>JAQPZY010001550.1:747500-862500 GCA_029931535.1 Margaritifera margaritifera | reverse complement strand
AAATACTTGTTATATTTCTTGTATTATATAGGTTTAGTGTTGGTGTCGAGAGGCGAAGCCTACTGGTTTAAACCACTTCCAGAGAACTCCGGCAAACATTTCGTACACCGGACACGGCGAACCGTGTATGACTAGTATTGCCATACAATCTGGGGTATTTATTACTAAGTACATCAATTATGCTACAAAATAAACGCATAAAGGACTTTGATAACACGAAAATAACCTATACTCGATCAGAGCTAGCAATTCCGATGTTTAATTACGGTTGAAATAAAAACAAATGCACGCGCGTAAACAGCTGGAATCGATCTGATAGATAAGAAGTTAAACACACTGACTTTTATCATTCGTTCTGTAAGAAGAGGGATTGGAATGTATGACATAACGGAACTATCACTGATCATAGTTGGTGTACATAAGACCAGTTGAAGACTAAAGAAAAGAAGTTATGGAAGAGACAAATCGCATCATGATGGCGATCATCGAGCATATAATTATGCAAATGTACACGACTAGAGGAGTCATTTCCACGAGGAATAGAACAGACAACAAAACATAGGGATCATTTTGTTGGAAAAACCTAATTTATCAAAGCTCTTTTAGTATAAAACTCAAGCTCAATCTCAGAGACCTAAATACACGTGGGATACTTGGAATATATTTACGTCCTTGAAATGTGGTTTTGTGGTAAATAAGCCAACGTTATAAGATCATGAAAATCGTTGTATTATGTTTTGGGGGTTTTGTTTCTTCAAATTGTTGCAAAATATATTTAAATCTTTGTGCTCACACGTTCTTTGTCTATACCGACTTGTCATCATTCACTGAACACGTCTACATAGCCCCCATTTTCTGAATACTTGTCAATACCAATTTATATCCGGATCCAACCAAATGTTCACTGGGCGCTAGCGTATTTTGTTATAGCAGAATGAAAAGATCTATTATTCTAACTTTGTTATAATTAAAGTTACAAATTCTAAACGATTTCAGAGCTTGAGCTTAAGTTTGTGCTCCAAAATGTTTTAAATAACTTATACAAACCTCAGAATATAGACAAGGGGCACTTCAAGTCTGCTGGGAATTTGGGACCACCGAATACGGAACTGGGACCAGTTCGAAACATTTTACAAAGAGTTTAAGGGAAAATAAGCAGGTAGAGACCGATGACTATGATACGAACCACAGAACAAGTAGTAGTAACAAGAAAGCACGGGAACAAGCGAGCAGAGAGAGTATACGGTTGGAATCATCCAATATTTGTTTGAATCCGGCAATCAGCCAGAGTATGAAGACCATGGACAAGCGTTCTGAAAATGAGTAATATGGGCAAATGTTCAGAGAATGAGATTTTTAGACTACGGACAAGTATTCATAGAATGATGACTACGCGCCAGTGTTCAGATAAAGAGGACAATGGATAAGTGTTCAGAAAATGAGTACTATTCAATTTAGATACTGATCACATGGTCACAAAGATTTACATATAATATGTAGCATTTTGAAAAAGAACGTAGACAGTTGAAAAGAAAGAATGAAAGAGGAGAAAGACGGCAGTAAAGCGAAATAATTGAGCCACTGGGAGCATGATATATGGGCGAGAGAGTACTTGTTAGTTAGAGTAAAGGAATGAGCAACTCAGAAAACGGCAGAAAGAAAAGGAGTTATAGCAAAAAATAATAGTATATGATCAGTCGAGAAGATAACAGTATGGATTTCGTCATGTTAACGGAAAATGGGATCAAAGGATATTAGTTGGGGACAAGCAAACTCCGTGAAAGTTAAAGTAGGCATAAAACATTGATTAGAGGCTTTTCAGATGAACAGATTGATCAGTCAAATTTCATGATCATAGTTTAGGGTATATTACAATTGATATGGCAAAAATTTAGTATAAAGTGAGGTATAGTGGGGATATTGTTTATAAAAAATTTGCATTTTGTATGGACGTTAACCGTGATAGTCTTTCAGTTCTGCATAAAAACAAGTGAACATCAAAGGCGTGAGAGTTATGGAAGAGATATAACAATATATTATACAGGATGAGGTTGACATAGGATCCAGTAAGCATAAGTCAAACTGGGCAACAATGAGCTTAAAGAAATATATATATATATATATATATATATATATATATGGTTACTGATTTTCACTTTATCTAGATGATTGTGTAATTAATATTTCTTTCCACATCAACTGATTTGGGGTAATATTGTGGTAACTGTTTTAGACTGCAGGTTTTTATGGATGAGTTAATATTTTCAAGGTAAATAGTTTGTCAAGGAAAATTGTATAATTGATCGAGTATTTGTGTGAATACCTTATTTGAATGAAATTTGAAAGAAGTTTAAATGTCCTTACGATTTGTATCAGCATCTATGTATCTTTATTATCCATATTTTGTACAAAATCTCGTAAACCAATGTGTAGTCTATTACACTATAGTTCTTGTTCAGATTTTCCAACATGGAGATGGAGTGTACATCACATATTTTAATGTTATGTCTTTTCATTTCTTACGCTATGTCATTTATTACAATGCTACAACATTACTTACATTGCAGTCGCCCTATCACGTTTTTCATGAGAACCATTTTGTTATTTAAATGTGATGTCTTTGGATGTACTTTGTTTTATACATATGTTTCAGTGATCAACATAAATTCGCATAACGTGAATTTTTCAAATCCTTCATTTTCTAATATTCTGTGTTTACTACTCCTGTTACATTCTACAAAAAGTTATCATTCAAAAATTCAAAGTTTGATGGTCCTTAATATTGCTATATATGTTATGTGCTTCATTCTTCACCATACGAGATGATGTTACTGTGAAACGAGTCTTGTCTTGTTGCATCGACGGTGCACGTCGTTGGCAAAGTCAACGATGACAGGACGTTGCCACAGAGCGTCAAGGCTGTGATATCGCACACGATAACAAGGCGTTTCTTTCATGCATTATTTATTTGAACGGAATAATATTTTCTGTTGGCTACCGACTGTTAAACGATTCATCATATCCTTTCCATTTCACAAGTACATACGTTGCACCTTTCATTCTTATGTTCTTCAGAAAGTTGCAACTTTGTACATGCCATCGTCTTTGTTGTGTAGAGATAACCTTTGTTTGAAAAGCGCCCTATTGTCAATATTCCCTCTCTTAAAGTCTTCCCGTTTGTAAACAACCGGATCACCTAATATTACTTTTCTAATTTTGAATATTTCTCTGTAAAGTTAGGAAGGTATCCATTTTCAAATTGTGCTTATATTTTGAAATTACGACTGTTTCATAAATTTTTTGTTTAGGAATTCCAAATGTATCAGTTGTCAAATAATCGAATAGATTGATCCATACTTTTGATATGTTTTCTTCTTATCTCGCTTCAATAGGATTCATGTATGTTGACGTGTGATGAATGTTATCGTATCCATAGTATAGCTTTGGCAAAACGTCAACCCACTGACTGCTTTCATGTTGAGTGGAATACTTTCACATCCTAGTTGAGTTCTGTTAAACCTTTCCACTTTAGATGCTCATTTATCTGAGTAAGTTGAAAAGTACTCAATTTTACTATTGTTTTGTTGCAAACTCTTTTCTTTGATCAAGCTGTATCTTTTCAGGCTTTCTCTCTTTCAAGATTTCTCTAAAAGAGTCGTGTATGTAATCTCCTGTTTTGGTTTTTACTTTCTCAACCCAAGCGTATTTTGAGAAGACATCTATCACTATCAAAATGTATTTGCATCCGTCGTTGTATGTTTTATATACTTGCGCATCAACAATGTCTGCTGACAGGGGTAATCCACGTAACTTACATAACCCTTCTATAATGCATTCGTTGTCTAGATTGCTTGTGTAATGTAATGTGTAGATAGATTGCTTACTTAAGTATTCTATCAGTTCAGCGTATTTTTTTCTTTTGTCCTGTTTAATTTGTTCCCAGAATTTAATAATATTTTTGTAAACAACTGCACTTTCAGGATCGTAAAAACGATTTCGTAAATACTGTTCATTTTCAGCCATTTAAAACGGGATAAAATCAATCAGATAATATGTTACGCTTTCGGAATTGTCTTTAGGCGCTTTCAACAATTTGCAACGTTTCTTTATTTGTTTTAAACCGTTAGAATGATTTCAGAGTTTTGTCGAATTGTGACATTCCTATGGATGATTTAAACACAGCTGTTTCATATATTGAGCCACTATGCGCTATTTTTTATTCCAACCTTGTTTCCGTGGAATCTAGCTCTGTCTTTTTACGAGATGTTAGAGTTATACTGTAAATTTAGCCGAATACAAATTTGGATATTTACTCTCATCTAAAACGTCATTTGTTCCATCTTCATACCGTACTGGTTTTAAAATATTTCTGTTGAAATGTACGATGCTTATCTCTATGTTAACACAATTAAATGTAATCGGTGAATCTTCATCTTTTCTAAAATTTAGCAGAATATCTTTTGTAATGCTTAAAATCGACAAATCAACATGTGTATTCTCTTTTATACTATTTTGTGCCACAACTTGCTTTGACCTCACTTGTTTTCCATCCAAGCTTGTAAACTACTACATGTTATCCTTGGTACTGAGATTGTTGCTTTTATTTTAAAATCATTAAATATTTATATCATTTCTCTGAAAATTGTTGAATCTATCACGAAAAATCTTTGTGCCATTATTTATACTGAGCCAAAAATTTCAAACTATTATGCGCTCAACTAAATGTTCAATCAAGAGATTAGTATGTGGTCTAGGAACTCGAGTGTATTGGTTATTGTTTCAGACATGTAGCAGTGTTATGTGTATATTCTTGCTGTTTCTTTGAAACAAGAGTTGTGACTTTGGAGCAATCTTGTATAGTAGTATGAGGATGTTTAAACTTGTCTTAACCGGTTGAGTGTTTCAGAACGTTCTCGTATAGGGGCAGGAGGATGTTTAAACTGGTTTTCCTAAGCTGTCAGTTTCAGATAGTTCTCGTGTTGGGGTAAGATGTATTTATATATCGGAACTGACTGTTCAGAATGTCCTCCTATAAGGGTAAGAGGATGTTCAAACATTTGATTAAAACTGACTGTTTTAGAACTCTCACATATATGCTACTCATATAGTACCTGTGTCTTTACTCAGTCATCTAAGATAGCCACTAATTTTGGCGATCGGAGGATAGCCCCAATGTTTATCGGTTACAGTTATGAAAATATTGATTTATGTTTCATATATTCATACATATATATAACCGCAAGACATTCCATTAAAAGCCATTCTTCACGAAATACAGCCCGCTTCAGTGGAGGACATGCCATCCAAGTATGAAGCCAGTTAAGAGTTTTCTAAATTTCTAGCACATTGAGACATTTCACCAGATGCTCCGACCCCTGACGAGTTGCTGGAAGGGATAACTATAAGCAGAAAATATGAAGATATCGTCTCTAAAAATGACACCTACTTGGCGTTCCTATCCTCTGTTAAACAATGCATTAATTTAACTGACGGGAACCTTTCAAAAAACGGAATTGGAAGAACTGATTCTGTTATGTTTGATGAGGTGAAAAGTCACCTGTAACGGCTTCTGACAACTGGCATCATCAGAAAATCTCACAGTCAGTGGCCAATTAATGCTATAATTATCAGAAAGAAGGAAAGGAGGCTGTGACTATGTAGACACATTCGCTGACCAGTTTGAGAATCAAAGACTAATATTCATTAGCGAGAGCTGAGGACATTCTTGAGTGGCAGAGGCACGCTACTGTAAAATACTTGCTAGAAAAAATGAGTGTAAGCAGAATGAGTTAAAAGAAGCTTTTACTGCGAGTACATACTACATCATGTCCATATATACAATTCATGCTTGTAACATTGAATTTCATACCAAGTCCAGAGAAGATAACGTCCACCCAAAAGAAGAAACCGAAAACCAAGACTTGGAAATGGTGTCCAGAGCAGGAAGTAGAGTCCACGTGCATGAAACAAATTTTGATATCTCTGCATGTTCTTGTAGATGCAAACTACACCAAACCTTTTGAGCTCCATCCACACTGCTGCAAGCCAGCATGATCTTGGTGTTGTATTATACCAAAAACACGACGACCATATGACACTAAGCCGTTTCACAACCAGAGGGGTGACAAAACGTGCAAAAGCTTCTCAGTACATCTCTCTGCATCTTGAGCTCTAAAGTGGGGAATAACAGAAGTTTCATGATTATCTGTATGGCCAGCATTTCTCGGTCTTTACTAATAACATGTCTTTCGCATATATTTTGACAACTGACAAGTTGAATACCTCTGGTCATTGGCGGCGTATTATTTTGAAATTGTTTACCCAGGTAAAACAAACAGTGATGCTGATGCGATCTCACGTATTTCCCGTGTCATAAACAAGTCCAATGAGAAGGATATTCAGATTCTTTCTGATGACTCCATAAAGGCAATATTCACCCGTAGTAATTGCGTGCCCTTTATTCAGAGTATATGTCTTTCCAGCTATGTTATTCATGATCTTGATATAGGACATGACATCACTGATATGACTGACCACGAATGGAGAGTTTCCCATTCACAAAACCCTGTCTTTCGGCAGTGGATACCTTATGTAAGAAAAAAGACCAAGCTGGAGACACTGGTCTGGAATGACTAAAGACGTGGAACAATTGATGCAGTAATGACGTAATTGCCTTTTAAGGAAGTCACCAGCAATTAACCACGAACCTCTTGTGAATGTTGTGACCACAGAGCCACTTGAACTTTTCTGTATTGATTTCCGTACGTTCCAGCTTCAAAGGGAGCTTACCACCATATCTTGGTCATACCCGACCATTTTACAAGATATGTCAGACCCATTCCCACAAGAAACCAGACAAATGGAACAACTGCCGAAGCACTAATTAACAGTTTCATTGTTCATTAGGCATGCCCAATCGTATCCACTCCGATAAGAAGTCAAATTTTAAAAGTAAACTGATCAAAGAGCTTTGTTCGATCACCGGAATCCGGACGTTTCGCACATTTCTGCATCATTCCATTCGAAGCGGGATGTGCGAGCGTTTCCATAGAATCTTACTGGATAGTTTCGGAACTCTTGACCCCGAAAAGAAGCATGGCTGAAAACTTTCTTTGACACCTTTGTTTATGCCCACAACAGTGCAAAGCATGAGACCACTGGACAAACACTATTTCTTATATGTTTGAGCGAGAACCTCGATTGCCTTTGAACCTTATCTTTGGATTAAATTTAAACAACGATTCTGAAAACCTTTCCAGTAAGTCCAGCCCTTAAAAAAACACACGCAGAATCCTATGTATTGGCACCTTCACTGGGGAGAAAAGTCCAGGAAAAACAGAAGAAATGCTATGATGAAAAATCAAGAGGGGTCACAATCGAAATAGTGGATCGAGGAGTGCTTGCTAAGGACATGTCATTTAAAGAAAAATACAAGATAGCCAATCGCTGGGAATAGGGTATTGACATCGTCGAAAGGCAACAAAGCCCTGACATTCCTGCATATGTGATACGTAAGAAAAATTGCAAGGGCCGATCTCGCACTCTCCACCGAAATTTACTATTCCCATTGGAGCCTTACTCTTCTAGAAAGACGTGCCCTCATTCCCTAAAGGAAACCACTGATAGATCCTCCTAAAGTCAATACAGGATGTTCCTGCAATACCTGAAGAGGTGCGAATTAATGACGTACATGAGGATGATACAGCACACGCAGAGCAATACTATCTTTGGCAAATTATGTATAAGACTCTCAAAGTGAAATCCCTTAGAATACGGGAACTAACCAGGAATCAGCACACGGCAATAAAAGAAAGACTGTTGATTTAAAGGACATTTATCAGACTGAAGAGAGTTCAATATTTTTTTTATCTGTGTGAACCATTTTTCTGAATAAAACAAATCAACGATCACATTGTACTGTCTATCATCCACCCCCTAGGATATAGATCACACTGCAAAGTACTAAATCCGGTTACAGACATCAGGCTCACTAGGTGACATCAAATAGACTAGGACAAGCAATATGGTAGATAGTCGAGGTATTGTTTGATGCATGCGGAGACAGTGGCGGCTACTTGTCTTCTAATGTCACTATCAGAGATGTGCCTTTCTAAAGAAACCTTGCAAATTTCCTTAATTATCAAATAACAACATAGTGGACCAAATATATAAGCTAGTTATAAATTTGTTCATGTTTGTTTTAACTTACCGTTTAATTAAGAAAACAAAATGATCTTGGAACAAGTTGATTTTTGTGTAATGAATAGGAATTAATGGGTGTTACAGATTATTAAAAGACGTCGTGTATGCTCAGAATTAAGTATCATAAATATTTCAAACGAGTAACTACTTCTCGCAGCTATGATGTATACATATATATATATATATATATATATATATATATATATATATATATAATATATATAATATAATATACATGTACACACATATGCCTTTTTAATATATCTCAACAAATCATATTCCGACAATCTGATATAAAAGTCTGTATCACCAATATCTGAATCTGTATCATCTACTAGAGTTTTCTGATTCCGTATCACCGATGTCTGAATCTGTATCATCTACTAGAGTTTTCTGATTCCGTAACACCGATGTCTGAATCTGTATCATCTACTAGAGTTTTCTGATTCCGTATCACCGAAGTCTGAAAAACTGGCACTACTTAATTATGTCATTTGAATGACCCACCCAGTCTTCTATATTTGTACATTTAATTGTATAAATCGAAACAAGTTTAGTATTAAATTAATTATGTATTGTTTTCTAAATTCGTACCGCAACAAAAGTCCGACAGTTTTTTGGACAATGTTTAAAAACATACTGAAATATCCAACAGTTGTCAAGTGGAGACCGCAGACTGTTTGAGTTTCACATCGTCTATATCCAGTTTGAACAGTAAAAATGGTGAAATGTTTCGATGCGCAAAACTGATGAAACGCTACATCTTTGTCAGCTACTTGTATCAATAAACTTCTTCAAAGCGAATGAAGATTCAAATTACCGCAACTAACACCGAGTAAATCCAACGTAAATATATTTATAACATGAAAATATACATGTCTTGCATCTAGAAATAGGACAACTTATACACGTTACGCGGCAACTCGTCTACTATTGATAACCTTCTTGTGCTATGAAAAAGCCAGTGTCCCTGTGGTACCAAATGTGACCAGTCCGCCTAGGTCCTACGGTTCGGACAGGATCATATATTAGGTTCAACAGCTGGTTACCTGTCCTCGCTTAATCGCTTACCTCCACGATTAACCTCCCCTGGGATTTATTACACGTAGGTAAGCAAACTGCATTCCGGTATATCTGGTAACAAGAGTAGACCCGTTTTTCCATATCACTCCTTCCCTATTAATGTACACTAGGTAAGGTTGTATGCAAGCAAGATCCAGTTGAATCAAATGATCCGTAGTCGTTTTCCTGGACAGCACCAATTCAATGGGTTTGCACCAGATCACCATCCCCACATGCATGAAGTAATACAGCCAATAACAGCTACGGTGCAAAGATTTCAACGATATCTGCTTCAATTTTGTCAACTATAGCAAAGTTTGTGATAAGGGGAGTGTGGAAGGTTATTGTTTGTCATATATTGTTCAAATATGTATTTAATTACCTATATGGCAGTGACTTCTCACGGAGTTCAGTTCCTTTGCGTGTGATGTCCTGTCAGTGTATTTGTCTTTTTGTTTTTGACAAGTTGTTTTTGATCCGTGAGTCTGATCCGACTGTGATTGTGTTATATATTGTATGTCTCAAGCCACTTTCGAAGTTAAAACGGGTTTGTGGCAGGTAGAGTAGGAAGCTGATATCTTCCAAAACTTTACTAAGTAATTTCATCTGACTATATTTCATAGTCTTATGTTACAGGTATCCTATGTCCTTCTTTTTCTCTACTCCCCTTCTCTCTCTCTCTCTCTCTCTCTCTCTCTCTCTCTCTCTCTCTCTCTCTCTCTCTCTCCAAAAATTAAAAAAATTGTATTTATCCAGTTTCACCGATGACGTTTCTAGGGGCCTTGCAAGGAAGTTTTCTGTTTGGAAATCGGCATGGCTTCAATGACCATTGAGATACAAAGCTGAAATTCGGAACACGATTTGAAAATCGAATTTGACATTGATATATGGCCTAGGTTTGTTCGACTCCTTATACCAGACTTTTGAGCTGGAAATTGACCAGTGGATTTGTACACAGTCATATTTACTGGGGAAAAAAAAGAGTGTAAACTTTCTATTTTATACATTTTTGCTCTGTAAGTTGAGGCGATGACTATAGTGCGTCACCAGGCCAGTACACTAAAATACTTAGTTATGTCGCCATTTTTAAATTTGATTATGACAGAATTACTTATCAATAAAGAAATGTAAACCATGTTGGAATACCTTACTGGAGCCAATTTTCTTCCACACTCATCTTGTCACAAACTTTGTCGTTGTTCACAAACTTGAACCCGAGAACTTTGATGTATTTGCACAATAGTTGATATTGTCTGTATTACTGATAAAAAGAACTCATGCTTAGGCTGGGCTACAGTTATTAAATAAAGTTCAAATCGAAACCTCCTTGACTTGCAGTGGAAATTGATTGGCATCTCTGGTAAATAAGGAATTTCATATAAGTCTTTTTAGAGTAAATTACGAGAAAGATTACTTTAAATAAAATGTAAAGTCGTCGCCAAAGTTAATGAAGGAAACATGTATTACTATTGGTAAAGCTTCAGTTGATAGAATTATTGTAAAATGATAAATTTCCCCTTAAAATCCTTTTTAATCTAATCTCTACTAAATAAACTGCTGATCCTGGTACTGTCCTTCCACTGTATGGTCCTTGAATGTAGACAATGTGCATAGGACATATCTACAAAAGGAGAAAATAAAATTGCACATCATATGGAATATGTCTCGTGAGTTTAATCTATAGGAATTCACATGGAGGTGTAGTTTAAGCTATAGGAATTCACATGGAGGTGTGCATGTAAGATTTCTTCCTAGATCACACATGCTCTAATAATGGCCCGTCCACTTATTTTTTTTATCAAAAAGTGCCGATTGTGGAATAATATTTTACATTTGTCAAATCCTTTAATAATACATTGTCCCAAAATATTAATTCTCTCTGATAATTTGAAACACAACTGTGAAGTAAAATGAATCTCACACCTACGTCACAAGAAACTTAGAGCAAATTATCCAAAGTAATTTTCAAAAACAACACTGTATCAAATACATGTAGCCCTGTATGACAGTCTAGTATTCACTAAGATTATATTCCACTTTGAACTGACAGCTCTCAGCTGCAGAATCACTGATGGTATCAGTTACACACAGGACTGTAGCTAATACAAAAGGACGCTCATTGCTGTGAAACTTGCAAGAGAGTTAGCTTAGACACTGTACAAGTTGCCCGAAATACACATTACCAATTCAAGATACATGCATACGAATAACTGTTTCCAAAATGTAACACTGTCATGATAAACCAATCGTCAAAAAAGCTTAATTTTCTATCTATCCGGAGCTATATTACTCCGCCATTCGCTTTTTAACACAGATAAAATACATCCACTTGTACTCGTGCATGACAATAGTCATCAGTGTTTGAACTTAGGAACACTTGGTAATCCAATCAGCAGATAAGTATCAACTGAAAATTTGACTCCGAAAGTCAACTACAATGTACAGTCGTTTTCTTTTTTACTAGTACGGATTGAACTTAATCATTAATCTGGGCTATTTTTATCCGGTTAACAATTAAAGGTTATTAATAATCCCCAATTAGAACTGAGTGTGCTAAAACCTGGAATTATGTGGAGGGGCTAGGAGGCTGAAACAATAGTAGATAAATGTGTATGAAGCTAGAATGAAATGAAATATTGACAGATGCAAGTCGGTTTATTTTCCCACCGCAATCATTGACCAAAAAACTGCGAAGACGTACTACATGCATATTGGCTTTTTCAGCATGAGTAAAGAGAACTTTCTCGAAAGGCATGCAAACAAAATTTTTGAAGTCACGCGTCTCCTTACTGTGGTAAAACAACCTTAGAAAGTGGACAGGGTCATCGAAACCCAAACACCCCGAGTTACATCATGCGATGATTCTAAATGATGTGTATGTATAATTCCTGTATCTTCAATATATTCAAAGATTCGTTGGTTCTCGATAGAAGCGTTGTTCAAAAAGATTAGAGAAAAAGTTGTATTTTTGCCATCTAAAATTAATCAGTTTTCGGTTTGTAACTTCACAGTATGGCCAAATAGTTGGCATATAAATGTTGGATGGAATGCACATTTTTACAGAAAGGAACTAATTACATAAATATGCATAGAAACAAACTGATGGTCAAATACATGATTGTGATATAAGCGTGAGATAAGATTTTGGTATTGATTGTCTTCTTTATGCATTGTCGATTTTCTCCTTTGCAAAATCAAGGCAAGAATAATTCAATACGAATAAAAAAAGTTCAATTTCTTCCTAATTAAAAACATTGTTAATATTTGTTGCAATTCACTATACTGATGCGTAGGTCATATAATATTGATAACTCTCTAGGACTTATGTAAGGATAATTTCTATGAAATATTCTCTGTAAAATAAGAAATAAAAATACGTGAATGTAAATACTACAGGTACCACCTGATGCATCATACATGACCTGGAATAGTAGCATAATGAAAGATATTACAAGTATAACATGAAATGAAGCGATTATAATAAATATTGTGGGTGGTTTTAACACCAATATCATCTGAGCAAGACTTAAATTTGAATGACTGTTTGAGATATAGAGTGATAAATAGATACATAGAATCATTCAGATGGGCAAATAGGTAAAATATGTTAGATGAATAGAAAGATGATTATAGACAGAACCAGCACAAAGTGTAATCTAAACCATAATTTCTAACTAACAAGCATTCACTGGAAGATATACTGTAAAGAATGACTAAAATGACGCTGAATATAAAATAGATGGCAGTCTGGCTTGAGCTACATGTTCTAATTTTTGGGAAGACAAAATTGCAGCTCCTGATATATCAGTGCCCCTTTGGTAACAAAGGTATCCCAAGCGTATCTCCGGGAAAAATTTCCATAGTAGATGCAGAATATACATAAGTCCCTTTAATTGCTTACTTATATCTCATAATTGCATGCCTCCTCGGTTGTTCTTGCATTGGTAGGCAACTTCCCTATGCTAACAGATGTGAAGAGGAGATCCCCTCTAGTTAACACGAGCATTTCCATAATCCGCCTATACCTCCCATTGTAAAGCAATAGGGATTGAAATATGAGCCACTTGAGTGTCATAGTCTGCTGTAGACTCCCAAGATACAGCTAAATGAGTGGTCATGGTCATGTGACCACTCACTGCCTATAAATCATTAAGAGTTTAAGTATTTAGAGTACTGGGAACATGGAACTCCTTTCCTCCATAAAAACGTCAAATGCCCCTTGAATATTGTTCAGGTCAATGTCATTTTCAGTGTCTGATAAGTGAGTGCCATCGTAATGAAAAACGTTTGTTTCTTCAAACTTAATATTCGGGTGGATAACTAATTTTCCACCATTTGCCAGGATATATTATCTAAATGCTCTGTTCATACGTTTATGGAATATATCTACATGAACTGCAATGCGTGATCCATGCCAAAAAAACCGAAAGAGTCTATTTATCCATACAACCACTGTTTCGGTGCTATAACTGCTAGACTAAGCAAAGAGCACTTAACACTGTCTATCGACTCCTAGATTTAATTAGAGCGAGGACACTTGTTCCTAGGTGGACCACAAGTATTTTTGTGATGACCGGCCTAACAACTGTTCCTGCACTGTAGCATCGAATTTCTCCCATGCATTGCTAAGCCATCCATTTTATATGGGAATTTCTAGCTTGTAGCCCAGGGTTTAGGACAACTTGGCCTGGTGGCTGCACATTTTCCGGCCCAATACTGTATAAATGATCCAGTGACCCAACTATACGTGGGATACCGGAAAAGGCTTAGTATTATTGTTAGCAAAGTGATAATGATAAGGAATAGCTGCATATGGGATATGGTATTATGGTATAGTCCAGACTAGTTACGATGTAGCTATGTAAAAGGAATTCGAATATATCTAGCGTAAGTTACCGATTCCAATCTGCCCCATACCTTAATGTTTTCCGCTGAAATACCCATCATAGCACATTAATTCTCTGCCCCCATACGGAAAGAGTAATATCTGTAGTTTTGAGAACTGATGTTTGAGAATTTATACGGGGAGAAAATTGATACCTGGTTAGGGACAGAAAAGTTTTTTTTGGAGGATTGTGGGTGAATTTTTAAGTAGAGTTTTAAACAATTATTGGCACAAATGGTTTGATTGTCAATATTTTTTAGCAATGTCGCAGTTCCTGTTTGACCTGTCTTAGATTCTCTTAGCACCAGTCGCAGTTGTGGATGCAAATGACTTGTGACAAGTAACCACAGGTTATTGGTAAACCACGAGCCCATAATACCACAGTTACATAACAGTATTGCAATAAAGTAGAGCGTCATATTACATTAAAATTAATAAAGTGAAATGAAAAAGGAAATAAAGAAAAATCCAGCAACCACAATATATATATATATATATATATATATATATATATATATATATATATATATATATATATATATATATATATATTAAGATGAAAACGGAATAACATGAGATAGCTGTGATATTGCATATGGGTGGAATAAACATGGCATGAATACATATTGTGTATTTCATTTATGTTAATAATGTAGTTACATATCCATGTGTTCTCTTCTATGGAATGCTAACAAGACATATTGTGCATGTTGAAATATTATGACTGGATTCTTAGACTTCATCAAAGAATACAAGTTTTCCTCGCATGGAAAATGGGCATTGCAAAACAATTTCATCTTCTATTTGGCTTTTGTCAGACAACACACATATACGTTGCCATTATGCCGTCCTTCCTCTATAGCTAACTTATGGGCGGAACATCGGAGTCTGGCTAATGCATTTAGTAGATGTGTAAAATTGATCAGAAAAAGTATCATAAAACTTTACTATGCTGATATGCTTTATGCGATTTGTTTACAGCTGAATTTAAGTCCTAAATTAAATTGTCTTTAAGATCCCCTGCATCACGAGCGTACAAAATATAATACAAATACATATCTCAATAGTATGTCTTTCACATTCGTGACTCGTGTGACTTTACCTGACTTATCCAGTTTTTTTCAGGATAACATAACATTGCCTTGAATGACGGTTATCATTCATCTATTTCAGTAGTTAATACATTTACAATAATAAGTAAAACATAGAGGTAATCATCCGCATTCTCCTCGTGGTAAGAGGGAGTATGTTTGTCTCGGAAGGTTTAAAAATCTAATATAAAACCTTCTGTGTACCTTTTCAATTGTATATTAATATTCGTACCCCCAAATTTCAGCGACATGAGATAATTAGGGTGTGATCATAGCATCAACATAAAATTTGACAAATTTATTTTGAATAATAATCAATGTGTGTAGAGACTTGTTTACTTGAATTGCGAGTTCTTTCTTTGCTTTCGTCTAAATGAGTTTAGGAGTGAAGTATAATCCCATGCAATATTAACCAGATACGGTTTGGATTTGTTTACCGTTATAATACAACTTTGTGTTACTCCTCAAAAATCCACCGTTTCTGAATAAAATGATTTTTGTTTTATCTAAATTAACACTCATTCCACTTTTTTCACAAAATGTCTACACAATATTAATCTGTATTTGAAAAGCACCGACTGTATCAGAACAATTTGCAACGTCATCAGTATACAACAGCGCAATAAGGTAAAGATACCATTTGGGCAGTTTTCTCAGAGGTCTGATACCAAATCATTTATAAATAGATTTAACAGAAGAGGGCTTAATTCGCAGTCTTGTATGGTACCAATATTACAGGTGAAAACTTCAGTATATTGCTTTTAATCTGCACACATGAACGTTCAGCGTTGTACATCGAGACTAGAACTTTAAACAACTTTCTACCTATACCTTTGTTGACTAAGCAAGTCAGTAACTTTACATGATCGATAGAGTCAAAAACGTCCATAAACAGACAATAAAATCGACCTCCTTGTTTACTAATATATTTCTGAACAGTTGCTTCAAGCGAAAAAATAGTATCCATTGCTGAGTAGCCTTTGCGGAATCCCGCCTCAGCTTCTTCAATTGTATTATTAGCTTCGCACCACTAAACTAGTGGGAGAGATACCTCTGCAATTGTTAGAGTCATCTGAAGAATCTTATTTTGTGTGTAATGGGCAGATACTGCTTTCGCTCCATTATTTAGGGAAGTGCCCCGGTATGAAACATTTCGTCAAGTAATTAATCTGACTAAATAATTGCATATGCATGATGTCGTGCTTTTTATCATTTCGGCTATTATTCAGTCCAGACAACTAAATTTCCCTGATTTGAGATTCGGATAATTTTAAAAACTTCAACTCCATAAATAAGACTTTCAAAATTGTAAAATCTGGAGTTTAAGTCGTATAATCAAAACTGTGATTAGTTTCTGAGTCATTTTGATATAGTTACGATTCTAGGTATTCATACCATTGATGACACGAGATTGTGCCCTTACTACATGCTTTGTGTGCACGTGCTCTGTTTAATCAACTTCCAAAACTTTGAAACATCTGACCTTGATTCTATTCATTCCTTTTTCTTTTTACGCTTATAATTCTCTTTTTTAAACGAATTACAATTTGAACATATTTCTACTCACTTTATAATCCTTCAAATTGGTAGTAGAACTATCAAAGCTAAAGTTATGGTGAAAACACATATTTTGCCATTTTAAGAGATCACATTGTTTATCCCACCAAAAATGCTGTGTTTTCCTATCTTAAGAATGATTAAAATCAGATCGAAAATCAGAAAGTTCCCTTTGGAATGAATTCATACATTCGTTCTTTTTGTTTTCATTCCATCTGTACCTGTCAAAGATTTGACCAGTATACCTTTCTTCAGACACACATGTGTTTCAAATGTCGATAAGTGGAAAAGTGAACTCATATATGACAGGGAAATGTACAGGTCCACTCATAACAATCAATTTCAAAATCGGAGCAATATTTAAACAGGCCGGTTGAGGTCATCATATAATCAACTACTCTAGCCCCATAATTCACAATACATGTGCAATTTCCCTCTCAATCTTGCCATTTAGATATGTATGGAGTATGTTGTACATATTCGAATCAGTGATATACTGAATGCATTACAAACAGAATCTTTCGATTGTCTTTTCATATCAAACTCGCCTGACTCATAGAAAGCGTTTTCTCGTAGCATAAAATCAGCAATATCACTTTCTAATAAATCATTAAAACTACTAGTTCTACTATTAAAGTCCCCGGCCAGAAAGAGAAAAGCATCAGGGTAGGAAGTTACTATTTTTTACAGAATTCTTTCTTTAACCAATGCGATCACGTTCTCTTCAGTGTCAATCGAATCTTGTCTCAGAGACCCTTTTTATTTGTGGACACCTCTCGGACCTCTAGCTATATAAGCTAACAGGCCTTTAAGGTGACCCCCTTGGTTCCAAAAGATTATAAAGGGTTTTTATATCTGTATATTTCTCCCAAAGGTCTTTTGTTGTGGGTTTATTAAAAAAAAAAAAAATAGAATTTCGACAAAAATTTATTTAAATATATCTTTGAATAGGGTTTCGTTGATGTTAACTATTTTGGATGAGGCGTACTTGTTAAGGTTCCCGTTTACAGGTCCCCATTCGTTCTGCCCCTTGATCTAAAGGAGTATTTATTTTATGGTATGTACTTCCCTCCTCAGGCATTGCCCCTTGTGGCTGGTTTCCATACCATGTTTCCCCATATTAGTGAATCCTTCCTAGAGACTCTTATTATCCAGTGTGTGCTATATGTATTGGTGCTATATTTTGGTATGTTATGCTATAGTCTTGTGTTTGTGTTTGGACAGCATTTAGAGATCAGATTTTCTTTGAGTTGTTATTTATTTTATCAAGGAAAAATAATATAAATAATTAATAAAAAATTGTATCCTGGATCTTCGTTTGTCTGGATCGGCCGCTCGTCATCACTGGATTGGCTGCAGTGCATCTTTCTTTTCCTCTTCTTGCAGTGGTTTAAGTTATCTTATTTTCGGAAAAAAAATTTGGTTAGTTGTATTTAGGTTGCCTATAGAGGACAAGTTAAATTATTATTCCTATTTAAAAATAAGAAATACAAAAGTAGGAAAGTAAATATGTTCTGTTGTTCTATGTGTGTATGTTCTGTGTTTCTATGAAGTAGCGACTCCCTTCATCTCAGGGGGAGAGAGTATTTCCTGTCTCTCTCCTCTCGATAGTTTGAGTCACTACCTTTGTTTATAGTATTTGTGTTTCCTTGGTTTCCTTGTCCTCTTTCTGCTATATATCTTAATCATCCGCGCTGGCGTGATGTGTATTTCACATCTTTAGCTTTCAGATTGAAATTTGCAAGCACGCGTACATGACTAGAACCTTGCAATTAAGTTTGTAGTCAAGAGGCAGGATGAAGAAGGAGAAGTATAAAAGGTTGTGTTTTTGTTCAGTTTTCGTGTTGATGTAGGGAAAATATTTATTGGTATATATATTCGTGTGTCCCGTTATGTATTTGTTTTGTATGTCCATATATCATACATCCGGTTTTCTTGGGCTCTTCTGCAGGCCTGTCCACCTCGCGTGAGCCACGTAGCATAGCCCTGCAGTATCAATACCCAGTACTTCCCTGGATGCATGATTCCCTGTTTCCATATGTTTCTTTTTTGTTTACTTCTACTGTTAGTAATATGTTATTTTCCCTTGCATTGTATTTTTAGTAAATTGTTAAAATATTTTTAGACACCTGTTCAGTCCTAACAGTTTTTTAATAATTCTTTTTATTTCCCTCAAATACCTTGAAAGATCACCCCTTAAAACTGTCATTTTAGCTGTCTGGTGTGATGTTGGGAAGCCCCTCCATCCTCCGTCTGCTTTTGGAAAATGAAGGGTCTCCATTTGTGAATTATATCTTTACATTTCGTGTGTGTGTGTTACATTATATGAGACTATTGGTATCTTAGATATAGTTTAGAATTTTGTGAGGTTCCTTTCCAACATATGGGCGAGTGGGCTCCAGGTTGTTTTTCGGCAAAGAGCCCACTTTTGGGGAGGCTTACTAGTTCCCATCGCTCACAGTGGTTGTAGTCGGACCTCTAAGAAGTCACCACTATTGTGTTGACTTCTTGTATCTAAATTGTTGAGGTTATCTTCATAAATCTTTTCCTTTTTATCTGATCATGTGTCTTGTTATATGTTTATTATATCGAAAATTTGGCGAGGTTCGCCTTTCCAACATGTGAGTGAGTGAGTTCCAGGTCGTCTTTGCCGCGTACCTCCCCTAATGGGATGGCATACTGAATCTCATCAACCACAGTGGTTGTAATCGAGTCTCCTCTGCAGGCAATATGTTCATAATCAACATATCGTTTTTTATACTATATCCTATTAAGTCTATGGTATGAATTCTGTAGTTCACTGGAGTTATTCTTCCACAAAGTAGCATCGCATTTACTATGAAGTCTACCATCTGGTTATGCATAGTTTTGTTTTCAATGGCATCCGTATATAATATCTGTCTCTCGTTGTATATATATAGTATCTTTATATTATTTATTAGAGTATTTCTCTCTGTCTGTAGAGCGTTGTATTTTAATATGACATGTGTTTTACTATAGGGGCCATTGTTACAAATAGGGCATTTTGGCAATTTTGTAAGTATGTGTCTGCGGAGAGCCACTTCTCCTGTAAACCAGACATCATGTAGGTATTTGTACATCATGCTTTGTTTCGCAGTTGACTTTATCCCGGCCCAATGTTTCCATACCAGTTTCCAGTTTATGTTTGGATTATAAAGCTGAACTTTAAGTCTAACATTCTTATCTATATTTATTTTTATTTTTGCATATATTGTATGCTCTTTTTCCCCTTTCCATATTTGGTCAATGACTCTATATTTGAGGATTGTATCTGTTACATATTTTAAGTTTTTTGGTGGCTCTATTAATTTGATTATTTTGTTATTTCTGTATATGTCTGGTATGTGTTTTAATAGGTATCCGAACCAATACATATATAAGGCTGACCATGTATGCGTTTTCATTTCTAGAAGATGCCTTACTCTATTGATCATATTTCTTGTTTCTTATAACGTAGGTGGGGTATGCCTAGGTCCCCATCCTTTATTGATTTGTATAAGTACTCTCTTGGAAAGTAGTGGAGTTTTCCCTTCCATATAAAATCAATAATTGTTTTATCTATTGTGTCTAACATGTTATCTGTTAGGTCCACGTTATTTATTATGTAGGCAATTTTACTATATATATATATATATATATATATATATATATATATATATATATATATATATATATATATATATATATATATATATGTCTGTGCTACTTGGATTCTTTCTATTGTGTTCAGTGTCTCGCAGGACCATAATTCGATGTTATTTTTAAGTATTTCTAACATTTGGTTATAGTTACTTGCGATGGAATTTTCTCCATATATACTTCCTAGTGTTTCAATTTGTTTTTTAATTAGGTGCGGTGGTAGTCCTGGGTGGTTGCTCCTCCAGTTACCAATTAGCAGTATTTCTGTTTCTCATGAGGCTTTCCCAAAATGTATGAATTCTTTTTCTAAATGACTAAAGGAGTTTTCATCGGTAATAAAGTTGGTGCAGTCATCTGCATGCTGCACCATTTTTAGTTCCATCCCTAAGTTTGGTATTTTGTATACCTTTTATGTTTGTATTATTTTTTTTTCTGCAGAGCGCCTCTAATGCTATTACATATAAAAGCATGGATAGAGAGCAGCCCTGCCTCACTGATCTTTCTATTGGGAAACTCTCTGTTTGGGCCTCATATACTTGTACTTTGGAAGTTATATTGGTGTATAATACTTTTATCCAGGTATTAAAATGTTCTCCAAAACCAAATCTTTTCATGATCTCCTCAACGTAACTGTGTTCAATTCTATCAAAGGCTTTCTCCTGGTCGAATAGTATTATAGCGCCTTTGTCTCCTCTCATCTTAGTATATTCTATCGCAGTTTCAATTGTTAAAATATTGTTTTGGATATTTCTGCCTTCCTCCCCCACAGCTTTGGTTTTTATTTATTATGGAATGCATACATTGTTTAATTCTATTGGTTAAAATCTTACTTAAAATCTTGTAATCTGTGTTGAGCAAATAGACCGGTATCCAATCTTTTAGATTTTCGGTATCTCCCTTCCCTTTGTATATTAGAGTTATTATTCCCTCCCTCATCCCCTTTGATATTTCTCCTTTAAGATGTATATTGTTATATAGTGATTCTAATATGGGAATTAGGTGTGTTTTAAAGGTTTTATAAAAGTCGGTGGTGAGTCCGTCTGATCCCGGTGATGTTCCCTTATTTAGTTGGCTTATCGCATTCTCTATTTCCTGAGCGATTATATAACTGTCGCAGTTTTCTTTATCTACCTTGTCGATTTGTGTAAACACTATGTCTTTGCTGTATCGTTATATTTCTGTTTGGTCTATGTTTTGTGTGGTGTATAGGTTTTTGCAAAGCATCCTTATTTCTCTTAATATATCGTCCTTTTTATTGTAGAGGTTATCATCTTTCTTCAGTTTATCTATGTTTCTATCTTTTCCTCTCCGTATCTCCTCCCTTTTGTAGATCCCTCTGGCTATGGTGTATATCTTGCTATATTTTCCTGATTTTATCTCTATTCCTGTTTGTTTATATTCCTGTATTTCATTGTAACTTTTTGGGGCTTTTTCTTTGTCTTTCTTACTAGATTTCTCTCCTTTTATTATCTTCATTAATTCTTGTTCTGAGGCTTCTCTCTCTTTCTTTCTTCTTGTACATATGTATCTAGTTTCTCTTTTTATGTTTTCTTTTAACTCTTCCCATTCTTTGATTATATCATATATTTCATTTTGTGCGAATTCTTGAAGTTTTCCAGTTATGGTTTCAATGTATTCTTTATCGGTTAGGATCGAATTGTTCAGTTTCCACACCCCTTGTCCCCATTTTTTCCTTCTTATTGCATCTATGTGCAGTGTGACAGCACTGTGATCAGAAATCTTTATGTCTTCAATACTACATTTGGTTATATTATCCTTTCCTCTCTCCTAAACATAAAATCTATCTAACCTACTTCTCTGATTATTCCCTTATGTAAATGTGAAGTTCCTACATATTAGATTCCCTATTCTATAAGCATCTATTATTTTGTTTCTATTTTAAAAACTCCACATTAATCGGTCGTAATAGTTTATCTTTCCTTGATAAACCCGAAGTCCTGTCTATTTCTGCTTCTACCCAATTGAAATCTCCTGCTATTGTAGCTTTCTCACTTGAATAATTTCAGATGTATTTTGTCAAGTTTTCCATAAATTTTATTTTGTTAGTACTATAGTTTGTAGGCACATATATATTCAGTAGGTGCCAATCATTTATTTTTTAGGTGCAATAATCTTCCTTTGAAATGTTCTTTTGTTTTTATCTTTTCCCATAAGTTTTTATTGGGTGAGTTTTTGATTATACATGCTACTCCTGCACAGATTTCATTTGTATTGTTGTTCAATTCTACAACTGCGTTGAATTTTTTCTCTATTAGGTATTTCTGTTGTTTGTCTATGTTGTGTGTTTCTTGTGTCACTATTACATCATAGTTTTGTTTTGTTTCATATATTGTGTGTTTTTTTTCCGTTGGTTAGTCCGTTTACGTTTATTGAAATTTTAAAATTGTGATCCATATCGTTTCTAGAGAGGTCTTATATTTGTTCCAAAAGTTGTTTTTACTAGTCTAAAAGTATTTTTACGCTTCTTCTCGGTCGTATTAGGCCGTTTCATTATTGTCTGTTTCTGTGTCATTGTCTATTTCTGTTTGTTTATCTCTATTACCCATGTCTTCACTTGTATTGTGTCCTTGGGCTTTGTTTAAGTTTCCTGTGTTCGTGGTTGGTTGAGTAGTTGTGTTTGTTATTTTATCTGGCGTATCCGTTTCCCCACTGTTTCATACGTTTGCTTTTTTCTGCTTTTGTATTTCTCAAAAGATATTTTGATTCGGAGAATTTTCATGATTGCGGTGGAATTTGCATCTGTTAGTGTCCCCCTGGGGGGAGGAGTTTGTTCCTCCTCCTCTCGAAGGGGCCACTCTGCAGATGGCGTCTCACTTTCATTCCGCTTTCCCTCCTGTGTGGGGATCGGGGTGGAAGCCATTTGTATGGCTTCTCCCTCTATTTTGTCTTCGATCGTTTGTGGTATGTTATCATCTCCCTCGTCCACAGACTGGGTCGAAAGGGGAGCTGTTTCTGTTTCCTCTGTCAACTCTATCGAGTCGTCTGACAGATTTTCTTGTACGAGATAGAACTGGTTTTCGTGTGTGAAATTTGTTGTTTCTTTGGGCGTGGGGTTTTTTTTTAGTCTTTTTTCAGTTTCTTACCCCTTTTTCCCTCTACTGTTTTGTAACTGGAGGTCGCATTGGAGTGGAAATGTTCCCACTCCATGTCTAGGCCCTCGTTTGATGGGTTTCCTTGGGGTACCGGCACTTCAATATATTATGTGTCTTCCTGGTCCGCCCCTTTTCCAGGTTCTATGTCCTGTTCTGGATCGGTATTTATGTTGATGTTTGCTGTTACCTTTCCAGCATAGGTTTCTTGCGATTGTCTCGGTTTAGGATTTGGACAATCTCTTGGGATATGTCCGGTTGCCTGACACCGCGAACACTTCCTGTGGTTCAGGCATCCCATGTACCACGTTTTTAGCAAGAATCCCATTAGGTAAAAGAATGTGGGCACATTCTTGGCCTGATGGGCCTGCATGGACCCGTCTTTATTGTTGGGAAGCCCCATACTGTTGCTTCCCTTTGTTTTATAACCTTAACTTTCAGTTTATTTTCAACTTTAAATTTAAGTTCTTCTGTTGCTATCTCAACAGGAAGCCCTGAGATATGTGCATCCGTGGATTTTTCCTCCACGATTCTCTGAATTGGGGAACCTTCACTGATCCTGAGTTTTTTTTCCCCTGGATGTTTATGACTCCATTGGGGTGGATTGGTGTTTCCCCTTTTGCATAAAGATAGTACTTCTCAAAACCGCCGTTTTGGATTGCGTCGATATCTTTTGTGTTGACTCCTTTTGCTGTAAGGCCGGTCAGAATCTCTGCCGGTCTTATTCTTTCCGAGTTTTCCTCGTCAAGCTCTAGGAGTTGGCACCCTTTTGCTCGGTGTGCCAGGAGGACCCTGTCCACTTCTATTGTTACCACTTCAGTCTGGAAGTAGTTCTCAAGTTTCCTACCCTCCATTTGCGGGTAGAAAATGTCTCTCTCTCTACTTTTAGTTTAATTTATCTATGTTTTGGAAGAGTTCTCTTGTACCTTTTTCCCTCTACTTTTTAAATCAAGCTAGTGGCCAAAAAGAATAAGCACATTAATTTAAGCAACAAAAAGGCAAACAAGCAAAAACTTACAAAATGGCAATACGTTCAAAAGCATGTGAAAATAATGCACAAGCGGGTCATGCGCAACTCACGTTCGGCACAATTTGTGAAAAATAACAAAATATCAAAAATACATGACAAAAGGCTTGCGGCGATAAGCAGTAAGCAAAAAAGTGTACTTACAAGATGGCAATACGCTCAAAAGCATGTGAAAATAATGCACAAGCGGGTCATGCGCAACTCACGTTGGGCAAAATATGTGAAAATAGCAAAAAATAAAAAATACAAGACAAAAAGCTTGCGCGATTAAGCTGTAAGCAAAAAGTGAGATTTATATGTTTCAACAGCAAATAAGGCAAACATTTGCAGCAAAGGCAATACTAAATAATAGTGCAAAAACAACAAACGAAGTTGAAAAATTGCAGATGGCGTGCGCGCCAAAAAGCACAAGGACAAATAAATTCAAACAAAGGCAAATAAATTTCAGACAAATGTGAGACAATTTAAAGCATAGCGGTTCTCCCCCACGGACCGGAGTACCGTGGTGAAGAATATGAAAGTGCAGTTCGTGATCTGCAATGTAATGCAAATAACTTACATTCCTCCGGTAGACTTCCTTGCCGTCTGCTTTTTTCGTGCCATTCTCCAATTTTTTCTCAGTTTGAATCTCAGAGACCCTTGTGGTGATAAATATGCAAAGCAAAGTACCAAATCTTTATATAAATCTAAATGGTCTCCTCTAAAATGAAGACAGTCACAGTCCTCCAGTTCTAAGTAAATTATTTTCAGAATATTTTCTTCTACTAATTTTGACTTGGAAAAACAAATACAGTCACACCTCCTGAATATATATATTCCTATTTATGTATTGGTATCTGTGACGTTTCTAGTTGGCTGTTTGTAGCCAATGGCTGAACATCGTCCTCGTCCGTGGGCGGTCCACGGTCATCATGCGAATTGAGATAAACATCGCCATATGCACCACCACGTGCTTGTTCAGATCATGCGTAGATCCAAGTATATTTTTCCCCCAGATTTCTGTCGGATTTGCTAACGGCTTTGATTTCACTGGTTAATTTATTGAAGAGGAACGATTTTCCGTCTATGCTCAATTTTCAGTAGTCGTTCCAAGCTTTTATCATGAATTATGCCAACGCCTTCCTATATTCTTTCACGTTCTGGGTGTAGTCGTCGGTGACGGGGTGGGAATTTTACTAGTTTTTACTGCACATTTCATTTGTCTTTAAAGTTCATAAATTTGGCAAGTATTGGTCGTTGCTTGGAACTACTTCCGAGACTTGTGCCCCGTATGAAGGTCACATCATTAAGTTGAAGCGGGTGGAAATCTGGGCCCTTGCTATGGGGTTACAGTTTCCCTACACGAAAGAATGCAAAAAATACCACAGAGAACGCTGTTAATCTTATGGTGTAGTTTCTAACTCCAATAGTTCCATCTCTCAGCCTTCTACAAAACGCCATGTCTGGTTTCACTGCCTGACAAGCAAAATCAAGGCATCCAATTATAGACTGTGGGGACCAAAGTGTTACTTTTTATTACTTAAAACGTCTTCAGTTTTGTTTTTAAGATTTAAAAGTTTTCCCATGGAAACCATGTGACATATTGATTGTGTGAATTTCTAGACCTACAAATACCAATACTGCGGAAAGGCCTGCTGTTTTTGCATGATCCACAGGGAAATATAGTTCTTTACACGTGTCATGAAAAGTATTCAACATGTCTAAACATTTGAGTTCTTGATGTACACCAGTTAAAACAACCATGATATCTTCCTCACCATATTCAAAAACACACTCGCCGAGATCCCTACCAGTGGCTAGAGTTAAACCACCATCCGTATTGACAGACAACGCAAATGACTTGTGCCCCGTATGATGGTTACATCATTACGTTGATGCGGATGGTAAAGATCTGAATATTACAATCATCGGAGAAAAAGTAGAACAAGTGAGAAAGTTTAGATATTTAGGATCTTTGATCTCAGATGATGGAAGATGCCAAGATGAAGTAAAAACAAATATTGGAATGGCCAAAGATGCATTCAACAAGAGGAAAGAATTGCTAACACAACAAATGAGCAAAGACCTGAAGAAAAAGATTGTCAAAACCATTGTATGGGGTGTAGCGCTCTATGGCTCAGAAACGTGGACGCTGAGAAAGTAAGAAAAAAAAGTCTAGAAGCATTTGAGATGTGGATAGTTGGAGTGATCGAATGACAAATGAAGAGGTGATAAGATTGGTAGATGAAAAGAGGTCTTTATTGAATGTTATAATCAAGAGAAAGAAGAAGTGGATCGGACACATTTTAAGAAGTGAAAGCCTGTTAAGAGAAGTCATTGAAGGCAGAATGGAAGGAAGCGACCAAGAGGAAAGCCTAGAATCATGCTACTAGACAATCTCAAGGAGAATAACTCATATGTGAACATGAAACGTAGAGCGATGCCAAGGGAAGAGTGGAGAAGATGGATGCCTTGAACCTGCCTTAGGGCAGAAAACCAGTGAATTAAACATTGAGAAGAAGATGCTTTTCCACCAAACAAGAAGTTATTAAGAAGCTGTTGAATATTATTATGGTTGCATAATTGTCTCACAATCCTCTGTAAGAAAGTTGCAATTTCTCAGAAAGTGCAGAGCTGATAAATGTCCTCAAAGGTAGATATAAACCAAAATAGTATTTAAGAGTTTTTGGGAGTAACCGAAATACAGATTTTATGTCTGATTTTGCCAATAAGGCACCAGGACTTAGAGCCTGAACCATTTAAAACAGTGTCATAAAAAGTGAAATATTTGACAGAGCACATATCACTATCAAAGAAATCATTTACAGATTCTGAAGCCGGATTGGATAAATGACGAATGAATCTAAAGTCCCCATCTTCTAAGGCCTGGTATTGGTCGTAAATCAAAAGAGTCAGCCCTACTCCCTGCGATAACTGCCTTATATTTTTTGCTCAAAACTTTCTGGTACAGCTAAAGCACTTTTTAAATTACTAGAATCACGTAAAAATCGCGGTATCAGTATTTGCCAGAACGTATAATATTTATATTGTATATGCTGCATTAAATCCAATTATCATTAATCTGATAATTGGTATTAGACTAAACGTACGATCTTTAAAGATATACAGCACAAGCATAACCAGTATAGTACGTTGATCGGGAGAACTGTATCATATCTCGTATGTGGCATCAGCAGATCACACTCGACGCTGATACGCTGATATCACATGTGTACTCGAGATGATACAGCTCTCCCGACCAATGTACTATACTAATAATGTGTTTTTCCTCATCTACAAGAAACAACATAGCCACCTACCTGCGTTCCTACCTACCCACATATACCCATACATACATATATACATAAATACACTATGCAGGTATGAATAAAGCAGTTATACAGTTCCGCTAGTATGCATACATTTATAGGTGCGTTTAAACTCGAAGAATGCGAGACATACATTTAAAGACAAGACAATGTATATGGGAGTTAGATATTAAAAAGAAACTACAGTGTATATACGCCATTTGCTAACGAGTGTGTAATTTTATTATCCAAGTTGCCACGATCAGAGTAAGTGTGACTAACCATAAACCCTGGTTTTACGCCAGGTAACATGGAATGCTTTGGTCTTGACCCATTTTCAAATGATTGAAGAGCTCCCCGTAGCATATTATAGCACCCACCTTATGTTCAGATATTACTACAATAACAAATTAAAAAAAGTATGAAAAACTACATAATGTAATTCCTTCACAAAGGCAGTAGGAACTAATATTTAATTATTATTCGAGAATAATATCGATAAAAGATAGACGAAAATAAAGATATTTAAATAAATTGCAGAATTCAATTTAAAGAAATTAGCATTTTCATAAATTTGGTTCAGATAATTGTATATTTATAACGTTTTTACGAGAACTAGCGAAGTTTATATGGCATAATATTAAATATATTATAATTCATTCTCTGGAGCAGCGACAATACGCTGGATCGGTTCATGTAAACCTGAAGAGACTCTTGAATATTACAAGTATCTTTCAATCACTACCTGTAAATGTTTATAGTATTTTCGCCAATTGTCGAAACGGAAAAAAAAACGAATTTTTATATCCAAACCTTCAATGTAACGAAATTACATTCAGTTTTTTGCTACCTATATTTTTAGTAAGCAAATGTAATTGTGGTATCTTTATATTTCAGTCACAAAGAAAAAGATTTGACTTGTGACTTATCCTGCCTCACCCCTCTCACCCTGAAAAAAGAGAAAAAATTCACGCATCCTCTTCTTTGTTTCCTTTTTCCCCACGATAATGTCACAGATTTTGTTGAGAGAAGTTCAAAATTGCTAGTATGTTTTGAAACTAAATATTTGGTAAATAAAAGCTTCGATCATATATATTTCAATTTGGGTTTCCCTGAACATTTATTGAAGATGTTGTTCTACATGTATATCCACAACTCTGCAGACTTTTTTGAAGATTACGTTCTCACGACTTGCTTGGGTCATAAGCAGCCCTAAACAGCGTAAATAATCTACAGAAGGTTCCAACTGATGATTCATCCTGTCTGTTCTGACACTTAGTCTGATAAAAATTACTATCCTATATTTCGCACATTTTAAAGTTAACATATTTATGATCATATTGGCTGAGTAAACAACATGATCGATTCATTGTCCATAAAATAAATGACTTAATAAATTCCGACCAAAGTACGTGCTAATGGAAAAGAGGCCCATCAACTGCTATCTGACAGTTATAGAGGCTGCCGACAGAGGTAGACAAATAGACAAACACTGTTGATGCTCCAAGCACGTAGCATTTCTTTTATCTGCTTGGATGTGGTCTAACAGGAGCCAGCATTTGTCATTTTTCTATCTTGTGTTTCGCATGATAAGCGGTTTGTGTTACTTTTTAAATACAGTTTTTATATGATTTAAAATAGTGGCCATATTGTCACGTGATCCTGACGCTCTTATATAAAACATGGACCCACAATCCTTCACCAGATTCATGCAAGTCAAGGACTACTAGACGGGATGCCTTTACAGTAAGATAACGATTGGAGTTAAACTTTATCTATCTCTCTCTCTCTATATATATATATACTAGTAGAAGTAGTTAAATTCTGCATACTAGTTTTATATATTTCTTTCTTTTTTTATATAGATTTTTCTCCTAATTGTATTACTGTAGTATCAAAAAATTTCATGGGGTACCAATTTTCGTGGATTTCGTTGTTGCTCTGAACCACGAATTTAAAGACCCAACGAAAAATTATCCACATGTGATAAAGAAGTCCCCCCTCACCCCCTCATTTTCTTTAACTGCGCTTCATTCCTAGAGATAAACAAAGCTATTTGATAAATCAATCTCATTTCTGTAATCTCGTAAACATTAATAGCTTTTACACGTGTTTGTTTTTTTAACCCAAAAAAAGAATGATAAAGCATTTGATATTGTTTCAATGTACACAAATATATACGGTATCCGGTAGCTGTAATTTCCACTCACTGCCTTAAATCAATATGTTGTGAGATAATGATAGAGAGAAACGAGAATAAGCATAAGGTACTCAAGTACTGTTATTACTGAAAATGAAAGAAAGAATAAGAAATTATACTATAAACGAAAATTAGATTTAATACTTATTCAAATCGATTCTTCATTCAAGTGAAACTATTGTCGAAAAATTTAAATCCGCGTGAAAGCACTTTTCGTTTTATCCACAGGGGCTTGTATTATTGCTTGCAATTTACTTATGAATCATACATGTACTATATAGTACATGTATGATGATAAGTGCATTGTAAGCAACGATACGAGCCCCTGTGGTTTTATCCATGCATGCTTAATCCTAATGATCAACATGACTGTAAAATACCAGAACTATTGCTAGAAGCACAATTACTAATAAAACACTGAATAAATACACTAATTACCGCAGAGTATTGAAGCTCACACTTCACTGATTTTCGGACAAAACCGCTGAATCATCATCGCGTCAAACAAGTCTGCTGGTACACACAAATGTTTGTCGGGTAAATAATCCTGAAATTGTTAAATTAAAGAAGTCCAGCATTCTCAAAGCTACGGATTATCAGGTTCATTCTTTCACACATTTACCGTGAGCCACAATTATCCATTCAACATGAATTGGTTTGATTGACGATGTTTCTAGGTAAAGTCTAGTGGTTGAAGTCGGTTCGTATATGAAGCAGGTTCAAACAAAGGAGTGATTCCGTTGTGTTTCAATTTAGTTAGCATCTCCGTATCTTGATGGGCTCTAAACACGTGTACTTTAATAATCTATTAGCTTAGTGGTGTTGACTGCATTGGCTCACTTTGATGCCGAGTGTAAGTGATTTATATCGACAGGTGTTGGATTTGTGCTCATATAGGTGGTAGTATTGTTTTAACCATTGAAGCGACCGTCGTTTGTTGTCGTTACAGTTTTGTTCTTTGTATTTTTTATTTTGGCAGAGGTTAATCCACGAAATTAAATACCTACAAATATGCAAACTTTGATAGGCAAAACCACGAATTTAAGTACCAAGAAAATTTCTTTTTTTTTTTTTTTACAAAACCACGAAAATTGAGACCCAAGAAAATAAAAGATACTACAGTAAGGAAAAAGGTGTATACAACTGTTTAGTCAGTGCCGCTTTTTGGACAAGGACATTCTTAATATTCTTGACATTCTTATGAAATTTTGAATTTCACCTCCTCGAGCCTAGACCACGAATATTCATTTGACAATGCCACCTTCAATTTTTATTGGTATTGGCTCCTAATTTAATCCTTTTTATTTTAGCAAAGTGTGTTTGCTAGCTTTAGGAACAAATAAAGGTCTGAAATGGCGGAAGCACCATTCAGCTTTTTGTTATTAAAGAGAAAGAGCTACTTATGAGAGAAGTTTTTTTTCTTCTTCATATAATGTTTCTCTTGTGACAAACGTTCGACTGTTGGTCTAGACTATCTTCTTCATATAATGTTCCTCTTGTGACAAAAGTTCGACTGTTGGTCTAGACTATCTTTTCGTTGCCGCATATGTATATTAAAATATTTCTTTGCTAGGTAATAGCTGCAAGCAGCTTTAGGAATAAAGATAACTCCCACACCCCTCCCCATCCGGTTTAAGGATATTTTGTTGATAAATCCATTGCTATAAAACTTTCGGTCTTCATATGTATTTACAGAGGACCATATATGATCATCTTGAAGTAAAGCTATTATTACTAATACTACTACTACTATTACTACTACTACTACTATTACTACTACTACTATTACTACTACTACTATTACTATTACTACTACTACTACTACTACTATTACTACTACTACTACTATTACTACTACTACTATTACTACTACTACTACTACTATTACTATTACTATTACTACTACTACCATTACTACTATTACTACTACTACTACTATTACTACTACTACTACTACTACTACTACTACTATTACTACTACTACTACTATTACTACTACTACTACTACTACTATTACTACTACTACTACTACTACTATTACTACTACTACTACTATTACTACTACTACTACTACTACTACTACTACTACTACTACTACTACTACTACTACAGTGAGGCCTCTCAAGACCTAAAATTCACGAAGCCGAAATCCTCTTGAAATAAGTCCTCCTGAAACCGAAAAAGTTTTCCTGGTCCTCAATTTCTCCTTCTTTGATTTAAAAAAAAACAACAAATATTCAGCAAACCGAAACCCAGATTTCATTTTTACACTTAAATGAACCTCACAGAAACGAAATTTACTCAAAACGTGGCCAGGTAGTTGCCAGATTCCAGTTATGAGTTTGCCCAACGGTCAGGAATCAGCCATGGCCCATTCTTGAAATGAAAGAAAGACCGACACCCGCACGGACACATTTTACAGCCGGTATGAACGATATGCTAACCAGTAGCATTTACACATGCCTGATGTGAACTCTTTGAAAGTTAATTGTTTGTAATAAGGTTCCAGTGGCCGTGCAAAGCAAAGGAAACTAACTTTAACTGCTGATCATCTATGCCCGATAGTACACGTAAATATCCTCAGTCAATTGGCTTGTGAACTTGAAACAAAGCTTTGCGCCCTAACCGTTGGCATATGTGCAAAAATGTTCTCTCATATTTACTGGCTAACAACATCATATCAAATCGTATTAATTTACGTAAAAGTAAAACTGGACGTATTGAAGCAAAATTGTTGTAAACACTTACGGTATAAATGTCAACAGAAACAAGAACTAAAACGTGAAGCAGGCGCTAATCAATATAAACATTCTCGTATAACTAAGCCCTTCAAAACCGAAACTTGGGATTTGAGACGTGTGAGGTTTCATTATATTCTTCTTCTTCTTCCTCTTCTTCTTCTTCTTCTTCTTATTATTATTATTATTATTATTATTATTATTATTCCTTTCAATCACAGCTTTTTGTAGGTATTTCTGACCGATCTTTCCGCATTGAATCGGACACCGTCTGTTGGTCTTAGCTCTCAAGAACCCTACGCAGTATTCTTACTGTTCCAAGGAGTGCCGCTTTCTGCAGTTGATCTGGATTTAGTGCTAGTGTTATGCATAGGAAAGTTGAACATTCTCTGGGTGTTCATGCTGTCTCATATCTTGTAGGGTATTACTTCTAATGTTCCCGCCTAAATTAATACGATATGTGAGTTTTGCAGAGCTTTCTATCTTTTATGGCCAGGTCAATGTACTTTTTATGTTTTCTTGTCCTTTGTATGCGATGTGACAGTCCATTTGTATCAGCCTGGGTGATTCGGGGTCCAGCGAAGGGCTGTCCTGTGCAGTGCGTCTGGTGACCTTCGGCACACTTGTCCCAGCCATAGTTATCTTCTTTTCTTCACAATATGGACAAGAGATGTTGATTCTATCCTTTGATAAAAATCTTCATTTTTGATTAGGTTAGGCCAGAATATGCCTTGAATCTTCCTCAGACACTTGTTTTGTTAAGTTTCAAGCTTTGTGCTATACTTGATGTTAGCTTCAAGCATTCAGCATTCTGAGCCGTACAGCAGCACTCCGAGGACATCGTTTCGATAAATCCCCAGCTTGGTCTTGAGTTGTTTGGATTTCCATGTGTATTTTAGCAAACCGAAGATTTGATTGGCTTTGCTGATTCTGATTGTTGCTTCTCTCTCAGAGTCTTCGTCGGTAGACACTTTGCTTTTGAGGTTTGTGAATTCCTCTACCTCCTCAATTGGTTCATTTTTCATACTGATATGACCGTTGGTTTTATTATATTTCCTCATTCATTTAATTTTTTTTTTTTTTTTTTTTTTTGCAGTTTACTTTCCGTATGGCTGTCTCACTGATTCTATCTGTCTTTTCTTGCATATCTATATGTCAACTTGAACGCAGATCAATGTCGTCGGCGTAGTCGAGACCTTCCAGGTAATGAAGTGAGGGTCCACCTGATTCCTCTTTTCTGTCTCCTGTTGTCTCTTTCATCAGCCGGCCAATGGCAAGGGTGAAGAGGAAAGGTGCAATGATGTTTCGTCACAGCGTCAAATGTGTTGACGCTGATGCGGTCGGTGAGATGGTTGTCGCAGATGACTTTACACTGGAAGCCTTGGTGCATAAATTTGATGATGTTTACAATCTTGAGTGGGACACCGTAGAACCGGACTACTTTCCCAAGGGAATCACGATGAAGGCTGTCAAAAGCCTTTTCAAAAAAAATCAACGAAGTTGATGTAGACGGTACTGTTTCATTCAGTCGACTGCTCCAGTATCTATCGGAGGGTGAAAATCTGGCCAATGCAGGAATTTTCTTTCCTGAAACCAGCTTGTTCCTTTATGATATAGTCATCAAGTGCGATGTTGAGTCTCTTGAGAATGAATCTGCTGAAGACCTTGCTGGTTAGGCTAGCAGGGTGATGTCTCTACAGATGTTTAAATCATCAAGGTCGCTCCTTTTTTTGGTAACTTGATGATTCCAGTTTTCCACTCGTAGGGAGATTCTTTGCTCTCCCATATCTTTTGGAATATTTTTTCTGGGGATTTTGGGGGTTTCTGTGTCTTCTTGGCTTCAGCATTTATGGGTAGATGTCATCCTCACCAGGAGCCTTCCCATTCTTGAGGGCTTTGATGACTTCTCTGCCATTGGTCTCAATGATATCCTAAATATAGCTGGCAAGGTGCTCAAGACTGCTACAGGTGTGTCTGGTCTGTTCAGTACATTTTGAAAGTGTTCCTTCGATCTTGCTATATTCGCCCTCTTATCGGAGATGATATCCCCAGCTGCACGCTTCAGAGGTAATTTTAACTTGCACCGTAGTGTCCTTTAAGCTTCTTTGTGATTTTATACAGAGTCTTCATGTCCTGTCTCTCTGCTGGTTGTTCTTTTTCTACCTCTCGTCACTTCTTGCTCTGTTTTGCACTTCTCTGTCCTTGTAAGAGCGCTTTTGTGATATCATGTTCTTCAGCCTGGGTAATTTGGGGTCTAGTAGGCGTTTCTTAATCTGTTTTCTTTCTTCAATAGCAGTTCAGGTGGACTGGCAGATCCATTCCTCTTTACAGACTTTCCTGTAGCCGAGAACCGTCACTCCAGTTTCTTTCGTGACGGTGTTAAAAACATGGATAGTCATTTCTGTCTCATCGCACAGCATGCTGAACTTGCTCTTGAGGGTATGGTCGAATTTATGCAAGATCTTGGAATCTTCAGTATTGCAACGTTGAAATGTTGTTTTTTCTTCTCCCCCAATTCGGTCTTTCTCAGCTTCAAGCAAGCTTGATTGCCAGCGGACTATGGTCGTTGCCTATATCAGCATGTATTTTGACTCGTACGTCTTGCAAAGATTGTTTTCACTTGCCGTTGATCACCACCTGGTCTTTCTTTCTGTCTTGCCATCCGGAGACTTTGTCATCCTGAGGATTTGCTTATGCTGGAAAAGAGTCTCTCCTATAACAAGGTCACTGTCTTCGGAAAGGCCACAAAGTCTTTTACCGTTGTCCGTTGTCATGTATCGGTCCTATTCTGTGTCTCTCCATAAACCATTCTATGTCTGTAATGTCTGAGTCTGTTCGCGCATTGAAATCGCCAGCAATAAGTAGCAGGTCGTGCCATGGTGTTGTTTCAACAGCTGAGTGCAGGTTGACGTAGAAAAGGTCTTTCTCCTGATCATCGGTGTCTTCTGTGAGAGCATAGCAGGTTATGATTGACATCTTGGCAAATTTTGAGTTGAACCTGACATACATTAGTCGTTCATTGACGGGTTTCCATTGTAGAAGTGAGTTGTTCAGTTGTTTCTTGATGACCAGGGCTTCGCCTACTCGATGTTGCCTGCCCGATCATAGTATGGTGTCTCTTGTGGATATTGTTCTTTTCCCTGCTCCAATCCATCTTACCTCTGTGAAACACAGTATACTCAAGTTGTACTGGTGCATTTCCTGAATAACCCGTGCTAGTTTCCCAGTGTGATACAAAGTTCTCACATTGCTGTACCCAATGCGGATGGTAGCTTTGTGTGATAGGAGATCTGCTATCGAGGTAGAAGCTTGCTTGTGGGTGTGGTCTCCATCCGTCATGGCGCCAGTTTCTGATCTGCTTTACTCTATCCTCCCGTTACAGTGTAGTCTCTTGCTTCTATTTCCATAGCTAGAGTTTTTTTAATTGGTTTAGGGCGCTAGCATAAAGCCAAATCCTTCTTCTTTATTCGGGGTTTGGACCAGCAGATTGCGCTCTTTTCTTCTTTGACACACTTTCCTAGGTCTTCTTTTCCGTATTTACGCAGTCTTCAACGTTTATGAGACCGATTCTCCCGCTTTGTCTGGGAAGGTACAGTCTAATCACATCAGCTGTTCGATACAGTGAATGATCAGCAGGTTCCTTTCTTTCTAGCCATGTCTTCTAACTTTCTTTTGGTGTAACCTACAATGCCAACCGTGTAGCTGATGATGGAGACTGCCCAGGTATTGATGGCTGCAACAGTGTTACCTCGATTTAGTTTCGGGCCTTGTACTTTCTTCACTCTCCGATGACACTCTTGTCTGATTGTATGCTTTATCTCATCATTTGTCTCGATCACTGCTAGGAGGTTTGTATTCGTCATTCTTGCCTAATAGTTCTTATCTCCGGTTGTCAGGAAGCTTTATGCCTTGAGTTTACCAAGAATTATTTTTAGAACCAAGCACTTGTCGATTTTAAACTTCTTCTTGGATGTCACTGATGACAATCCTTAGTGTTTGCATAATCATTATTATTATTATTATTATTATTATTAGTAGTAGTAGTAGTAGTGGTAATAGTAGTAGTAGTAGCAATAGCAGTAGTCGTAGTAGTAGTAGAAGATTTCAAAGATTGTCAAGAATCCAGATCTAGCAAATCTGGCAGTTGACTTCAAACGATTTCTAGAAATCAGGATATTACGAAAGCAACTGGATGTACCCAGTAGGAATAGCGAAGAAAAATCGATCATTCTGGATGATTTATTTGTGCCAGAAAACCCTCCCCAATATATATATATATATATATATATATATATATATATATATATATATATATATATATGAATATATATATGAAACAAGCATGACAAAACACGGTGACAAACACGAAAATACCGATCCGATCCGTTTTTCAAGGCTGACAACACGAACACAAAATCATAATATATTTCCATACTTACATACTATACTGTTTTGTAACGTTGAAACCAAATGACAATAACCAATATTAATATATCAGAAAAAAAGCAGAAAACTAGATACTTTGAACTATTTACATTGTGACAAATCAAGTGTTCCAATTGGGCAATAAGACTATGCTGTTGCAACTTGCCCGCATACGATTCAGTTATTAGATTTTTTTTAACTGCTTGAAACAAAGGAAACTTATCAGCTTACGGCAATGATGTCGATATGCCTACTCAAAATTGTGCACCTGTTTAGTTTTTAAGTTTACTGCACATCCTGGATAGAACACACGCTGCCTGTTATTAAATATATCACATTTTGTGTTTTGCATGTGATGGTAATGCTATGTACTACAACATGAGGATGAATCTACATAGATCCGATTAGGAAACCACAAAATGTGCCAGAAAGCACCGCTGCTGAAAAGTTTTCTTCTCTTGGCCACAATTTCAATGGTATTATCCCGAATGGCATAGTCCACGATTAAAAGTCGAACCTCGAAACCAGAAAAGCAAAGGAAACTTAATGGATTCTCCGCCGCAGAGCTCTCAGACCAGGCGGCTTGAATCAAGAAAAAGATAAACTTTCACAGTTTTTAATTTTTTCCTGTTCCCTGAATCTTATCATTAATTACCCCATGGACTATAACTGTACAAAAAATGTTATCCGGGACAAACTTTTAAATAGCCATTTATCGGCATCATTGCCCTAACCATTCAAAACTTCGAAGTCAATCCTACGGATGACACATCGAATGTATGCCTATAGCTGTCATTCGGACCGCCTCAGCTTTTTACGAAACAAGGATTGACCGGAAACTTGCTAATGCATGGAACTATTTTTTCATTCGCAACTTTTCTGTCAATCCAATCGTAGAAATAGCCGAAGTGCTCCGTAGATATTACAGTTTCTTTCATTGCTAATAAATCGCCGGTAAAAAAAAACAAAAAGTACGATTTTTCTGCAAATCACTATGCCGATATACATCTGAGGCGTGTTGGTGTATCTCAGAAATAGCCAAGGTTCAAATAGTTCAACTTATACAGTTTTCTGCTTCCTTTCTGGATACATTAGTATTAGCCTCTGTGATTTTGGTTTAACCATAACAAAACAGTATGTAAACACATTTAACCGTAACAAAACAGTATGTAAATACATTTAACCGTAACAAAACAGTATGTAAACACATTTAACCGTAACAAAACAGTATGTAAATACATTTAACCAAAACAAAACATTATGTAAACACATTTAACCATAACAAAACAGTAAGTAAACACATTTAACCATAACAAAACAGTAGGTAAACACATTTAACCATAACAAAACAGTAGGTAAGCACATTTAACCATAACAAAACAGTAGGTAAACACATTTTTGATTACGCTTTTGTGTTTTGGAATAGATTTATGCACACAAATGCGCGTGAACCAAAGCGTTTGTCCCTTTTATGGGCTGGCTTGAATGTCCTTTTTTAATATAAATCTTGTCAATAGCTTACAAGACAATTCAGCGAATGCAATTGTGCAGTCGTCTATGTCCGCAAAAAAGGTGCACTCCATATGGTAAATACCTGGAATGTTTTTGATAAGTAGTCAAAATGCTGACCCCCTATACAACTTACAGTAACACATCTAGGGTATTTCAGAATAATGGTCAGACTCAAAAACCGTTTTGCTAAACATTTTATCTTCAGAGTCAGACAATCGAATCATCTTATGTTGAACTTGTTAAGCATATAATGCTGACGTTAAAAGCAGGTGAAATCTTAAGAATGATTTACAACGCCGTATGCCACGGTAATGTGTGCACAAGATCGAGTGGACGGGTTTGATAAAAATGTTACCAACATATTAGGTGGAATCGTATTGGAGTCAAAATAACTTTCATATAACCGGTGGTTATATTCCAGTAAAGAGTTTGCTGATGTGCCTTTGTATTAATTGCAGTCGGTGTTGAAACTGAAATTTCATGTTTTGGTTTGGTGCTTTACGACACAAAAATACGATTATGTTATTGAGTGCCGTGGCAACTGGAGTAAAGTGCCTTGCCCAAGGACACCCCATGGTAGCTGATCCGTTGGAATGATTCGAACTCGCACCCTTTCGACCGCGAGTCCAGAACCCTAATCACCGAGCCACTGCGGCTTCTGAATATTCAGTCATGTCCGATTGTTGCATTGTCTTCACACCCATGATAATAACACATTGGACAGGTTAGTTTGGTCTCTTAATCTCTATACACCGCTTATTGTTCCATATATATATTGCAGTATATTAACAAATGACAATTTATCACCTATAAGATAAATAAAATATCCTAAGGATCGTTAATTACAAGACGGGAAGCTAAGTCAAATCGAAGAGGAGGGAGGGAGCTCACAAACCTGAGTGATGTTGTAAACTTGAATATTTGAAGAGAAAAAAAAAGTCTTAGCCAACTATAACCCCTAGACTATGATTCGAAAGTTCTCTTCTGCTGCACGTGTTCCTCTTATCGAACCATATTTCTTCCGAGGCAAAAAGGCTGTGATTGTTAGCTTCAGATTCATATTGTTTATCTGTACCACTCATACATGTGAATACTACGTTAAGGAAATATGACTCAAGCGTCGTGTTCTATTTTTACCGACAGTATCGTAGAAGAAAACACAAATCGGCATATGTTAGGTTTGTGCGGTACGCCATCAACAACCAGAGACACACTGATTTACGTGATATAAGCACAACAGCTGGATTATGTTCCGAAGTGTTTGGTTAGTGTTTGGGAATTGAATTACACTTTTTAACTCTCTCTCTCTCTCTCTCTCTCTCTCTCTCTCTCTCTCTCTCTCTCTCTCTCTCTCTCTCTCACACACACACACACACGCCTTATATCTTTTAGGATTTTATATATGTTTACCTTTATCTTTCATATACCTTATGAAGAATTTTAACATATTTACCTTTTAAATGTTTACCTTTCTTTACAAGGGTTTATCTTCCTAAAGTTTTTTTGGGTGCAAGCTTTACTTGTACATTTTTGTCAGAACTTAATTTATAGTCAGGATTGTGCTTACATACCGTTAACACCAGTTCGCACTTTTTGTACACATAAGCGAACAATAAACCAAGTTGATCTAATTGCCTCTGTCTGTATATTTGTGCGCATATATGTATGTAATCTTTACAATGGTTTATATACATATATATATTTTTTTCCAGTCCATATTTAATTCTTTAAGTCATTTTTATAAAATCTTTATTTAAACGTCAATCAACTTTTAAGACCTTTTTTTCTTTGCCCCCACAGACTAATCACATTACTTGTTTTCTTCTTTTGGAATATTATTTACTTCTGTGTAATATTTCCATATGTATATAAATTTAAACGTCCAATTAAACAGTCTGGCAGTTGTAGCAATATCACACAAACCATGACGACAATATGCATGTACAAGTTTTATATAAATATATATTTTTCATTTAAATTCTCCGTTTGACATTCATTGAAAATATTCCATTGGATCCCATCTGAGGATTAAGTCAGAAGGATTTGTTCACTGGTACATTCAACTGCTCTCAGATAATAATAATAATAATAATAATAATAATAATAATAATAATAATAATAATAATAATAGATGTTATTTTTTTCTTTTCTTTTTCTGCTTGTGTATAGCAAGCATTCAAATGCAGACAACACATACCCAGATATACGGTAGATCATGGTCTACGTTATCATCTGTTCTTTTGACTTCAAACGAATATGTATTCGAATTTTGTTGCTCGCAGTACACGAGTGATTACGGTAACACAACTTGCATGGAAAGTGTCACAGAGCACACATATGCATTAATGTATTATCATCTACTGGCAATATACGTAGGTTTACACATTTCATTGTATACCCGTCTAAAAATCTTGTTGAGTACTTATGTAAATGTACGAGAACCTGAAATGAATTCATTTGTTTATTGAGGGAAATCAGTCTGAATTTTTTTTAGGGTTCCAATATATTCTGGACATACAGCTGACAGCTGAGCTGAAAAGACGTACAATATGTTCAGTAGAATATGTTCAGTTATGTGAACATTTTTATGAACCTGGACTGTTTCATCCGCTCAAACTTTCATATTTATCTATCTATCCAATATATATATATATATATATATATATATATATATATATATATATATATATATATATATATATATATATATAAACTCAAACAGGTTGGATACTTATAATTCTTTCAAAGCAGGAATTGAACCTATGCCGCGAGTGCGAGTAACGGCAACTATCGCCTAGATCTCATGCACCAGCGCCCTAACCAGCACGACCATACGCACATCCCCCCAAAAAGGATGGAACAAGGTGGAAGGCAAGGACTCGATGTGCACGAGAGCTCACTCTCTAGTCAAATGGAATTTAACATTCAGCTATGCACAAACCCACTAGATTTCTATTCAGAAATGCAATTTATACATGTTATAGGTTCACACACACACACATATATATACCAAACAGAGAGGAAAGAACTTATCCCTGGATAACTCTATCACCTGTTTGATTATATTGGTGTCAGTATACATATTTTTCTTACATATAATCATATATCCAAACATATAATGTGGGATCCAGTCCAGGGATAAGCTCTTTCCTCTCTGTTTGGTATATAGGTGTCAATTTATATATATATATATATATATATATATATATATATATATATATATATATATATATATATATGTGTGTGTGTGTGTGTGTGTGTGTGTGTGTCCTTAAGTGTTAATTATAGAAACTTATAGGTGAAATAATTATCATATTATTTTCATTCCTATATTTTCATATGTGAAAAATATAAGATTTCCCATCATGCCATGCGACACTTGATCGTGTGGACCTACAGAAGTTATACCTGAAGCAACAAAAACGACCACTTTGTGAGCTAGAACAAATAAATAGAAACTGCATTACATTTCAAACATGGAAATTACTCTTTGCTGAAGACATTTGACTCGCCGCCGTTTGCGTCTCTCTGAAGTTATTTTCCCTTACTTCCTTGACAACAATGATAAGCCAGCCGTGATGCATTACCGAATCGGGCTTGCTTTGCGGTCAGATATAATCAGATAGTTTACAAAATGTCAAAAATGTAATTTACTCCGACAGATTAGTTCATCCCAACACTACCGTTCTCTTAAGTCACTGATATTTATATGATGAGTCTATGAAAGTGAGGTGAATTTACGAAAAGGGGGGTGTTGTGTTGTGCTGAAGAGTGAGTTTAATCTTCTAAGCTTCGATTCTGGAGCAAATTTGGTATATAATAAGAACAAAATTTTCTTTTCTTGTGGTACAAAAACTCTAAATTTTGACTCGTGATTCTGCCACTCGTTACAATATCACGTGTTTTGGACCACACGATGAAATTTATCCGGTATTAACGTAGGAAAAGAAAATATCCTCTCTCTCTCTCTCTCTCCCTCTCTCTCTCTCTCTCTCTCTCTCTCTCTCTCTCTCTCTCTCTATATATATATATATATATATATATATATATATATATATATATATAAATATGTATGTATTATCATTATTCTATTTCTTTACAGACTATTGCCAGTCCTAAATTAAAATGTCATACGGAAGAAAGAAAAAATGAAGAGCAAGGAGAATTAAAAAAATAAAATAATTTTCACATAAATTTGTTATAAAATTGTAAATATGCGAAGAATTAAAACATATCACCCAGATTAAAGCGGGTGGGGGAGTTGAAGATGAAATCATCCTGATTAGAGGTAGTTGCTTTCAAAGAGGTATTTGTATTTTTTTTTCAAAACCCACAAGTGCTGTATCTCAGAACTCAAGGTTGTCAAGGGAAAAAGTTTATGACCGTGGAACCTTTTCCCTGCTATCCAAAAAGCATGATAAAACTTCCTGGGATTTTGTATATAATATATATTTCATCGTGCGGTACAAAAAAACCGTGATACTCTAACGAGCGGCGAATATACAATTTAAATATATATCAAATATATATATATATATATATATATATATATATATATATATATATATATATATATATATATATATATATAGATACCAAGCGGTGAAATATATTTGGTATTAACGCAGGAAAACATATTTTTTATTTTTATTCAGAAATAATTTTCTATATTTTACTGTTAGGTATATAATATAATGGTATACTATTTACGTTGCTCTCGTTTTCTATTCAAATGCTGACATTTTCTTACAATCTACCAATATATAATTCGATAAAAACACGTACAAAATCGTTGTTTAGCATTGAACTTATGGGATTTAAATAGCGCAAACTTATACATGGTCAAGTATTGTAAGATCATCTTCGCATTCGAAACACAAAAATTAGACGTACGTTTCTGGGATCCATCTCATTCCGTTTTATCAAAAGAAGGTTGCTTGGATAGCTTAAAGAATATCATTTTCTGAGAATTTGTATGCACTACATTTGACTAAAGGACAGATTATGCCAGTTACTTGGTAGAAAATTCTTTATTCATAAATTACTCATCCCGGAAATTTGATTCACAGTTGCTTACCCTGTTTTTTCACAGCTTTTGTTGAAGAAAAATTAGAGTAGTTATATTTTGCTGGTTTGAAATATACGAATTACTTCTGAGAGTTGTTTTGTACCATGAGAGTGTATCGGAATAAGATATTGAGTTTGTCTTAGGATTTTGTTAAACTTCGGTGATTAAACAATTTTACACAAATACATTTTTTATTTTTTTTTAATCAGTAAGAAAGCATATCAGTAATTTGTCACCCATTACTTAATTGAATATGACAAGTTTATTCACAAGAGCAGATTCCTGTCTCTCTGTATATGTATAAACGTTTTATATCTCACTTCAGGACGTTCTCCTACGCTGTGATATTCCTCGCTGGATTGGTGTGTCTCTCGACAGGTATGGAGCTTGACGGCAAGATCTTTTCTTCCCTTATTTTGAACTGGAGGTTTTCATGGATCTTCTCTGAAATCCATTAGGAGGGTTGTACAGCGTATTAAAATACCATCAACCTCACGCATTAATTTACATCAAGCCAATATCAAGTAAACACCTTATGCCTGTGCCAGCAGCCTACGTATATATATATATATATATATATATATATATATATATATATATATATATATATATATATATATATATATATATAATATATACCACCGATTTTGTAGCATCATTTTTTGATGATGTATGCATGGTCGAGATGGTATAGAGGTTGGTGCTTACAAGCAAGGCGATGGGTGTCGTAACCCGCGGATCCGGGTTCGAATCTCCGTAGAGTACGAATTAAAATTCTCTAACCTGTATGATAATGGTATTTATTCGTATTTAAAAATTCTGCTAATATTATCAAGGATTCTCCTGTAGGATCCAGGGATAACACTTTCCGCTCTGTTTGGTGTATATATGTAATTCTCTCTCTCTCTCTCTCTCTCTCTCTCTCTCTCTATATATATATATATATATATATATATATATATATATATATATATATATGTATATATATATTCTTATTGTTTAAAATAAGAAATCGTGTTTATTTCTCCGTTTTTAAGGAGATGCGGTTGGTGATTTGAAGAGCCTTCAGAGGGAGTTCTGGGACTGGTGGATGTCGGAGAATCCCTCATTCTCTACCTCTATGGGGATCTACAAATACAATGACAGAATGCAAACCTACAATGTCTCACACTTTGATGTCAGCCGGGTAAGTTTCTACTTATAGTCCGTTTGCCGTCTCTTGACTCACGGTACAATTCCATTCCCCACACAATTTAAAAATTATCCATGAAATGACTCATTGACTCACCCCCACCCCCCACCCCCACAGATTATGGCTTGCACACACACACCCGGAAAAATTCTTGCGGACGCCCATAAACATACTCCTGTACACTCTTTTGAGAATTTTTAAAGGTGCGGTTAAAAATAAATTGCCGTATTTTCAACAGTTCACAAACAAGTACTCAGGAGAAATTGCCATAAAGGTTTTACTGTGAAGATTTAACAGCTAAAGACAAGATTGCAATTGGCTGTCACCTGAAGTTGATCTTGCCACTACGTGCATGGGATTGTAGGGCTGGATGAAGCAATTGCAGGATTCACCCACAGTAAGCACATGGTTACTATTTTTAGACTGGTAATCCCTGTTTTTGGCTGTTCCGAATGGATAGCCAATTGTGTTAGATGCATATAAAAATGGTGATAAGAAAGAACGCGATTTTAAACTTGAAATTTAAACATTTTAAAATACACATCTTCGATTTATTGTACTTACAATTCAACTCAAGTAAGCTTGAAAATATTTACATGTGCTTTGTACGTTTCATATACACATCATACATTTTCAATTTTGTGGGTAGTCAATGTCAAGTAAACAGACTAAACTATAGCTTTAGATCGAGCCTAACAGCGGTCACCTTCGTCAAAATTTATACTGAGAAATACCGGCTGCCCTTGCCACGCACCTGTTGAGTATAGCGGGCTTCACAGAGAACGTAATATTAACTCCCCCTAGTGCCAACGACTGATCAGAACATGTGTTACTCGCAAATGCTAGGAATAACTGCAGACAGGTCCGGTTTAACCGCTTGACAAACTACATATGTCATCACTGCAATAGACGGCTACTCTCAATGCAGTTTATTTGTTTTAGCTAGCTTTGGAAACAGTCTACAGTGTATGAGGGACCAGTCGCAGCTGCAGGAAGGTAGTGTTTGTCCTCGACGCCCCAGAGACAAACGCTAAGTTCATTCCGAATCGGTAGTAGTAATGTGTGTGGTGGGATTTGGACTTTCCATTTTGATGTAATTCACAAATTTGCAATCTAAGAAATATGTCACCCACAGACTAATACCAACAAATTTTATGCCAGTTGGTTTCAGCTCAGTTAATGTATACTATTACTTAAATTATTCCCATGGTTTTCTAAACTTTATTTCTAAATGTATTTAATATAATAATTGTGGAAATGTAATGGTTACAATTTGTAGCAGATATAGCGGAAAACCAAAGAAAATCAAAGGTTTCTTCAGTTCAATCACTTTAACATTGGAATTAAACAAAAGAAACAAAAACTAGCATTACAAAACACCATGTCTGAATCCGAATTTATGCACGAAGATATACAAATTGGAAAGGTACTCAACTTCTCTTGTTGGAATATGGGTAGAAAAATTATATTATAAACAACAGCAACAACAACACGTGGACACCAAAAGTATTGTTGTAGACATCATAATAATAATGTTGGCAGATAATGGCTGCGTTGTCCTTAGAAATTCGAAAGAGACCACGAGTCAGGACCGCAACGATACAATGACGTAGTACACACCCTACAGAAAAGGTCTGGGACTCATAGTATCCATGCCTGATCTGAAGACCTGTCGTGAAAGTGGGAAGAGATGTATAAGGTCGTAGAACGTAGTGTTGTTCAGTGATGGCACGCACAATTTATGGAGACCTATCGTGAAAGTGGGAAGAGATGCACAAGGTTGTAGAACGTAGTGTTATTTAGTAATGGCACACAAAATTTATGGAAACCAGTCGTGAAAATGGGAAGAGATGCATAAGATTGTAGAACGTAGTGTAGTTCAGTGATGGCACACAAAATTTATGGAGACCTGTCGTGAGAGTGGGAAGAGATGCATACAGTTGTACAACGTTGTGTTGTTCAGTGATGGCATACACAAATTTAAGGCGTACTGCACATATGACGATAATTTTAAATTGTAACGTCTTTGCTTTGATCTAAATAATAGAATTAATAGAAAACTGTTATGATAATACTTTTGTGTTAATAAAGTCCATAAGAACCAACGTTAATGTGAAAATAAAGTTGATGCAATTTTAGCTGAATCAAACAGTCGATGTTTAGGAAAACATTACAGAGTAGTGTTGTATTATGTTCAAATCGTGCAATTGGTCATTTATGTTGGATATCGTTCATACACATAGAATCTTGTCAATATGTAAAAATGAAATCATATGTTTATGCGGTGACTTATTCATCAAATTTTTCTACATTTTTAATTTGTTGTGTTTTTTTTTTTTTTTTTGGTCTTCTTTATCAGGAGTGAGGGCATTCGTGTTGTACAAACGCGAATCTATTTCAGTTCATCCTTAATTATAAACATCCAGCAACCTTCTTTAGCCTGATTCGTTTTGATTAGATTCCAAAGGTCGATACCACTGATTGCTTACGTAAGTAATAAGTAGACAGTTTTGCCGCATTGAAATCACCAGGACAGGACAAATGACTGGTCTTACCGCCAACGATATTCTTCAACTATGGCCTCTATTTTCTGATTATTTGGTTTGGTTTGTGTTTTACGGCACAGCGTCACAAGAAGGTTATTTAGTGTCAAGGCAATTGAAATAAAGTCCCTTGCCCAAGGACTCACCACGGTAGTGGACCCAGGCTGATCCAGTGGAGGGATGCGAACAAAGTTGCTGATAAAATCGGTCAGAGTTACTTTGTTCAATGCATTGACTATATTTTTATTCCTATGATTTGGGATGGATATGTTTGAACTTAATTTTTCATCTTCAAAAGCAGAAGAGGTGTTCCCTTTGAATCAGTTCAGACCTCATGATAAGGCAGATTTTTTATCGACCAGATGCTGCATCATCTCTTGTACACATCTCTTTGCAAAGACATTATGAAAATAGTTGGAAATAACTGATTAACAGTAATTCAGATGTAAACATACTTTAACTTTTGATCATCTAAACCTTTTCCTTACTATTATATGACAAGTCGGTCTTAAATTGGTAGTTAACAATTATGGATACAAATTGAATGTTTCTCTTGCTTCAGGTGCAAAGCCAACATTTCTTTCTGGGTTTTCTCGAGACGTTTCTACCGGAACGGGTTAGATAATAGAGCGTTTACTATACTTCATAATTGAGATCTTTTCTCAGATTGAGTTGTTTCTCTTTTTTTCTATAAATCTACAATAAAGTTTAAAATCAGAAGAAAGTTGAAACATTTGTCGTTATGGTGCTTAACATTTTTGTTGTAATATGTCAGAAAACGTCTTGATTAGAATGTGTGGAGGTACCTGTCGAACGCTGCTCTGTTCGAGTGCTGTTTTTTGGGGTCACGTAACATAAGGTATTACTTTTTTTATATCTCTCCAGACCTAAGAGGCAATAATCCCCTATCACTGGGCATACATAAGTCAGATGCAATATTTATGATACGCAATGAATTCTCTGAGTGCATTTTACAATGTTATATATGATTTGTAGTTACGGCCAATTCAAACGAGTGCGAACAGCTTTCTCGTTCCTATAGGCAGCATATATTTTTCAATCTCTTTGCGCAAACTCGTAGAAACAGTTTGTCTCGTACTAGTCATAATTATTACAGAAGTGATTAAAGTTGCTCTTTCATGCCTGTAATGAACTAATGAGGCTTCCTTCAGTGGATAACCCTTCAATTCGGCATTTAGTCCTAAATCTTGATCAATTGACCACTCTAACGCCAATTCAGACCATACTTGACTGATCAATTGACCACTCTAATGCCAAATCAGACCGTACCTGACTGATCAATTGACCACTCTAATGACAAATCAGACCGTACCTGAGTGATCAATTGACCACTCTAATGTCAAATCAGACCGTATCTGACTGAAGATAATATTGGTTGGTTTTTGTTAATAACAGCATGCGTTATTTTCATAAGCTCATCATGAAGGTCTGGGAACTTATCATGTAGTTGTCCCATACCAGCAAGATACTCGTGAAGTCATCTTGTGAAGTTAGTTCTGTCCATTGAGTGGAAGTGTGGCCCCACATCATCTTTAGCACTGTACTATACAAGGGCCAGTTAGAGTTTAGCTCTGCACTCAAGAACAGCAGTAGCATGAAGATAATTTTAAATTTTCCCATACCATAGGAAACCAGACTGAGAATGTCGATTCTTTTAAGCCCTCGCCACAATTAATATGTTTTTTCCCCATTGCATCAGATATAGATTCAACACGTCTTCATCTAAATAAAAAGGATTCTCTCACTTGAATCAATCGTTTTATAGTTGATATTAATATTTTGTAGCTGTAGATATTAATAATAATAATAATAGTCAAACACAAGTATGCAAAAAAATACACGTATTTTATTAGGCTAAAACAATTCATTCTTCGACACGCTCGCTCAGCCTTTTGACCTTGGGGTGAAGATGTCACGCTTTACAGTAATGCTTCAATCATGGCCTCGACGACGAGTCATCGTCGTCACCATTTTGTTGAGGTTTGGTCAAAGTTTGCATTTGTATATTCTTTCTAAACTCCGTGATAGTTTCTCATCATGTTTGGCATGAATTATTAAGATGCTTATACCATTCATTCCACGACATGCCATCTCTCTTCTTTTACCTTAGGGTCAAGGGTCCAGGTCTCAGTCATTTATTTTGCGTTGAGGTTTTGGTTAAAGTTTTCTAATTGGCTTATATTTCCTAAAGACCTTGGGGGATTATCATCGTGCTTGGATTGAATCAATATCAAACTTTAACAATTCATTCTGCGATCCGCTTTCTTGTCCCTTTGTCAGTAAGGTCAAGGTCACAGTAATACAAATTCGCGTTAAGGTCTTGGCTGTTTTTGTTTTGTTTTTTTGTTTCTTTGTTGTTTTGTTTTTTTCATTTGCTTGTAGGTCCTAAAGGCCTGGATGGATTTTATACTTTGGATGAGTGATTATGAAGCTAAGACAATTCATACTGCGACATGCTCACTCAACATTTTAACCTTGAGCTAGAGGGCACACGTTTTACAGCAATGCTTTGATCGTGTGCCGGTCGATATGCAAATCCCAATCTTTTTGTTTTAGTTTATAAAATGCGTGAAAAAACATGTTCCATATTTTCTGAAGTTTCTTCTTTTAATTGCTTTATTACACAAAGAAAAAAAGCTTCAGACCATCATTGTACTCATGGAACACAAGGGTAACAATTTTGGCATGAATATATTGAGACTATTTTGATACGAACGCATTTTGTTTCGTGATTTTAAATTTCATTTTTGATACGTATCTCAGTTTCTTTTTACCTGCAAATATGAAAAACACTTCTGTAATTTTATCGTGGCAGAACAAAACCAGAGAATTTCTTGTCAGGCTCACCAATATCAGCAGACTGGTACTGACTAGTGCGGACCAGGCCAACTATGACATCCTGCATGACACTTTCCAGACGTTTCTAGATGGGTCGGAGTGGGCAAGGTCAGTACTAGCTTCACGAACCCATGTGTTGAGTTTCTTCGAGCAACTCTCCCCCCCCCCCTTCTCCCCCCCCCCCCCCCGCAACAGCAAATACAAGAAAATTTAAGTCATGGAACTGAAATCGCATTCGTTGTTAATTGTTCCGTTTCTTTCATTCCACTCACTATTTGAATTTATCTTGGAAGCTATTCCATTTGAAATTGACCCCGATACATTTTTAAATAGACATTTAAATAAATAAGTCGTCACGAATAGTACACAAGTTGCAAATTCTGGCTCACATATAAATTTATGAAAATAAATCAATAGAAAAGATTTTAAAAGTGGAGATTTTAACCACACGAAGATCTGATTTCTGCATCACTTCGGTACTTGGTGACAACAAATATAGCATTTCGTCGGGGTACGTGAACACTACATGAAACACTTCCTTACTACTGCGTAAAAACAAAATTACAGTGGTGTCTAGCTGTGTTTTATATTTATAGACCCATTTTCCAGATTGTCCTGTTTCACGACAGATTGAATTTTCTAGTCTCCCACAGCATGCAAAGCATAATTTCACAAAATGATGTCAAATGTTTTAAACAACATAAATATCATCAATCAGCGATATATATATATATATATATATATATATATATATATATATATATATATATATATATATATATATATATATATATATAATAGATACGGAGCACTGAATCCCATGACTTTTTTGGATGGTATACAGCTGTTCTCCGGTCCGGCAATGGCGTCATCACAAACTCGAGGGGACTTCGAGAACTATATAGTTCGCTTGCACCTTGTGCAAAGGCAGGTGTGTAAAAAAAAAATATTTGTTACATTCATTCATATAAATTAGCGTTATAACGTTACATCATAAATATCTAATGACATACTTATACTAATCCTAGCATTCAGCAACGTCACAGAGAAAATATTTGGAATCTGTTAATTACTTTGGTAGTAGACTAACAAACACGTGCTCAAACAGACATATATACAAATGAACACTAAAACGTTGTACATGCTTCAAAAAGCTCCTGATCTGTATTTATATCAAATAAATATACACATTCAAAGATGTGTCTGAGAAAAAGGGTGCATGGAACAGTCTCAAAGGGCGTTGTGTTGCTGGTAGTAGTACAGAATTAACAGCAAAGAAACATATTTTGACTTCAGCCTCTAGCTCACAGTCAAGAACATATATAACATCGAATAGTGGTATGGACTTACTAAAGTACTTTGAAGAAGATGGAGAACATTAGTTATTAGTTATTATTAAATTTAAAGCATGACTTACAAGCCGGTATATGTACTATTGTACTATTGAGAGATTGTTACTATTCTATTATATCTATCTATCTATCTATCTATATATATTAATATATATATATATATATATATATATATATATATATATATATATATATATATATATATATATATATATATATATATATATATGATTACACATGAAAGTAGTCCACTATGTCATTGATCAGTTCAGGTTTTGACATGTTGAGTAATGTCTGTAAACGTTGTGTTCCTTTCGGTCTCATTTCAGATTGATGAAATAATTGAAAGTTTCCAACTTGCAGTTCAACTTAATAGAACACTTCATAACGTGTCTGTGGTAAGTCTTATAATTTAAAATTCTTGAAAATTGTCAGCACAATGTACATCAGATGCTCACCCATCCCTGCCTTTTAGATTTATAGATCTATCCACCATGCCAATACTTATGTGGAACTACCTGGCGCAGTGCTGTCACGATAACAAACTTAAACTTCCCGCATTATAAGGTAATGGAAATCAACAGAACCAAACTGGTCTAAAATTCAATGGAATGGTTAATGTTGCAGATGTTTATTTTTCTGCGCTCTGTAACTTTTGACTATCAGCGATATTAAATGCAAGTGTGTGTAAGGAATGCATTATCTCTAGCACATGTATCGCTTACTATATTCCGGTTCCTTCCTCAAGGGTCAAAACCAAACATGAAGTTTTCATTATTAACATGAAGAACTATACCTCGTGTACCGCATGCCCTCTTTCAGGAGAAAGTGCCAGGACAAATAGAAGGAAAAATATTTGATGACCCGACTCAGTCCCCATATTACAGAACATTCAATAATACATTGGAAAACTCGCTGATTCCGGAGGGTGACAGGTAAAGTTAATACTAATATATATTACTCCATTCTAGAAACTATTTCACAAAAGATATAGATGTACTTTTATTTATAAAAGAATAAAAAGTTATGATCACGTTTATCCGACACATGATGCGTTAATGAGAATTGTATGCAATAATAAAAAAGGCTGAATAACTATTTGTATATACTTGTTGCAACTTTGCCAATGAAACAAGATTGATCTCTTGCTTCTGCTTAAAGCATATAATGGAAAATCGTAGAAACTTGCTTTCAATTGGACCTTTGTTATACTAGACACATTTATGGTCAAGGTTATTTTGTACGTTGTACAACTCATTATTGCAGAGCAATGCATTGCTGAATACCCATGGTATTTGTGATATTGGAACTTATTGTTTACAAAACAGCGATGAAACTTATAAATACTTGTGTACGTGTTCAAGATCAAACAAAATTCTCTTCTACCTTCGACATCCGTCCCTTTCTCAATAGGCCTACAGTTTTTCGATTGTGAAATCGGTGTATAAATATGAAAAGCAAACAAATTGTAATATTATCAGTTTTTGTTTGTTTGTTTTTTCTTGTTTCCTCAATATCCCAGTCTGGGACCAAGAAGTCTTGTATGTCAATGTTTTCTCAATATCCCAGTCTGGGACCAAGAAGTCTTGTATGTCAATGTTTTCTCAATATCCCAGTCTGGGACCAAGAAGTCTTGTATGTCAATGTTTTCTCAATATCCCAGTCTGGGACCAAGAAGTCTTGTATGTCAATGTTTTCTCAATATCCCAGTCTGGGACCAAGAAGTCTTGTATGTCAATGTTTTCTCAATATCCCAGTCTGGGACCAAGAAGTCTTGTATGTCAATGTTTTCTCAATATCCCAGTCTGGGACCAAGAAGTCTTGTATGTCAATGTTTCCTCAATATCCCAGTCTGGGACCAAGAAGTCTTTAATGTCAATGTTTTCTCAATATCCCAGTCTGGGACCAAGAAGTCTTGTATGTCAATGTTTTCTCAATATCCCAGTCTGGGACCAAGAAGTCTTTTGTGCTACAATTTTTACACCGGTAGATCAATAATCTGAGTTGTATTTTTATTTAGATAAATTTTAGTCGGTTGCCAGGATTTTTCCTGTTTTTAAACAGACAGCACGGTTTAAAATGTGATGTTTGATATACTATATAGGGTTGACCTTCAAAACAGAGGAAGACAGGCGGTAGAGTCATATATCGACGCTTTTAGACAAATGAAGAATTATATGATGAACGTAAGAACTCTTGGGATTATCTCTGTATCTGTCTGTCTGTCTCTGTCTCTCTCTCTCTCTCTCTGTCTGTCTGTCTCTCTCTACATACATATATATATATATATATATATATATATATATATATATATATATATATATATATATATATATATATATATATATATATATATATAGCCAAATAATTACACCGACATTGCATTGCTATGCTTATTAAAGAAACAACGACTTACCCTCTATATGGTTTTGTCATTAAACTTTTGCCTGAAATGTTTCACCACATTCATGCTCCCGTCCATTATAGTAACTTCCAAGACAGAATCTCTACTTTGTTTTCTTTTCAAATATAACTGGCACTATTTCAAAAAGTGAAATTAAATAAGACTCTAACCACCATCTATCTAAAGTTGGTATTGTAGTGATTTTAGTTGATAATGGCCAGAAATTCTTAAATCTTCACGATGATGATGATGGTGGCGACGACAAACCCATCGATGGTATTTTAGACAGGTCTGTTCTTACCGTTTATACTCGCGTATAATACGGTTCCAAATGCAAACAGCATAGACGCTGATCTGCCGTCGCATAATTCACCGGCAGATCAGGGTCTATGTTGTTTGTTCTACTGATTATTCCTTAGAAACTGCATAGACCCAGATCTGCCGGAGCATTATGCGACGGCAGATCTGGGTTTATGCAGTTTGCAGTTGTTATCGGGTAATACGCGAGTATAGACGGTAAGTTGAGATTGGACCATTTCGAGTGGCATTCATCTAAAGGACTATGCGTAGTATTTTGACTGTCCAAAGGAATGGCGCTTATTACCGTGAATCAAGCTTCTGTGATATATTCAATTTCGTCAGGTTTTCTCTTAGGTTATAGGTTATTACTCTAAGTGCTTTTACCGCGATTACTATAATCACTGTGTTAGTTTTCGTACTTGAGTCAGATACCTGCACTTAATTACTTTCTGGTGTTTCTTGTGTTCGACCAGATACTTATCTAGTACAGGTAGGGAGTAACATAGACGGGGATAGGAAATCATGATGCACCCCACTCAATAGTATAGGAAAATCATGATGCGCCCCACTAAATATTATAGGAAAATCATGATGCACCCCTCTAAATATTATAGGAAAATCATGATGCACCCCACTAAATATTATAGGAAAATCATGATGCACCCCACTAAATATTATCCATTCCCTTTTAGTATGCAAATGAAGGCAGTTAGAACCGGAGATCAAAGGACAAGATGGGTTTTCGAGGTTTTCATGGGCAAACTACGTTTGTTAATGACACATATTTTGTACATCATACTGCATAACTATTTACTCGTGTACAGAAGAAAAGATAAAAACACCATTTTATTTGCAAAATAAGTCAATATGTATTATTGTAATTGATTTTAATCGTATGAAAAATATATGTAGAAAATGATCGGTGAAAGTATAATTTTTTACAATTTTACAAAATTGGACTCGAAACTTTGACTTTTGTATACCAGTTTACTACTTCTGTATATTAGATACAATAATGAAGCCTATGTTATTAGACTCTACACACACTGAAAAATGTACTACTACTGAATTTGCTCAATGAATGGGGTCCATTTGTTTTTCCTTCTTTGTTTTGATGCTTATAATCTGAAATCCTAGTACTTTAGTTGCAGGTATTGCCTTGCCTATAATGTAAACTGAGTTCCTCTCTTTGTCTACCGTTACTATTGATTATTATTATTATTATTATTATTATTATTATTATTATTATTATTATTATTATTAACACAGGAATACATGCCGCAGACGCGGAAATCATATGGCATAATGGCATGGGATCCAACCCACAACTACTACCGGACGTGTCTGCGCTGGCACATATCTTTTAACATGACCCCCGAGGAGGTGCATAACGTTGGTTTAAAGGAGGTGGAAAGGATCTCTGGGGATATGCACCAGGTGTTCTCATTATTTCCCTGCTTTCTCGGTTGATAAATAAAGATAAAATGTGGGTATATATATATATATATATATATATATATATATATATATATATATATATATATATATATATATACATTGCTGTTTAGTGAGGCCCTGTAAAATTATTAATAAGAAATACAAGTTTAACGCTTGAAATTAGCGAAAGTGCTGCGAGAGTGCGCTCTTCTACGATTTCCTGATAATCCTTTCTTGTTTTGAACTTTTGTCTCGTCTAAAATATTTTGATCGATTGACAAACAGCAGTTTTATAGGATAACACAAACTAATCGATTGGCAAACTTTGTTTGTTCTGTGTCATCGTTTTCTTCAACCGATGTAGTCCAATATGACCCTCTACAAAAAACTACAGTCAAAGGTACGATTTCGCTTTTCCCAACAACAAGATGATTAATGTGAGTATATTATCTTTCATCAAGACAAATGTAACTTCCTAGTCTTAGGCCAGACACATTTTGCTTTAATCGCAGGATAAAACAAAGAAATAAAGAAGCTAATTTAGTAATCCTGCTTTCGTTATATCCTTATTGCAGATTCTGAACAAACTCGGATTTATTGGTTCAGTGAAGGAATTTTTCGACAGTCTTCTTAACGATCATCGATTCTATTCAAACGATTCAGTAAGTACAAAATAAACACACAAAAAACAAAACAAAAAGAAACAAAGAAAAAAAATAGAAAAAGCATCGATACTCTTACCTTATTTTAATATCCTTTTCCCTACCCGTTATGGACAGTTTTGCCGAAAGACTGTCAAACCAAGTAGCCTTCTTTAATCCACTATTTTTATTGGTCTTGCGACAAAGGTTCTTCTGTAGCATTAACGTCAAAAGCAGTATGAATATATTTTTTTTTTCTGGGCTAAGGTGAAAGTTTTAGTTAATGTGAACACTTTTCCCAATATCCAGAAACTACGTTTACCAAATAGGAACTAAAGATTTCACTCACTCTTTGTTGGTCAGTAATGTAGTTTTATTAATCAACGTGTATAATACTCAGGTCATTTGAATCAATGCCTTTGTTGGTTACAATTGGTTTGATGGTGGTCCCACCAGCACATCCTTAAATGATATGACCGAACTGAGGTTCCTTTAATCTCTGTAAGTAGATTGCGGAGTTTTCTATATAGTTCCTAATTGGTCTTTAAAATCTATTAAAAGCCGGCTTCTTTTTTATTTTATGACAGATTCATAAAAGGGCTAGTTGTCTACGTGGATATTAGGATTTTATCGTATCATGTCATCTGTGACCTCAGAATGTAACTGTTCATGTCCCCAGTATATGTCATCTACGTCATCGAAAATCTGGGGAATGTGACAAGGGCACCTGCTTCTTGACATCAATGAAAGCACCCTCGTTAAAACATCTAAAAGATCTATAAAGTTTATTTACTTGTATGTGTAATAAATTCAGTGTATTACTACATTTCATGGCATTGTTGTTAGTATAATGTCTATAAAGGCTGGCAGAGCTTTTTGTGAAACATGTGGGAACTGACAAATGACAATGACAATGACACAATCTATATTACACTCAGGTTGCAATTCGCAACATATGAGGTAAAATATGAGTATCTCCCTTTGCATGCGTGTACAAAGCCATGGACGATATGATGTTTTTCAAAGTAATTGCAATTTAACTCAGATTTACAGCAATATCACAATCAATACTCCAATAGAATACGAGCAAGTACAAACTTAACTATATGGATGTTGATATAATTTGAAAGAAAGGATATATTTTACGATAAATTGAACGCAAATTTATCTCTAGTAAACTCATTACTTTACAATGAAGAACCTATGGTACTTTTCTCTTCCTGATAAAAATGGAAAAAACAAAATACACATCGAGTAAAGATGATTGGAAATTAACGAAACTTTGATAAAATAGTATCCATCATTTTAGAGAGCTTTCTTAAAACGCCAACTTTCTCAGAACTCAATAATTTTTTAAACATTGGTACATTTAGTCTGATGTAAAAGTATTTGGTTAGTAGTGGCTTTCTTTGTTCTCAGAAACAGCCTCATTCAAGGAGATCATGAAATTCATCCCTCACGCAGTTTTGCACTCAGTTTGCACAATCTTTCAAGTCTAGGCAAACTTTCCCATCTTCCCTTTACTATACGTAAACACTGATTACATGTTCCAAATTGTATTATATGTGACTTATATTTTTGGCTAAGTCTTTTATTCTGATTCGCATGTCTGTATAAACTGATTAAGAAATGTTTCCTAAAAATTGAATCTAACCTGTATTTATTGGAAATATTTTGCTTAATCCAAATAAATTGAAATCAGTTTTTGATAAGATTTTATAAATGCTCTCCACCCATTTACTTCTGCCTAGACCATTATCATAATCCTGCAATAGTCTCAGATACATGATATAAGATAGTTTAGTTTGTTTACCATTAATGAGATTTACCCAATAGCCATCCATTCTCCTTTCTTTTTTTAAATGTAGAGGGGTTCTTCCAAACTCACCATAAAGCATATATGTGGTGGTGGAGTTTTTACCTTTGAGCACATATTTTAGAAAGTCTAAAGGAACCCATTCCATCATATCTAATTTTTCAAAACCCCAGATCTCAGCTGTGTATGTAAGAATTGAAACTATTGTCTTATCAAACATTTTAAGCTGACAGTCAACGGGCGAAATAAGATTTAATATTCTTTTCTTACAAAGGTTCATATCTTTCCTCGCTTGACTAATTAGATTCTTAATTCCCAATAAATATCTACCATATTTTTTCGCAATGATCAATCCTAAATATTTATAATTTCTGACAATTTCAAGTTCCGAATCACCTAATTTGAACTTTACATTTTGTCTATTTCTTCATTTCCCAAAAATTATAACTTTAGTTTTGCCTGTGTTAATGATAAGTTTATATTTTTTGCAGTAATTAAAGAATGCGTGGAAATTATTTTGCATATCTCTTGGATTATCTGAAGATACAACGGTATCGTTTGCATAGAATAAAGCAAATAGTTCTAAATATCTTACTATATCTCCATCCAGTAAATCAATTGTCATCCCATAATAATTGTAGCTCAAAAACGGATTCTCTATGTCATTTTGATACAGGGTAAATAATACAGGAGAAACATTTTCGTTTTGTGTTACTCCTTGACTGCAAGTAAATAGCCCTGATTTATTTCCATGTTCATTATCACCTTGAGTATTTTCATATTTATAGCAGTGTTAATCAATTTTCTCCATAAGCCAATTCTCCATACCCTGTTAAAACCTGAGACAAATCCATAAAAATGCAAAATAATGTTTTATGTCTTCTATTTAAAAGTTCTATCAAGGAATATAAGACAAAACTATTATCAGTTGTGGGGTATCCTTTACGAGAACCTGCCTGAGCATTATATAGTAAATTGTTTTCTTGTAGAAAAACCGAAATTCTATTGTTAAGAAGACCAATAAAGACCTTACTAAGACTTCTCAGTAGAGTAATAGGCTTGAAATTGGTAGGATCAGATTTATCTCCCTTGTTTTTAAATATCGGTTTAATAAACCCTGTAGTCGAGTTTTCTGGAATCACACCTGTATTTAAAATCAGGTTGAAGACGTTTACAAAAATAGGATGAAATATTTCTCCCGTACATTTCAAATATTTATTCAAAACAGAATATCCCCCCAGGCGGTTAATTAGATTTCAAATTTCTCATTACTTTGAGTACTTCCTCTGAGAAGATTGGTTCATTTAGTGCTTTGTAATGTTTTATATTTAATGGTTCCTCATTTTCATCTGACTCGTCATTATTCTCATGGGATGAGTGTATATTCCTAAAATAATCATAAAAGGTGTTCATTTCCATAGATATTCATCATTTTATATAGTCGAATTGCTTTTTAGTGACCAGTATTATTTTGGATTTGTTGTTTGAAAGTTTCTTAGTTTATCTTAAGTTTTCTTGTTATGCATGTTTACAAATTTTCTGATTGTTTTCTTGTTCATTTTACTAGCAGAAAGCATGTCGTTCTGAGTTTGGGGTTTATTAGTCGTGAGTGATTTGTTTTAGTAGTATGATATTTATTTCTAGCTAACTTACATTCTTTTCCAAAAATGGTTTACTATGTACTTTATTATGAAATGTTTGTTTATTGTTCCTATTTGCAAATGTTTTATCAGCACTATCCAAAAGATGTTTGGAAAATTTCATCAGAAATATTATCTACCTTCCGTTTATGGATATTTGTAGCTTCTTTCTGTGAACTGTCACAGTCACTGCTGAAGAGGAAGATATGACATGCATCGCAATGAGGACTATAGTTACCTGTGAATAACAATTCATAACTTAAATCACCGAGTAAAAGTGAATTGCATAGTTTCATATGACAAACAATAACCTTTAACGTTTGAAATAAATATTGTTTTGGATAATAATTAAATATTTTCTACATTTAGGACTTAATTCTGGAACGGTACAGGGAGACAGTCTTCGTACGTATTAATCCCAACTTAGCCAGATTTTTCAAAGATATTCCAAATGTTCCACTTAAGTAAGTATCCTAGCTAAGGTTTCTGCATCAAAACAAGGTTGACCTACTTTGGGGGATTTATTAAATATTGCTCCCAAATCGTGCCCGAGCTTTGATTTCAGTCTTTTTCACCTCTTCTAAGCAGATATAAATTCCGTCACATGACTCACGCAAATTACGAGATAATGTAAGTTGGTTTTCATATGAAGTGTAATAATCACTGTATTTGGTGATTGTTATGTACAAAGCTATCGTAGGAACCTTCTTCTAAAATCACATTTTCTTAATATATTACTGAACTCATTCATGCAATAAGAAGACTCGAAGATTGTTTTAAAGAATGCCTCATTACACCTATATCTGCTATTAGCGTCTAGCATGCACGATAAGTGTCTGAGTTTAATGCTTTTCTTTCCGCAAGAGATTAACAAATAGTACAATAGTATTCCTTTAGTTTCAGAGGTGTTTCAAAATGTCCGTTATCTATGTAGGTTCAACTTTGAGACTTGATTTTTGAACAAATACCATGCTCCGAATACCTGTATCATTATTACTATTATCAACCGATTTAATTTAGTTCACTGTTAAATAAAATCATAAAATACATGTATATTTGGTTCTCTCACAAAGTTATGTTTCACACAAGATTACTGTATCCTGTTCACTTTATTCCATCCTACAAACTAAATAATCACTGACTTGTTTTACAAGATCACTGATCTTTATATTGTGCAGCATGACAAAACACTAAGTTCACTAATAATTGACAGCATGAACCTTGGTTTGGCCAACTAACTTAATTAGACTTAGGAATAGGTGTTCTCGTTTCAAAACAATATCTACATTAACCAGGTGCACAGCTCGCCGAGATCCCAGGTGCACAGCTCGCCGAGATCAAAAGAGTCGGTTTATGTAAAAGACCTTTGACGAATAGGGAATGAAAATAAGCTTAACGTTGCTATTGTTATTAGCACCTGACCTTAATGGAACGGGATTAATTCGCATCTCTCCTCATAGAGCAACTTTTTTCATCAGATCTTTAAAAAAAATATTACAATTTCAAACAATACCTGTCACACTGTCACCAAAGGCGACTTCCATTTCTGCGGTGACTACATTTCCTATAATCCACCTAAAGAATTTATTCGACTCTCTCTCTCTCTCTCTCTCTCATAATAAAAACTGCATGCTTTTGAATTTGACACATTGACACTTTTGAGTTACATTGAAAGTGTGACTGGAATACGGTAAGTACAACAGAGATAAGAAATAATTGCACTTCGATTCATGTGCTATTCCTTTATCTAAACAATGCCTCCCTCATCAAACAAAAGTTTAATTTGCATGCATAGAGCAGACACTGTTGATACGCTCCAGTGACCGATTAAAGCAGGGAGAAACCATTGTTTGAGTAGGAAAGACTTGTCTGCTGACCGCGAAACGCAGATGATTAATGTATACATGACTTTGAGATAGGAAATTTGCCTGGGGAAATTAGAATGGCCGTTGTGAACAGGTGACCTTTATGTAAAGGTGACCGTTGGGACAGCTTTACTGTATATGACCAATAATAGTCGTTCCAAATGCACTGAATCCAATAAAGATCATGTTTGTCAGATAATGATTAGATAAACTAAACAAACTGACAACACACAGTGCATAACTAGTGTTAAACAAGCACTAGTGCTTTCATGTCCTAATGGTCCTTTCTCAAAAGCATAGTCACTTTCGGATCCTGGTGGACCCTTTCTCAAAGGTATTCACAAAGTACAAAAGACAAAAGAAACACAGAAAGAAAGATATGAAAATACACAACTGTACATGATGTTTGTGATCCCTATATCTATCTACAAAATAGAATCGAAACTTTTAAATATATTGTCTAACTGATAAATATTCTGTTGCCTTGTTGATATGAACTGACCGAATATCGAACAATAGGGAAGAGTCGTTTGTTTTCGCCATTTTTAATAATATTTACGGAATCTTTTAGAAAAGCAATACCCAATAGGAATGATTATAATCTTTTAGAGAAGCATTACCCAATAGGAATGGTTATAATCTTTTAGAAACGGATTACCCAATAGGAATGGTTATAATCTTTTAGAAAAGCATTACCCAATAGGAATGGTTATAATCTTTTAGAAAAGCATTACACAATAGGAATGGTTATAATCTTTTAGAAAAGCATTACCCAGTAGGAATGGTTATACTCTTTTAGAAAAGCATTACCCAATAGAAATGGTTATAATCTTTTAGAAAAGCATTACCCAATAGAAATGGTTATAATCTTTTAGAAAAGCATTACCCAATCGGAATGGTTATACTCTTTTAGAAAAGCATTACCCAATAGGAATGGTTATAATCTTTTAGAAAAGCATTACCCAATAGGAATGGTTATAATCTTTTAGAAAAGCATCACCCAGTAGGAATGGTTATAATCTTTTCATCAACGTCAATAAAGTAGAGTACCTTTATTGGTTCGAATTGCTCTGACAACATGTATTTTACTGGTAGAAATGCTTTCCCAGAATGATAATATGAAAAAGAAAATGTGCTGGAATTTTATACATTCAGGGTAGAGAAGACAACCTATGACGGTCTTGGAGGAGGTTATAGCAGCGCAAGCGAGGACTCGCCGGGTCTATTCTCCATTAATTTGTTCAGACCTCTTGAAGTGTTGGTATATTTTCAAATTAGATAGATAGAAAGGTGGAGAGTTTAGTGTACCTTTTTCATTCAATTTGCTTATTGCAAATTATATTATAAATTATGTCTTAAGAATGCCCTGTTATCAAATTCCAGTGAATATACTTGAAATTCCTAACGTATTTTGCGATTTCTAAGCTCATTGTCATTAATGCACTACATTTACAAACTTACTTTGTAAAAATCTATTTAATGTGTATGCATGTTGTTTATTTTGTAAATAAATCACATTATCGTGCGTAGAAAGCATTAATTACTTAACTGGATTAAATTTCAATACCGCTGGCTTCAGGAGGCAAGTTTTGCAATATTTGTACCAAATTATTTCAGACCTTTCTACGAAATGATGGCACTTTCTCTTCATGAGGCAAATCCTGGGCACCATATGCAGGTAAATTACGCATGTATATAGAAAATCTTATCCGAATCCTACTCTAATATATATATATATATATATATATATATATATATATATATATATATATATATATATATATACTCTACTGTTTTTTTTTACTACCACCACCACAACTAGCAAATGAAAACTGCTACTGCATCAACGACGACGACGACGACGATGACTTTGCTCTGTATGAATGATATTGCTATTAATAAATCGTTTCCATATTGTTGGACGTATTGAGATTTAGAACATACAGCCTTCGAGGACAACATTTTATAAACCGGTATACGTTGCTTGTTTTGTAACGTCTGTTTAAAAAAACCAATACTGAACCAATGTAAACATGTTTCATCAACCAAACAATTCTACGCATTTGTTTACCTTGTTGAATGACTTACAGACTAAAATAATTTTGCATACAATATGATGCGCATCCTATCACTAGTAATAGACATTGGACCTGGATAAGAGTATTGGTAAAACACTAGTAATAGACATTGGACCTGGATAAGAGTATTGGTAAAACACTAGTAATAGACATTGGACCTGGATAAGAGTATTGGTAAAACACTAGTAATAGACATTGGACCTGGATAAGAGTATTGGTAAAACACTAGTAATAGACATTGGACCTGGATAAGAGTATTGGTAAAACACTCGCTGTGAACCTCAGTTTCAGTGCGCATGTGGGTCAATACTCCAAGACCATACTACACCAACTCTTGAGTCGTCGAGAACGCATTAATATAAGTTGTGAAAATCCACATCAGAATGAACGTGTTTGAACTAACTAAAATGTATGCATTTTAATATTGTATCATTTATGTGTGTGTGTGTTTATTTTGTATTTATTTATGTATGTTTTTTTATTTTTAGCATAGTTACTCCATGTATGCCAGTTTACCGGATTTCCGGAAGAATAGTGTTCTGTCATTCTACAATGTCCCTAACTGGTTTCCATTCTACTCAGCATACCAAGAGGTAGTACTTAATACATCCTCGTGCAGTAGCGTACTAACGGAGGGGTGGGGGTGGGGGAGGAGGGACGGGGCGGTTGGCCCGGGCATCAGAGGTCTTGGGGCGCCAAAACAGCTAATACAAATTGGGGCATCGTATTCTGGCCCTTTGGGCTATCATAGTCGCACCGGGCGCCATTTACCCTTAGTAAGCCACTATCCTCGTGCGGTTGTAATTGCTCTCCCGTAATTACGCCGGTGCTTCTCATATTTCGAATCCTCTCATGTTAGAATATTACGTAGAATTAATTCAAATTTAATGTACAATCTACATGTCTGCCTGGACTGAGTTCGATTCCTACCAATGTTGCATGATTTACGTAGATTTTATACGCTAATAGTAGGCAGCCTTTGACCTTAAATTTTGTTTTGATGTTGTGCTATCGTGGGGTCATTCGGCACTTTTAGTAATTGTGTACACTGTATCTAATCATAAAAGAAAATATATAACATGAGTTCAAAAACCCGTTGACAAATGTTGTTGATCTATTCTTGAAATGAATATGTGAATGTTTGTGCATAGACTTTTGATTAGATGATAGTTATTAGTATTCTTCTATTTCGAAACAAGCCTTAGATGAATGTCAGATAATTTGAGAAAATTCATACATTTTGCTCTCCGGAAATTCTTTGCCAGTAGAAACCACAATCCATTTGGAACACCTCAGCTATTGCTACGATTGGATTAACCGTAGGATTGACCGAGAAGTTGCGAATGAGCATTGTATTAGATGTCATTGATAATCAGTAGGTACCTAATCCATAGTTTATCTATGTGTTACTTAAACTTATTTCAGTTTTAGCTAAATCTGAACAGAAAACAATAATCAGGCATGATTTCTCATAGTAGATAACGATTGCTATACATATGATTACAAAATAATCTTGGTGTTTTAAATATGGAAATCATATTAGCATTTTTGGTAACCTTAATTTGTTTGAGCCTATGAATTTAAAATTAAAAATGACATTTCTATCTTAAAATTTGCCTAAACTTATATTTTACTATTATTTTATTTCAATTGGTGTGTATCAACTGAACGTTGCCTATACATTCAACTGATTTACCAGTATAAACATTTGATATTTTTCAGGGTTGGGCACTGTACAGTGAATATCTCAAAACATTTGATATTTTTCATGGTTGGGCACTACTGTACAGTGAATATCTCAAAACATTTGACATTTTTCATGGTTGGGCACTGTACAGTGAATATCTCAAAACATTTGATATTTTTCAGGGTTGGGCACTGTACAGTGAATATCTCGGGGAGGAAATGGGTCTATATAAGGACGAGTACGAGATGTAAGTGTATTATCTATGTGTACGTGCTATTTGTCTAATGATTTATCCCAGTACATGGATTTGATTACACCACCCATGCCTACCGGTATATGTGTGTGCTTGTGTGTGTGTGTGTGCGTGTGTCTGTGTGTGTGTGTTTCATCATTCTGTATCCTCGACAAGCTATTAATGCAGATGGATCTTAGTTGTAAGTACAAATTTGGTTAACTAGATCATGGGACGCCAGAACTGTCGTAAGTGGCCCATTTTGAATACATACGGTGGAAACCCATTATATGCTGTTGTAATTTTTATAATGTTCTGTGCAGTTTTTATTACATGTGTTGCATTCCTTATTACATGTTATGCTTTCCTTCTAATATGCTCTACGGCATTAATTATATGCTGTGTATATTTAATTATATGTTGTGTATATTTAATTATAGGGTGTGCATTTCTTCTCATACGATCTACATTTGTTATGATATGCTGTGCATTTTTATTATATGAGGTTCATTTCTAAATATATCCTGTGTATTTCTAACTACATAATGTACTTTCTTCATTGTATCTTGTACCTTTTATAATATGATGTGCATTTGTTACTACATCATGCGAAGTGCAAAAAATGTGCTGTTCAAACTTCGTAACGCACTGCTGATAATTTAATATATGCTGTGCATATTTATGTTATATGCCGTGCATATTTGTATTATATGATGTGCATGTTTGTATTGTATGACGTACATATTTATATTATATGATGTACATATGTATATTATATGATGTGCATGTTTGTGTTATATGATGTGCATATTTGTATTAGAATACGTACATATTTATATTATATGATGTGCATACTTTAATTATGTGACGTACATATTAATATTATATTATGTCCGTATTTGTATTATATGATGTGCATACTTATATTATATGAAGTACATATTAATATTATATGATGACCGTATTTGTATTATATGATGTGCATATTTATAGTATATGACGTACATATGTATATTATGTGATGTGCATGTTTGTGTTATATGATGTGCATATTTGTATTAGAATACGTACATATTTATAACTTATGGTGTGCATACTTATATTATATGACGTACATATTAATATTATATGATGTCCATATTTGTATTATATGGTCTACACACTTCTTTATGATGAGGATACGTAGGATCTAAAAGCAACAACCCGAACCATCATCCTAAATTGGCCGTCTCTGACGAAAGTTACCGAGCCGTATTATAAAAATGAATTAGGGCTTAATTTTGTAAAAATATGTATGCACTGACATTTTAAACACATTGACTTTTATCTTCATACCTAAATATTATGTCCAAACTCTCAGTGTTATTTTATGTTTTGTTTTGTTTTGTTCTCAACTTTGACCACCATTCAAGAGGTCTGTAAGCTACAAGTAATAGTTATAGGGCGAGCACGAGTTGAAAACGTCTGATAAGCTCTGGGGTGGCATTAAGTGTTATGACGTAAGAACTGTCAAGGGGTTAGCTGAAAAAAGTTTTAAAATTAATTAAAACCCTTTTTGTGGCCCTAGCGATTGATGATAGTAAAAACTTATCAAATATGAATTTTATAACTGTCCTATCGCAAGGTCACTCCAGTTAAAATATTTAAAAAAAGAAAGTTATAAAAGCAGTTGACAGTTTCATATGGAACACCATTTGGTCACTACGAATCCCGCATAAGCCTCAAAAGCAGTCCTTTTACATTTCTTTGTAATATATTTAGATCGGTTGGTTGAGATGTCCACGCATTGTCAACGTCTCAGCGGGGCCAAACGTTTATTCCCATGTACTGAATGAATTCGTTTGACTTTGGAGATTTGAATTCCAAAAGAAGAATCTTGTTGTTGTCAATCATGTAGCCATCAGGACTCTATCTAAAACCATATATAGCCTGGATACAAATATCGTTGCCAATGATTTTTCATCCGTGGTGATCTCTACATATCTTCCGATCACTGGCGCAAATAATAAACCCCAAAGACATGGCAGCGTCATCTGGACAGATTTCTCGCCAAGATTTCGTCTGGCTATGTCTCCAGCGGTAGCAAAAGAGCAGACTCCAAAGACCGTAGCGCAACCTTCTAACACAAACTGGGGTCGACCGAGCACTTCATTTAGCAAATTCGCAGACCATTACCCGAATACTAATCTGTGGTCATAGCTATTATTTTATTTCTCCAGAAATAATGACATACGGATGGGCACAGGTATAGATGGTATCACAAAATATCCAACGCATTCTTTAGAAAGCGCGAGAATAGACATGTAATCAAGTCTTTGATTTGTAGAAGTGTCCTGCCTACGGACTACGCATACTTAGTGCAATGTTTACGAAACAACAACTCTAAAAATTATTTCTTCTAATCCCCATTTGCTTCTAATACTCTTGCATCATGCTTATACAATACTCTTGCATCATGCTTATACAATACTCTTGCATCATGCTTATGCAATACTCTTGCATCATGCTTATGCAATACTCTTGCATCATGCTTATACAATACTCTTGCATCATGCTTATGCAATACTCTTGCATCATGCTTATACAATACTCTTGCATCATGTTTATACAATACTCTTGCATCATGCTTATACAATACTCTTGCATCATGCTTATACAATACTCTTGCATCATGCTTATACAATACTCTTACATCATGTTTATACAATACTCTTGCATCATACTTATGCAATACTCTTGCATCATGCTTATACAATACTCTTGCATCATGTCTATACAATACCCCTGCATCATGCTTATACAATACTCTTGCATCATGCTTATACAATACTCTTGCATCATGCTTATACAAAGGGTTAAGTTATATAATTATATCTTTTATGGCACTAAAAAGAATCAGTGGTCTCATATCATTGACCAATTACTGTCTTTCCTCTCATCAGAGTTTTTAACGGATCATATAATCACTAAATGCATATGAAAGATTTACATAACTTAATATGCAAAAAAAAAAATTTTAAATGTGTTACAAATCTGTGTCCATTACTGACCTTAAGCTTATTTTCTTATCCTATTACAATTTTAAATCGTCTATCACGATTCAACTCAATTCAATTCTCTTTTTTTCGAAACATTAAATGCTAATTAAGAATTATTTCGAACCAGCATCCGACAATCGCTGGGAGGATATTGTTGACATAACTTAACAATAATGCAGACTATATTACAATGCAATAATGAGACATGCATCTGTATAGCTTATTTATTTTTAATATTACAGGATGGGCCGCTACAGTTACGAAATCCTTCGAGCTGCCCGCTTGGTTGTGGATACAGGAATTCATTATTACGGGTGAGTTTTTGTGAAACTCTATCCTTGAAGTCCTCCCAAACGGAGCAGTGTTGAATAAATCCAGAGTCTGCAGGAATAATTAACGAGATTTTCATAATGAAAGACGCATCGTGTGCATGCATGCTCTAAGTTAGGAATGTTTCTATGCTCGAGACGTACATATGCAAACAAACATGTAATCCAAATTAAAACGAATTCCGCATTTGACAAAATACCGATTTAAGTCTCACCGTAAATGCTACTTAATTAAATTATTCCTAACTTGAAAAAAAGTTGTTTTAACGAACAATTCACCAGTGGCTTATAGTTTGCTATTAACAGATTTCAATGTACCAATGATAAGAGTTTTATCAAATGAATGTAAAGATGTTTTCCACTTTATATTTCTAAATAGGCCGTTTGCCAACTACAAACTGGATGCCAATTTTTCAACAGAGTTATATCTCACTGAGAACTATAAGAGGCAACACTAAACACACACACACAAAAGATATAGCAATAAATGGGCATATTTCTATACTCACACAGGAATACAGACATATTGAAGGGTATTTCACTGCAGAAAGCATTCATAGGGCAGATATTATATGGAAATGAATATGGACGAGAGAGTTTGAGTCTAGAAGCTACAACCCATGCAACCGAACCTGATCCGTCGACCGCTCACGAAAATTATCGAGATATATAATGAATAAATGACCTAGAAGCTGCGAATGAATCGAACTATTTTGTCATTCGCAACTTCTTGGTCAATCCTAAGGACAATCCAGTCGTAGAAATAGCCGAGGTGGTCCGAATAGGTTGTATTTTCTCTTTTCCGGAGAAACTTCCGCTGAACAAAATGTATGATTTTTCTGTAAATTACTGTACCGACATACATTCGAGGCAAGAACTTGTCTAACAGAAATAGCCGAAGACATTCCGAATGCTCACGTGATCTCAAAACCACAACCGTACTTGCCGAACCCGAGACTGGTTCCCTTCTTATATATTTATTCAGTCAAAACGGCATTTAAATTTAATCGTTAGGGGACCAGTCTAGTCAAATCCGAACCTCCGACTAGAAGTTTCTATCTGCGGACGCGCGCGTGTGTGTATTGATTCTATTTATTAATTATATACCCATAATATTTATTTTATCTGATCGATAATCTGCTTTAATTCACTTTTAATGGCATTCTACATATTTCGGCGTCCATTGCAATTCTCAAAGAAAAATAATTTAAAATTAAATACATGTTTCGGAGAGAAAGATAAATGTTTTTCAATAATAACTAAGTGAGGAAACATATCAGCCGCTGTAGCTCAGCTAGTAGAAACTCGAAATGCAAGGATCGGCTGTCTCAGTGTGTCCTTGGAAAAGACACTTAGCTCAGTTAGTAGAAACTCGAAATAAGGATCGGCTGTCTCAGTGTGTCCTTGGAAAAGACACTTAGCTCCTGTTTCATTTGCATGATAGAATCAATAATATGTTCAAAGTGCAGTTAAAACCAACAAATCAGCGGCCATAAACTAAAGATTATTTTTATTATCAAATATGCATACCGTATTCTTTGAATATATGCCAATAAGCGAAATTTAATGATTTCAAAAGAGAAGAAAATTATTTGTCTTTCATCAGGTTATATCAGTATAATAACAGGTCAGAATTAGACTACGACGGGGAAGCTTCAATTTTGAGAGAGAGAGAGAGAGAGAGGGCAGGAGTTATCAGATCTTTACAGCAGAACAGGATGTCTTACTGGCTAATTTAAGCTTCCTAAAGGGAATCAGTTTTTGCATCGGTAAGTACGATTTTGGCCTAGGGGGCGCTCTACAGATAATACATGCTTCTGAGAGAGTGACAGGTGTAAGATGAAGTAATTTGCATTTGCAACATGCACAATGGAGAGAATGTTGGCATACCTCTATGTTACTTTCATGTACTGTGGATGAAATTTCTTTACATATTGTACTTGTGGAAACTGGACATGATCTAAGCACACAGCAGACAAAATGGCCTCTCCAAAGTACTCGAAAAATCAGCCTGAATTAGTCAAAAGTGCACTATTTTCAGCAGTTATTAAAATAGGGAAACGAATTTTGCCAGAGCAGACAATACCAGCCTCTGAAAGTACTATGAATGAATTACAAAATATCTAAAAAGTAAAAAAAGTTAAAGGCTCTGTTTTTTATATTTACCTTTGAAGTCCAGGAAGTGAAAATGACCAAGCGGAGCTAGCAGTGTTTTTAGAGGTGCACATCTTAAGTAAGACCAAGCTGTATACTCTATGACCCAAATTTCACCCATCAATCATACACCAAAATAACGGGAATTCAAAGTTCTTTTAACAATACCTAAGATATACAATGTCTTTTTTAAATAGCCAGGACAGCCAGTGAGGAAAACCTGGGTAATTCTTTTTCTTTAAAAATCTAACCCTATGCAAAGTACGAAACTGGAGAGCGCCACCCTATAGACCCTGTACGGTGATTAACGGTCAGTTTGTAAAATCAAAAGTTTTGGAATTAAATTTTGTATGCAGATAAACATCAGTGTACTCAATATGTACATGCAGAAATATTAAAAAATTAAGCCATCGTTTTGGTTATTAGACGGCTTGTTAATTTCCGTGAGAGGTCATCGGTTTGGGTTTGGCGGTTTATATTGTAGTTTTTGGACCCATTTGACAATAGACCATGAAACGTCAAGATCAATACCTGGATACTTACTAATCAGGACTGTATTAAAGAGACAATAAAGTAATTTTTGGTGATAAATATACAGGTGGTCACGTGACAAAGCTATTGAATACATGACCAACTACACAGGCATGGGACCCGGGAGTGCAGCCAATGAAATTGATCGTTACATTACATGGCCTGGACAAGCCTGCGCTTACAAGATCGGAGAAATTAAGATAAAAGATCTTAGGAGGACGGCAGAACTGCGGTTGGGTATGTGTCTTCTCTGTTGCATTCTCGTCCACCACCACCATTTTGATCTCCGGAGTACGATAATGGTTGGCTTGCGCGATGTTATTTTTTTAAAATTTGTAGCCAGTTACATTTGGTATAATGTGCAAGTTGGTTTTTATAGTTCGCACAATTTAACTACATTTGGCTGGATTAATAAATTTATTGAGTGGATTACCACGTCTGTAAACGCCACTGAAATCCTCGTTTCAAGTGACACATTGATCATATCCTACCTTTTTCCAGCGACGGCGCAAGGGTTCAAGGCGCATGGAGGGGGGGGGGAGGCTATGTTCTTAAGATCTTAAGAGGCTCTCATACCGAGGCGCTCGGAGGCAATGTTCTTTAGTGGCGCCTCTACTTTGCCACAGAGAACAGTTTTTATGGCAATTGCCAACCTCCCTTCTCTCCTCCATACCGCCTTTTCCCTAAATATAAGTTTTGTGAAGAATTGCCCCCTTTACACTAAGGTGAGGTGAAATACTACACAACATTTCAGGTCCCCCCCCCCAAAAAAAAAAATTATAATAAAAAAAATAAAGCTCTCGACAGCCCACCCCCTCGCCTGGCGGCCGGAGGCAATTGCCTTCCCTCCCCTCGCGCCGCCACTGCCTTTTTCAAAGCCTAATATTGGTTGTTCATCTTGATAAGATAGGGTTTGCGGTCCAGATTTATAGATCAGAATTAGGACAATATAATATTTCCTAGGTATATGCTTTAGAATATTACAAATGAATCATAAGCGTGTATGTATGTATGTATGGATGTATGTATGTATGCATACTCGTAAAAGATTTCATTTCTTTCTTGTTTTCTTTTTTTCGCGAGTAACGAATATGTAAGAGATTAAATGCCCGCGAAATATGGTTTTGCAGATTGCGTATTAAGGTAAACACTGTGACGCCACGACATTTTATTCTTGCGTAATCTTCCATTTACTACCAAACCTCACAATTTTGAGCCAACGAATCTTTCTGATGTTACCCTATGTGCTTGACATTTAGAAGGGTATTTGCTTACATTTTAGGTTCCGCATTCGACATCAAGGAATTTCATTCAGTGATTCTAGAGAACGGCGGTATGCCAATGAGTGTGCTCGAGAGGATAGTTACTAGATGGATAGAGGAGAAGAAAATCTCTGCAGTAGCAGTAGCAGGAGCTGATAAAACGTATCGCTCACAACTGTACATTGGCATTTTTATTTCTGTTTTTAATTTATCCTTTTTATCAGATAAATAAGTTTTTACTGGAGAAACATTTGTGAATGTACAAACATATCTGCTGAAATTGTATGTTGATTATTTTTGTACGTGTAATTTTTTACGTTCTTATATTATCTTATATTCTCTTATACTGAATTTCCAAAGTTTTAAATGTTGTTATTAATAAATATATTTTCCTGTAAAAACATCCATTTTCTAATTAGATTACTTTCAAGGATATTCATTCCAAATGATGAAAAGAATTTTAAAAAATGGCCGAAAATATAGCATAGGATTTAGAAACAAAGTGCCTTTGGTATTTATATAAATCCATCTCCTTCTTTAATTGACAATGATATTAATTTGTTCTTTGACATTATATGTTTTAAATTACATATATCTTTATTTTTGTTTCAATCGAATGGAAATCCTTCAAATGAAAAAGCTTACGAATTAATTTGTGTTTTTCTTGTGAGTTACAGTGTATTATCACTTGCACGATGATAGCATTTTATAAGGTAGATAACTCGTGTACCACAAATCCTCTTTTTCTCATTTATTTCCTTAGAAGTAATGACTATATGTATGCTCCTCACATCGAGACACATGTATATTCCATTATTTGGGGGCGGGTACTGTAACTGATTTTCGATCTTTCCATAGATATACATGTATATTCCATTATTTGGGGGCGGGTACTGTAACTGATTTTCGATCTTTCCATAGATATACATGTATATTCCATTATTTGGGGGCGGGTACTGTAACTGATTTTCGATCTTTCCATAGATATACATGTATATTCCATTTTTTGGGGGCGGGTACTGTAACTGATTTTCGATCTTTCCATAGATATACATGTATATTCCATTATTTGGGGGCGGGTACTGTCAGTGGCGTCACTAGGGGGGTTGCGGGAGGGGGGTGTGCGGGCCGCACCGGGTGACACCATCACAGGGGGGTGACACCAAAATGGAAAAATGCAAATTGGTACAGGAGGACTCGGAGGAGGTCCACGGCGGAAGTCTGGAGGGGGTGACACCATGAGATTACCGCACTGGGTGACGCCAACCCTAGTGACGCCACTGGGTAACTGATTTTCGATCTTTCCATAGATATATATGTATATTCCATTACTTGGGGGCGGGTACTGTAACTGATTTTCGATCCTCACATCGAGATACACGTATAATCCATTACTTGGAGACGGGTACTGTAACTGATTTTCGATCTTTCCATTGATATACATGTACATTCCATTACTTGGAGACGGGTACTGTAACTGATTTTCCATCATCGCATCGAGATACGTGCATATATCTTTATTTTTGTTTACAATCGAACGGAAATCCTTCACATAAAAAAACCTTAAGAATTAATTTGTGTTTTACGTGTGAATTTCAGTGTCTGTAGCATTATCACTTGCACGATGAGAGCATTTTATAAGGTCGATAACTCGTGTGACACAAATCCTCATTTTCAGCATTTTATAAGGTAGATAACTCGTGTTACACAAATCCTCTTTCTCGACATTTAATAAAGTAGATAACTCGTGTGAAAAATCCTCTTTTTCTGATTCATTTCCTTAGAAGTAATGACTATACTCTTCACATCGAGATACACATATATTCCATTACTTGGAGAGGGTAGTGTAACTGATTTTCGATCTTCACATCGAGAAACATATACATTCCATTACTTGGAGACGGGTACTGTAACTGATTTTCCATTTTCACATCATTACACGTATTTTCTATTACTTCTGGACGGGTATTGTAACTGATTTTCCGTTTTCACATCATTACACGTATATTCTATTACTTGCGGACGGGTACAGTAACTGTTCTTCAATCTTCACATCGAGACGCGTGTACATTTCGTTACTTGGGAACGGTTACTGTCACTGATTGTCGATCGTCGCATCGGGGATACATGTATATTTCATTACTTGGGGACGGGAAATGTAACTTGTTTTCGAACCTCACATCGAGATACAAGAATATTTCATTCCTCAGAGACGTGTATTATAACAGATTTTCGAGAACAGCTTAAAACCTGCCAACGAAGGAATGGCAAGGGATACAGTCTAACAAAATCCACATGTAAGAGTTTCCAATGTTCTAGCACCGTTTGGTCTAGCCACCGACTTAAACTGTTATTTATTAGTGGCTTAGTGACTGAGTGAGTGAGTTGGTTGAGCAGGGGAAGTTAAAGCGTTGCTCTTGAAAAAAAAAAAACCACAACCCCAACCCCCCGACATAATCTTTTACGATTATTTTTTATTTTTTAGTTGTCAGTCTCTCTCTATCTCTCTTTCTCTCTATCGAGTTGTGTGTTTGTGATTGTTTGTTTCTATGAAGAAAATAAAATAACATACCCCCTTCCCTCATCAGTTTGTTTGTAAGTTGGGTGTTAGATTTTAAGGATGTGTGTGTATGTCAAATATTTCAGCTATATCACCAATTTAAACTCATGTAATAATAACGTATGTTTGGTCCTTAAGGCTCCACTCAAAGGTTTTGCACACCGCGGAAGGCACAGGGCAAGTTTCCTCTACAACTCTTACAGTGCAGAGAAAGTTAATATACATTTACATGTCTTTCGTCTACTTGGATTGATATTTTTGTTTTATCATAATTGTTTTTGTTGTTTTTTCTTCATAATTTACCTCTGAAGTTCAGGAAATGAAAATAACCACGCAGTGCTTGCAATCTTCTATCAGATGTGAGATGCACATCAGAAGTAAGACCTATCTGTTTACTCTCAACCCCATCATTTAGATACCAAAATAAAGACAAAATTAGGTTCTATTAACCTCCGTTAGGATATATACATATCATTTTTTATAGCAAGGATTACCAATGGGAAATATCACGGGAATAGTTTTCTTTAAATGTTGACACCCTGTGCAAAAATGCGAAACACCAGAGCGGAACCGAAATTATTTTTTTGTGTGAAATCTTGTTACTATCACTCATTGAACGATTCAAAATCCACAATCTGCATCAGATTCACAAGATGATTGTATAGATCGCAGGCTATTGAATCCTAACAATTTTGAGTTTAATTCGTTATATACAGTGTGTAAGTATTGGTCGGGATGATTTAAGCTTTTAAGTTGTGTTTCAAACATCCACCATCAATACTTTCTTCGTTTCACCCTTAGCAGCCATTCCCTCTTTGACTATGTTCATGTACATCTGAAGGCATTGAACTAATTTAGGAATTAAAAGAGTACTTGCTTCATGTTTATCATTGATATAGTAAAATATACTGGATTTTAGTTCATTGGAAGTGTTGTAGTACCCAACAACTAGCTAAGAGTTAGAGTTTTTCTGTTCGACTTGTCTCCTTTATTGTAACAATTATATATTTCCTGCTTGCAGGTAACTTTTCCGGGATCTCTTTCGCCTTCAATTTCTTTTCTTCTTCTCAAAAATGTTTGTTCGATTCCTTTATATGTTGAGTATTGTTTATTTTTTCCGCATTACATTTCTATCTCTTCATATCTGTTGTACTTGTTGGTGTTCAAAATAAATTACACTGTCACTTATTGATTTGTTTATCATGTCGTCGATACTGTTAAACTCACCAGTGGCATAGGTAACAATTTCATCTTCTTTTAAAACGTTGTTGTAGATCAAATTCTCCTTTAAGTCAATTTCAAACTAAATGAAAATGGAATAATTAATTTTATTATTTCTTAGATTTAATTAGTTTTACTATTTCTCAGATATCCTCGTTTGATGGTGGATCTATTGACATCGTTAACAACTTATATTCAAAAGCATGGTTTAGTCAACTGTGAGAGCAGATATAAGTGTTATATGGTAAAAAGATTTAATAGTATTGTTTGTTTGACTCGAATTATGTCTATAGATAAATGCTGCATTACTTATTGCCTAAAAAGCTAAATTATTTAAAAGTCTTTTCATGGTTTACTTCGCCCAGTATTTGCCTATTTTCATTAGTAGTGCTGAGTGTTTTTCTGAGTCTCTAATATTAGGTTTAGTTCAGATTTTGTCATTTTGCCAGGTATTAAACTAAAAAAAAAAAACTTTGCTTTTTGACCAAATGAACAAGATTCCTAAAACATTTTGAAAATTTATCAAATAATATATTGTGTCTGAACGCATGAGATTGAACAAAAAAAAAAAAGAACGTCATGAAATTGTATCATATTTTTTTCAAATAGTATTCTTGCAGCATCTTGTGATGTTTAAGACTTTTTTTCTTTTATCCTTTTAGCTTTGGATTTATTGAATTCTTCTTTCCAAGTTATCTGTCAGGTTGAACTCTACGTTGATCTTATGGTTTATAGGGAGCAACCTTTTAATGTTCTTTGCTACTTTTGTTTTCTTGTTCATTTTTAGTTTGGACACTTTCCAATTATTTGTTATTGAAGTTGGAAAGTACCAATGGTACACGTTGTCTCATACATTATTTCAAGATCTTGATAAATGTTTGCTTTCAGTCATTCTGCCAAGAAAGATGTTTCAAAGGCACACTCTTTCAATTTTACTTCGAGTAGTAAAAATGTGAGTATTTGGCATCAATAAGCAAATGTGGGTCATATAACGACCCTATCTGATTTCTTATTACGCATTGGGGTAGCAGATGCGGTGATCGCGCAGAAGGTTTGTAAAATCACTGATTCTTTGTTGGCGGTAGTTATTTTTAAGGTAATAAACGGACAATTGCACCTCAATAATCAGCCTTTGTTCTCGGGTCATTTGTTATTTAATGATCGTAATACACTATACGAGTTTATCCCACTACTTTCAAGCTGGAATGTCTGAAAACAATTGCGAGTTACATGTACTTCTTTAGACAATTTTAATTCCAGCCTTATAACATGATCGAACATAAACAATAGTTTGAAATTTAACTGAGTAAATAAAACGACGAACTTTAGGACATGTTCTATTGTGAAGAAGTTAAAAAGAAATTGAATGAGTTCTTCAGAACTAACAGCTATTATAATCCTTGTCATAAAGCATGTAACATGTAAGTACAAGAAAGATGGCAGAATGAAAACAGAGTGCACTTTAACGAATACCTTTGACAAGGTTACCACAAGAATAAAAGATCACACATAGCAAGAAACATAATTTTACAAACACTAAAAGAAAAATAAATCTGATACGATGCTGAAAATGTTAGGTCTAATGACCTCTAGTCTTCTACTGAAGGTGACTAAACTTCACTAAACATGAAGATGTAAGTGAAGAAGATCACCTTCATATTGGTCGTTTCATTACATATTCATAGATTGGTGTGTCTGATTCTGGGAAGTAAATAAAATGTTTTCATTGGACCAACACCAATCATATGATATATATCAAAATGATACAATGCCTTCGCGGAAAGAGAATGAAGAGCACAAGAAGAAAGTTGAATGATTCTAGATTCACCATTGCGGAGATTTTGAACAGTATTTTCAAACCTTTATACCTTTGAATACTTTATTGAATGGTAAGAAGATACTTCTGTAAGGACAACTATTGTAACAATTGTGGTTAAAGGCACACATACATCAACAACAAAGCAGCCAGCACATCTTTATATATAAAGCATTTTGCGCCATGTTTTCCTCCTTATTTTATGTTTACTTTGTAGAGGCTGCACCTCTGGTGTATTTTTCCCTCCACACGGCTCTTCCGTTACCTTTTTAAAATTCATATGTTTGAATGTAATCAGACTTGCACTCAATGCAGTTTCCAGTAAAATATCTGATACCATTGGAGGTCTATCCATCCATCTTTATTTCCTCCTTTATGAGATTAATAACAACATAGAGAAATGAATCATATACAGGAATGACAAGAACATGACACACAGTTACATATATAAATCACAAACTCATGCATACATAAACAAAAATACAAATTTTATGTTCGATGGGTATGATTCCCAGAACCATACCAGCGTCACCCGATGAGGAATGGTTCCGGACATTTGGCTACCGTTACGGTCTCCCCTTGGAGGAAGAAAAGCGATACGGTAATCCCCTACCGGGTAAGTGATCGTACATTCAGATAGATCGATTAACGCAATCAAGTTAGAAGGCATTAAGCTCCAATTTTAAGATCATATGTGTCCATTATATGTGCCAAACGCTGACAAGTGTTATATGATTCTAATCTTGATGGTGTTTTCTATGGATAAATCAGTCATTCATATATTATCCAACTCAACATACAAATGAGGTACAAAATACCATTTTCAACGTTGAGAACTAGGATCAATATTACATCCAAAGTAAGCCAAAAGTGTGAGGAGTATATGACGACATAATCAATACTGTGAAGTCATGTTATCTGTGAGGTAACCCAGGGGGATAATTTTGAGTTAATTCACTTTTCTCCAGTTAGATTGTTTAATCAGCTAAATCTTTGCACGTTTTCCAATAGTGCCTATCATCATTTAAAATTTGTAAGCGTTTTTGTTAATGTATATCCATTAATGATGTAGCTAAATGTTAAACTGTTATAGATCAAATTCAATTGTTTTAAGTCAATGCCATTCTAGGTCAGATTTAAATATATTTCCAACAGGTAAATGTATTTTACATTCAGACTACAGTTATCGTATTTGAAACTAGACGTAAAACTTGCGACAGATTTAACTGACCCTGGAACACTTTGATATGTTAAAATTCCAGTAAGAAGCCCCACAACCAGCTGATTCCACCCACATTGCCCTGTTTAGTTGATTATGCCGCAATCTCATGTCCCATTATGCTATTCAGAGAATCATCCCTATCAAGTTTAAGTGCAGTTATCAAACACGTTATAGGGTTTATATGTTAAAATTTGAGTTTCCATATAATGCATTTTTATCGCGTTAACTATGTTTTATAAGTGAATTTGGTTCAAAAGGGTGAATCCATATATTATATTAAACTGAATCACAGGACAATGGCAAGGTGATGTACTTCTTTGATTTTAAATCTGAAGTCTATCGTGTCTTGCACTTTGTGCCGATCTCCCATCTGATGACCTCTCAATTGGAGTTGATGACAAAGGCACAATCACATTACAAGTATAGTCTATTATTTTATCGTATTTGAAACTAGAGGTAAAACTTTTAACAGATTTAACTGACTCTAAAACACTTTGATATGTTAAAATGCCAGTCAGAAATCCCACAACCAGCTGTTGCCATCCACACTGCCCGGTTTAATTGATTCTGCCGAAATCTCATGTCCCATGCTACTTTTTACAGAATCTTCACTATCAAGTTTAAGTGTAGTTTTCAAACATGTTGCAGGGTTTATATGTCAAAAAGTGAGTTTCGATATAAGAAATCTTTATCTCATTAAGTATCTTTCATAAGTTAGATTGGTTAAGGCGAAAGAACCAATTTGTTATATTAGACTAAATCACATGACAATGACAAGATGCTGTACTTGTTAGGTTATTAATCTGAAGTCCATTGTGTCCTGCACTTATTTCAATATCTCCTATGAAGACATCTTATTAGGAGATGATGACAAAGGCACAAGCACATCACAAGTATAGTCTATTATTTTTGGGCCTGAGTTGTCCCAAAATTGTCTTGGGTCTACATAAGCAGTATTGTATATATAGCTGTATCTTATGTCAATTATTTAGATTTAAATATAATGTAAAATTGTCTTTTCTTATGTAAATACATTGAGTATTAATTTGCTGTTTTTCACAAACACGTGTAATTCTCAGTTGATCTCATTTTTAAAATACCAGTTTAATCGTTTTGTTTCTGCACACTCTTTACATCTCTGGTATTTTGTATTTCCATTTCCTCTGTCAGCTGTCCTTATAAAATGTGTGAAATTTTACAACTAATAGTATTTCCGATACATAATGTCTTGGTCACGATTGTGCCATTTATTTGTGTAGTTTAATTTCAGTTACTGCTATATATCAAATTAACGTTCTGCGAAAATCATATCTTCAAAATCTGTATAACAACACTGTAAAAGGTGTACTGGATTTGATTTCATCAATTGATGTCATCCACTCTTTCCGGTTCAACTGAGTTTGGTTGATTTGTGATAATGTTTTGATAATAGAAGGTATTATGGGTGTGTTAATATTGTACATGGTAAAATCTTATCCAAGAACAATGCAGTACTAATTGTGTAATTGATATATCTTCCTTGAATTAAATTGGAGAGAAGTTAAATGTCCTCGTGACTGCAACACTGTTTATCTGATTTTCATTCCCGTTATTTTGTTCAAAATCTCATACAGAAACTAGTACTTTCTACATTGTGTCTGTTTTCAGATTTGTTCAGATGTAGTTGTTATAAATTTATTATTTGTGAATGTTATATATTTTTTGTTTCTTCTTTGATAACAGTTATTACCTTGTCAGGACTATTTTTGTTGATTGCAGTCACCATATCACGTTTTTCATAAGTACCATTCGTTATTTACTGGTGAATCTTTTGGATTTATTTTCTTACTTCTTTCTCGTTTTGTGATTATTTTTTGCATTCTTCGTGCTCTAATGCATTATTTACATCGATGGAGATGTGTATTGTTGGCATATCGTCTCCGGAGGAGAAATGCACTTTTGATACACCATTTATGTTAATGGAATACTGCTTTTAGCTAGTTCCCAACTGTTAAACGACTCATTATATCCTTTCAATTTAACGAGTACATACTTTTCACCGTTCATTCCTTTCAATTTCAAAATCCGTTCAACTTTGTATTTGTCACTTTGTTTGTCATACAAAAATAACCCTTGTTCTTAAAACATATTCTCTAGATCTTGTTTATTTAATTCTTTCGGTTTGTAAATGACTGGACCACATAAACTTGCTTGTATGAGTTTATTTCCTTGGTGAAGTTATAAAGGCAGCCCGTTTCAAAAATTATTATGAATGTTAAAAAATTTCTGACTGTTTCATTGATTTCAAATTTAGGCGTTCGAAATGTGTCCGTTGTCGAGTAACTTAATAGATAATTTTGATTTGCTTTCTACTTTACCGCATTGGACTTTGTTTGTTTCGACTGGACTCATGTCTTTTGATCTGTGATAAGTGCAGTTGTAATCATGAATTAGGTTCGGTATAAAGTCAATCAATTTTCTGGTTTCATTCTGAGTAAAATACTTCTATATTCTTGCCTTTAAAGTTCTACTAAACCTTTCTACCACAATGACTCTTTTCTCGGAGTATGTAGAGAAGTATTTACTGCTTTTTCCCCGTCATATTCCTAACGTTCCTGTTGTAAAACTTTCTTCCTTCGAGAGACTGTATCTTTTCAGGTTTTCGCTCTATAAAGATCTCTCTAAGCGCATGGCGTATGTCATCTATAATTTTGTATTTTCACCTTTTCATCCAAATAGTATTTCGAAATAGAACTATTTATCACTGTGAAAATGTATTGGTATCCATATTTGTTTTGTCTCTTCATATGCTTGCATGGCAATAATGTCTTTCAGTCACTGGTCATACACGTGACACACATAACCCTTCTAGGTGAAAATACTTTTTCTCCCTCTAGCAGAAAGTTGTTTCAATGCTCTTGTAACACTGATGACGTATTGACATTCCAAACAATGTGTTTTTGCTACCAAGTCTAAGAATCACTCAATATCTTCGAAAGATTTATGAATAACCTGACAGACAAACACCATACCAAAATTATTAGAAAACTCGCGTCATCGCTGACCTTTAACCATCTTATTGCTATTCTATGCAGTGCTTCACAGTTAAAGTCCTTTCACCGACTTTATTTCTTTTAAGTATAACATACTAATGTCAAAATTATTCAGAACAAAATCCGACAAAGAGGGTACCGTTAACACAAGTTTAATATTATTTTAGATTAGATTGCAATGAAAAAATTAGACACAAACAGGGGCATACCATAAGGGTCTAAAAATGACCCACCTCAGAATCTCTTAATTTCATGATATACTGAAGCTTTAACATACCCTTTATACTCGCGTATAAAGCCGTGTCCAAATGCAAACAACGTAGACACTGATCTGCCGTCGCATAATGCTTCCGCAGATCAGGTTTATGTTGTTTGTTCTACTGATTATTCCTTACAAACTGCATAGACCCAGATATGCCAGCGCATTATGCGACGGCAGATCTGGGTCTATGCAGTTTACAGTTGGTATCGAGTTATACGCGAGTATTGACGGTAGGTAGTTATGAAAATAAACTTCACAATAGGATGAGAGCCTTTTACAGAAAATGTACAGGGTCAAAGATCATTCCCCTAACACTCAGGTTTTCATTTTAATAGGACTGAAACTTACACATGTATCGAACTAAACTATGTGTTTTAATACTATTCATTCATTTACGACTATATTTCCTCACAGCTTTATTTGGATGCTGTTTAATATCATCCGTGATTCTTCAGGAAGTATTTAAAACTGATCGTTCACATTTGACTAGTGAACTGCAAAGTGGCAACTTGAAGCCTTATATTACAGATTATTATATAACTGTTACTTTCTAAATTATAACAATTCATTTTTGGAAGAATTATTGATGTTTTGTATTACGTGCCATAACTTAATACACAGGGTATTAGTGAAATAATGGGTCGGGGAAGTAGTATGGTGGAATGGTACTTAAAAACAAAAATTACAACTCTACTCTTTAAGTATTGTTTTTAATTACGTACGAAATACCAAAGTAATAAGTTTTGAAGCTAATAATATACGTCGGTGACTAATTTAATTTCTATAAGATATGAGGCACCAACTATTTAATAAAGGAGTGGAGGTGGGTGTGGAATCGTCCTTTGTGCCAACTTTAAAGAAATCATATTATTGTATCCTTATAAAGGATAAGCATCGTCTGATACTATAGGGAAAATAGGCCGAGAGGTTCCTCAAATATTTTCAAGCAGAGAACTGAGTAGTAATATAAAAGGCAGATTCTAGGACATTCGATCTATATTCTTTATCATTGTACATACTCTTCGAGCTTGTGGCTTAGGATGCCTTGCTCTATCTCGGCCTCCTCTTCCACTACGCTCTCCGATTCGGTACAGTGATAAAGAAGATAGATCGAGTGTCCTAGAGGTCTGTATTTTATATTACTACCATGTCGTTCAGTTCTTATAACACAACTACACAGTTTTTTGTCTTCATTTCTCCTATCAGTACTACCCACTTTTTGTTATCATTACTTGGCCATTTGTTTGTTTATAACTGTCATCTTCTATGGGCTTCGCCCTACCTTATATTGTTAGATCAAATTTTCATACTTATCCTGATAAAAGCAAATATAAGTTGTTCGTTTATTAATCACATGGTTGTTACAACAGTCCTAACTCAACAAATAATTCACTAAAATTTTCAGATCTTCTTGTTGGCTCATAACCAATTGCAAAAGTATCAATACTATTAGAACAATATCTTTTGTCATCATAATTACATTATTCCTATTTTGTTCGAATGTTTGTTTCTATCTTATGACAATGCGACTTAATTACTGTCATCTCAATGTGCTTTCTAGATTCGTCTAAAGCATCTTTCATTGTAATAATCAAACGTAATAACTTCTTTGTTCTTTTTTGAACAGCAACCAGATTCTCGTTAAAGATTTTTATTGACACAAAACTATCATCTGAAACGACCTTATTTCGTCTTTCAATGTGTTTTATTATTTCAATATTGACACGTTTCCTAATAGTCTCCATTGTTGTTCCAAACACGCTGTTATTCATCAATTTAAAGAATTTTTTAAAAATCTGTGCTTGTTTTAACGCCGCAATATGCAAGACGTAACGTTTTTTAATCGTGTAAGTTTGGTACCAATTTCTTAACCTTATTGTCACCGATCCATATTGTTATTTTAGTTCACGCTGTTCTGGTGACAGCATATCATCCGTAACTAACATTGTTTCTGGACAAAAAGGATAATCATTATGAAGTTTGTGTAGTTCTCCAGGGTAATCAATGTCAGCTTCAACAAAATATCCGGCTTCATCTGGTACTCGCTTATCAATTTCAGCTAAAAATGTATCAGGTTCTATTCATCTAAAACCACCATAAGGTAGTGGTTGAGACATAGCATAACCATTATGAAATTTGATGGTTGACTTGCGTCGTATTCTTCCAGATACTTATTATTAGCTCTTGCGTATTTTTTTGTTATTACTGAGATTCCGCCTCTGAATCCATTCTCAATGAAGTAGAACATGTCAGAATCTGTCAACAATTCGAGTTTGATTCCGCTAATTTCAATGCTGCATGCCAGCTTAGTCCAGGAGATGAATAGTACCAAGCTGGACCCAATTGATAATATTTCAAACACAAATTTCTTAATTCTTCAAAAACATCAACAAGCAACAATACGTCAGTTATTAAGCAAAGATCGTGATAATCACCAAGATTCTGGCAACAAAACGTTTCGCAGAGTAATTGTGTATAATCGTATTCTTCATCAGTGATGTCAGACAATGTCAAAGTAGAATAGAATTTATCTTTTGTTGGTAATTTTGTTTCTTCGAATCGTGACCAATCTGTCATGTATTCATATGGGTAAACACCTTTCTGTTTTTACAAACTTGATTCTTAACCAAATTGTTGTTGTAAATTATTAAACACATTGCATCCTTTTACCAATTCTTCCAATGATGCTGCCATAAACTGTACGCTATCGATGAATCTTAGTTTGCAAAACGATATTGACATATATTTTTCAAAATTATTGGGGATGCATTTGATTTTATTGTTACCGCTAATTTCGTTGTTACCAAAAGCCTCAACAATGATATGAGCATCATAGCCTCTTAAATTATGAAAGACAACTGGAATAAAATCAGGTAGTTTGTAATGAAGGTTACAGCTGTTATGCGCTGCACCGTGAAACTTACCGGTAATGTGGCAGTGATCTCGAACTTTGTTTTCATCAAGTTTCTCGTCACAGATACAACAAATTGTTGCTATTTTAAATTCGTGTTCTTCTTCTCTTGTTAATGGTAATATTGGTTTAATCGTCTTAATTATAATTTTTAAATTTCATCAGCCTCAACCAACAAGTTCTTTCGCAACCAACTTGCTGGATCAACACCACGATAAATCTTTATTGGTTTTGATAAACTATTGTCCACAGCACAAACAACTTTATACGCAACACCACATGGCACATGATCTTGCGTTTTTGTTGTTGATGATTTGTTTGGATCGCATTGAAAGTCAACCGTCACTGTTTTCAATAATGATTCGAAATATGCAAAAACCACAGATGGTACTTGCATTTGGTGGTTAAAATTGTTGAACCTTAATTCAGAAGTTTCTTTTGTTAGCATTGTTACTGCTTGCACATTTTTGCCGTATTCGATGTGTTTGTTTAATATTTCCTGTGTTGTACAACCGTGAAGACATTTATAACAGAAATATTTCTTGTGTTTTGTTTTATTATACTGTCCGCCAACAAATCCGTTAAAGTTTTTAATCCAACAATAATGTCCATTAAAATGTAACAAATTTATCGTTTTCTGTGATGCCTTATCGCTAATGAATCTTGGATAAATCTTGCTGTTGTCATCAACACCAAAACAGAAATATTGTTCAACAATTCGAATTTTGGCATTTGACGTTCTTCTACAGGAAACTTAATGCCATCAAATTTTAGTTTATTTGAAAATGCACTATAATTGCTTATTCGTTCTGGATGAACATCAATTGGAAACATTGCTGACAAAACGGACCGATTGTAGCACTCATTATCATTATTGTTACGTTAATGACGCATTTACTGTTTTTAATCCTTTGTGGCAATTCAACATAAGATGAGCCTCTTAATGGTGTGTATTTCATCGTGTAAAAGAACACGGATTGTATCGCCTCAAATTGCCAACCAGAACCAGATGTCGTGAATTCATCAGTTTTCTTTTGTATCTCTTGATAAATTACGTCAACAATCACTTTCAAATTTGTTCCTTTCAATATTCGTTTTATTCTAGAAGCAATATAAGGTTCAGCTAGTTCTTCATCAAAGTCGTTTTTGCCATAAACATTAATTTTTCTTAGATAATCCTTTCAACGCAATTTGGTTATCGACTTGCCAGCTTTTGTCAAAGCCAGCAAACGCTTTAGCAGTCCGTTTTGCAATTAGTAGACTTCTTCTTGATAATGTTCTAGACCTTTCATCTTTATACTAACAGACAGATATATCTTCAATTAGGTGTAAAATCGAACAATCAATACATTATCTGATAAAAAACAAGCAATTAGAAACAGCAATATAATATAATCATGGCCCCAACAAGATATGACAATTAATATACCTGATATAGAGATTCGGTACGCTGGTAATCTTGAAGATCTATATTTTCATCATAATTATGATTGTTATGCTGCAAACATACTTGGCATAATAAAGAACGCAGAAACAGACAAAACAATTGGCCAGATAACACTAGCTGGTTTGAAGATAAAAGTAAAAGGTGAAAATGATACCGAGTTTACAGACATGTTTGCACATGATTTCGTCTGGCAGATTCAATGGCCCGATTCCAAAAGGCAAACGAGTTTACCATGAAAACAAATGCCTTTTAGATAATAATCTTTTCAATTTGGATTTGCACAATGAGTGGCAAAGACAGCCAGTCTATGATTGCTATGAGGCTATTGACCAGGGCATTATTAGGCATCTTAACACAAAGAATGTAGTTGGTAAGCTTACTGCAAGCGGTTATTTGAAAGTTAGCGTTCGAGGATTTTACACCAAAAATGTTAATTTTCAATCGCACTGATTTGTCTTCGAATGTTTTCATGGCATAATTCCAGTTGGACTAGAAGTTGATCATCTTAACGGTATCAGAGCTGTTAATAAATTGGAAACGCAAAAAGAAAATTGTAAGCGCGGAAAAAGTGGAAGAAATTTGTAAAATCCAGCACGCCCTGTTTTATCAATTAATTTGGAAACGAATGAAGAAATAAAATTTAAATCGATGTATGCTGCTGCAAAATATTTCAACATTGATTCAAAATCAATAAAAGATACGGCAGATGGAACCCAAAATCAGCATTGTCAAAGAAATTTAATCAAAAAATTAAATTTGAATATTGCGATTAATTCGATTCTTCCAAACTTTTTATTGTTTCTTCTAACGTTATTGTATTATAATAATCCTGGCGTTGTATAAAAGTATACGAAACATCAAACAGCTTCCAACAAAGCACACCAACTAATTTCGTTGTTGTTGTTGTTGTTGTTGTTGTTGTTCTTTTCATGCAGCATTAACACGAATTCACTGTATGTTTTAACAAATCGTTCGCCTCTGCCGTCATCAAATACAATACAATCTTTATCAAGAAAAAGTTCTTTTTTTTTCTATTTGTTCAAGTAAAAACTTAAATTCTACTTCATTAGCATCGCCGTAATCAACAACGTTGGATCCGATCCTATTGTCGTAATTCATCTGAAGAAAATACACCAAAAACGCCAATCGCAATCGGTGTTTTACTTGAAAGGAAATTATAATCAAAATGAAGATCCTTATTGCATCCTGTACAAAAAACAAAATCTCTGAACGAGCATCTTCTGAAACAAGCGTCTACAAATAATCCAAGTGATGCAATTGGTGAAACTTCTAAACCGCACAAAACCTGCGGCAAATAGTGCAATGGCATGTTATTAATTTTGCGTAACATTAGACACTTGAACTCAATCAGCAAAATTTTGAAATAATCTTTTTCATTTTCTTCTATAGTTGAATCAACAATTTCTTCATTTAGAAATCTTGCAACAATGTAACCATCTGGACTGTATCTTACACCAAAATTAGTTTTATGGAAATATTGTTGCCAAAAACAATTCCACCTTGATAGATATCAACAAATTTTGTCATTACCGGTTCGAACAATAAGCCCCAGTAACATGCAATAGATGGATTAAACTTAATAAATTTTTCTTTCCTCATATTAAGTTTTTCCTTTGCTAATGACAATAACGTTTTATACGGATTAAGACCTAATACAGTTGCTATTTCAGATCCACCAATTGTTCTCGTCATCAGGTTATACCATGCTTTTCTTTGTTCTAGTTTATTTCGCACAGCTAGCTTAATACATTTTTTAATTGCGTTAAAACATTGTTGTTTGTTCATTGTGTATTTTTATTTTATTATCTTACACAAAACGTATTACTTTTGCAGTATCCTCATCAGTTCTCCTGGTTTTAAACAACAATGAGCATGCTGCATTAACAAGTCTTTATCATAACATACAAAAATTTCGCCATTTCGTTGAAATGAATATTTTTGTTGCCTGTTTAAAAGTACCATGTCGTCCATGCCATATTCAATTTTAAAATCTTACGATATTTTTCTATCTGGATCTTTAAACATGCGCCTAAATTCATCAAGCATTCCATTTCGGTCAATAATTTTGCATCTTACAATGTAATTTGCTTCTATAACTGTAGATTAAATTTCAACAATTAAAGGATGACATTAATTATAAAATGCCATCAATTTTGAAAAGATTGTATGAAACACCACCACCAATTATTGCTTTTTCTAATCAAGATATAATACAAGAATAAGAACCTTGTTACGATCCTGAACAATATCCTGCTCAAAATTACGTACCAGAAAAAGGCGAAGTTGTTGAAACCGAATATGAAAACAACTTTGTTGACAGATCACTCTATGCAAGATCTTCTACTGGACGATACGATGACAAGTATCATCTAGCTAAAAAAAAAATTATTTCTCACCAGATGAACATAAAAGTTTCGATCAACGTCTACAATACTTCATGAACATTACGATTCCTGGACGACAAAAAAATATTAAGTTCAACTTTATTTTCGTTAAGATAATTAACCTAATACGAGAATTAAGCGTAGATCGGAAAAAGTATTTGATCTCTCTTTGTAAGCCAGTAAAATGTAAGTCTGTTTTAAAAAAGTATGAACGGATCTATGCTGATATTATCAGTCAAATTAATTTGTTTAAAAATTGATTACACCAATGTTCCTTGCTTGTTTGCTGCATACTCAATGCTGCTAGTTGGAATCCAGAAATTAAATACGTCAGAGTATCCTCTCCATTCGACTAAACTTGTGTTGCCCTTTGTTCTTATTACTTTTTCGATAACAAATATATCTTGATTAGTCTTCTGCAGCTCTTGTTCATAGAAACTACCAACTATGTCCTCACCGTTTAAGTCTTTTAATTTGTACGTAACAGGTATTGTTGTTAAAACTTTACCAATCACAAATACTTCTTCAGACCAATATGGTGTCGCGTCTTTTTCAAATACTTTTTTTGTTACAGCTATCCTGACCTTACCATTTACCTTAAATTTGTGTCTGCGATATAAGTTTTCGTTTGCAAGTACTGGATCTTTAATAGCTTCACTTGGTGTGATTCTGATTGAGCGATGTTTCGTATCATTGTACTCAGATACAATCTGTTGCAAATTATCTGTGTAGTTATTCGTGCTGTTGGCTGTAAAGTGCAAATAGATTTTATCTTTTATTGTACGATTAAAACGCTCTACAATGACGCTTTTTCCCTCATTTCCTGTCGTGTATTTGTTGATGTCATGATCTTTCAAAAAGTCCTCGAACTGTTTATTGTAAAATTCGACTCCATGATCGGTCCATATTTTATTTGGTTTGCGACCAGTATTTGTAATTATTTGGTTAAACGCTGTTGTTATCGTGTTGCCCATTTTATCTTTTATTGGCACACTAAATGCAAACCGACTTTGGATGTCAACAACGTTCAATAAATACCTCTTACCGTAGTTGTACTTGGCAACCGATGACATGTCAGCAAGATCAACTGCCCAAATATCGTCTACAGCATTTGCAATAACACGTCTCCTTAGAAATATTTTTTTTTTTGTTTTGTTTTTTTTTTTTTTGGGGGGGGGGAGTTCTGATACTAGACCAACAAATGGTAGAACACCTATACCTGCGATACTAGATCCTGAAACATGTTCACCAAGACCTAATTTGTACTTTGCAACTATTATGCCTTGCACAAATTGTCTGTCAACACGTTATCGCGTATTTTGCGGTTTCATATAGTGTTGGTTCATCCAGCATCTTTTTATCACAACCGTGTTTGTCGCCTTCATTATCGCGATAACAAATATCGTGTCGCATTGCAATTGCTTCGACCTGATTATACGGTTCTTGTCCTGGTAACGGATTATCGTTTTCATCAAGTTGCCGATCTAGCGGATTCCAAGGTCCTGTGTATTTGTGTCCTGGTAACGTCCAACCACCTTTTGGTCTTTGTAGTTTTCCTATTATTCAGTGGATATCAATTACACCACCATAAATGTTTTTGAATAATGGTGTGATACGCAAGCTTAAACAAATAATCGCACGATGATTACGTTGTTTGCAGTTGCTGCATCATTGTTATCCATTGGTTGGTGGCAGATAATTTTGGCCAACAACTACTGGAACCACAGTATCTGGAGAATCAGGACGTGAAACAACAAATGGTACATCAAGAACAATATTTCCTAATGATTTTCCAACATTTTCAACTTACTTGTCTTCCGTTGTTGGTTTCTTTAGAAAAACGCTTTTCTTTCTAACACAAACTTCACAAATACTTTTCTTCATTAATCTATTGTTCTTTCCTTTTACTGTTTCCTCAATATGATTACCTGTTCGTGTCTTACACTTTAAGCAATACGTTGTCATGTTTATACTTCAATGTTAGACAAAATGTACACCTAATTATTATTACATCATTGTTAGACCAAATGTACACAAACTATACAGCAATTGCATCATTGTTTACACTTGGTATTGGGACTAAATTGCGTGATAAAATCAATAAATTTCATTGCATGCGACATTTGTTTAATAAACATAATACAATAATAACCACATGCTTTTGTTCCAACTGGTTGTATTTGATTCGAATTATAATTTATTTTTCTTGAGACGTACTTTTTAACAGCATCAGATGGTGGTAGAACAAATGAGTCGAAGTAATTATTATCATAAAGTGCGACCCAGTGCGTCCCGTTGCCGTCATTCAAATTTTGGATATTGATTACGCAACAAAGGTTTTGGTTTTTGTTTACCAGGTAATTGGTCTTTGGAAAATACCCCAACAAAATTTCTGATGTTGTTTAATATGTCTAGCAAATCAAAGTTGGTTAACGGCGTCTGGTGCCTGGTAGTGTCAGTCCTCTGCCTATGCCCAACATTCCAAGGAGGTTATGTTGCATGCTGCCTGCTAGTCCCGCTAACAGTGGTGCTATTGGAATAATTCCTGCCGTTTTTTTTTATTTATTTTTTTTTGCTTTCTCGTAGTTCGCTTTTTTTTTGTGGCATGGTTATACAAAAGTTTAGACAAAATTTTTTTTAAATGTTAGTCCACAATTACATGCTTAATACCATTTCCTAATTTCTTTTTCATTTTTTTTTTTTCATTTGCATCCGCAATTTTAATTGCAATCGCTCGCACTTCATCATCGTCAAGCTTGTCAACTGATACCAGTTCTTTAATGCCATCACCTAAGACGGCCTTTTTTCTTGCACCAGAAATCGCACCATATGCTGCTGCTAAGTCAAGTGTTCCAAGTACTGGCAGTATTTTTGGTGCTAATGTTTTAATCAAGGTCGAAAGAGCAGGACCAAGAAAACCATCAGATCGTGCCATAGCTGTAATCTGAGCCTTAGAAAGATTAAGCACAAACGGTCGTCTTTTGTTGAATTTGGTCAATTGTGTTTTTGTTAGCATTAATTTTGCTTCAACTGTGCCTTTGTAGTCAATTTTTATTGACACAGCTTCACGATTATTTATTGCAGTTGCGAATTTTTTTATTTGACCATTTGTTAAATTTACTTCCTGCAAAGTGTATGAAGACATTGTTTATTCATCATTGTTAGACAAAATTTCATTGCATAAACCAATGGTGTTTGTGTTTATACTCTAATCGTCATGCGGCCATTAACTGCATCAAGTCAGATACATGTCAGATGTAATACGCGAATAAGCAAAATAACCAGCTTCTGGTGGTACGTCAAGTGACCAAGTAATTTCAATATCAGCTGGACTTCCTTTGTGTTTGCTAACATCAAAGTGGAATATTGGATACAGTGTTCTAAACTCTTCAATTCAAATTTGACTACCAGTGTCTGTGTCCTGATACTTTTGCATGGCCTCCATCAATGAAAGATAAGCACGAGATACGTTTCTTGTTGCTGCGTTAAAATTGAAAACGAGTTATCTCTCTGGATAATGCCTGGAGTTTATTCTGGTAACAATGGTAACAATTCTATTAAGACGTAAATTATCAAACATTCGTTTGTTTGTTGTTTGGTTACCAGTTGCTAGTGCTTCTGTTTGAAATACAAGGAATATGTGATGTGGTTATTGCCCAGATGGTGCTGTTGTTACTCTCCAGGTGTAGTTTCCTGTGTTTGGTATTGCTTGTCTGTAGACCTTATTTGGCTAAAAAAAAATTGTCTTGTCAAGTTCAAGTTGCTTTGTTATAGATGGTACTTTTGGCATCCAAAGTGACAGATGGTTAATTTAAAACTGTCCGTCCGCTCCACCTCTTCTAAAATCAATGTTATTATTATCAGCACGGTTTAGAATCACTGTGTGCATAATGCTTCTAAAAACTTTGTTAACATCGCGACAAAAACCAAAGATTGAACTAAGTGGTAAGAACATTGTAACCTGTGATCCGTTATCGGTAATATCTCTTCGTTTAGCAAATCCTTCGTTGTACAATGGATTTTTAAAATAACGTGCAACCTCTTGTGTTTTTCCCACTGCTGTGTTGGCTTCAGCATCTATAGGCTCAATACCAATTGCATTACAAATTAAATTAACTGTTGTTGGAAGATCTGCATCATGTGCGACTAAAGCAATACCAAGTTTGCCAGTTGCTGTATTAATTGCTGGCCTAATATTTCCTAAAGTAGCACCATCATTAGCTCCAGTATATGGATATGTTGTTGCAAAAGATTCTGGTGAAAAAGCAGCACCAGTTGCTTTGTCCTTAAACCATAACATATTTGTTGCTGTTGATCTCGAGTAATCTTCGCTAAATAAAAGAATGTTAATTATCGTACTTGCTATTGGAAGATGCTCGGTAATGTCCTCTATTGTTTTGTTTGCAAGCTGGTATCGTGCGCTGCGAAATAGGCCCCATCCGTTGTTAAGCAACGCGATTTATGTGCCACGAACAAAAGGAGCACCAGCAGCGTCAAGTATTTGGCCTCAAACCTCAATAAAAGCTTTATGTGGAAGCAGGTAGATGTCCTCATCTCGTGTATTTATTGTACGTTGACCTGCGGTGTTCATGTCATTCGAATTGTCATCAAGATATTCGAAGTATTCGAATTCTGTTGATGACTCGTCGATTAATTGTGTCTCACCAATATCGAGATAGGTTCTAGTTGATGTCATAGTTATTTAAATACTTTAGACAACATTCTGGCAATTGCTGGTCTAAAATGCTGCGATGTCTAGTTTCGGTTGAGATCGCGTTATAAGACGACCAACTATTTCCTCTCCTTTTGGTGATAACATTTGTGTTGTTGTTTTAATCATAGCAGGGGCAGTTTCTGGAATTGGTGCTATTTCATTATTTGCCTTCTTTACCTCTTGTTGAGTTTGTGGTTTTCCATCTTATTATGGCAGCTATCTTTTGACCAGCTGCAGTACCAGCAACAGATGATTTTGCTGCATCAAGAGCAACTGGAGCAAGTTTAGTAGCAAGACCTGGTCCATGTTCAACAATTTTTGAAAAAAGGATGCCAAATATATTGCTTCCAATTATTTTTCTCCTATACATTTTTCGTTGTTGCATTATACAGTTACTGTTGACAAAATTATTGTTTAACCAATTACCGTGTAGTCCTAATGTGAAGGTAGTACGTTATTACCTCCTTATTAAGATCGAGCTGTCTGTTCGATTGATCTGTCAATGTCATGGTAATTGTTGCAATTTGTTGCTCAACATTAAGCAGATAATAAACTATTTGTCTTGGTGTAATTTCCAACAAAGAGCCAGATGGAACATCAGGTGAGAAACTGTAGATTGTTTGTCCTCGTGCTCCTTTTGCAGAATACGATCCTTTCCGCAATTGAACAATTGATTAGAATCGTATTGACTTCAGTGATGTTTATTGGTTTTTCTCCTTGGTATGAAATAGATGCTGCAACAGTCGAACCGTAGTGTTGTCTTCCGTAGCCTAACAAACTACCAATGCTTGTTGGTTTGTTGAAATCAATTAGCATATTGTTCTTTAACGTTATTTTTGCACGAAGTGTGCTATAGTTTGGTTCAGCAACACCGCCATTTTCTGTTGTTAGCGCTTTTATTGCTGTATTAAGATCGGTAACGTTATAAGCTCCTAGCTGAATCCTGACAACTATCCAGACGCCAGATTGAAATGAAAAATCATCGTTTACATTAAGTTTAACGGTAAACATGCTATGCCACATTGTTACTAAAATTAGTCCAATTTCATACGATTCATTTGGATCCAGAACAATTGGCGAAGTATAAGTAACTGTGAAATCAGCGCTATCATTTGGTACTTGAGACGAGTCCAGTAATAATGTTGCTTGCATTGTTTGCTTATTATTTGTGTTAGATTAAGTCACAAGATCATTGTGCAACACTGTGTACTCATCTGATATTAGCATACCATGCGATCGAAGTTTGTCTAGCATTTCTACAATTTCATTCTTACCTTCAATTCCAGTATTTCCTGCTTCTTTTGCTGAAATAAGTAACATCAAACGATCAACCATTTCCTTTGTTGAAGTAAATATTTTTTATGTTGCCACCTTTTCTGATGCCACATTGTTCACGTGCTATGTTTTTAATGTCAGTGTTGTCAAGTCCAGAAAATAAGACGAAGCAACCTGTATTTCGTCTGATAAAACGGTCAATATTGTAAAATCCTTGTGCAAGAAAGATCGCATTGCTGCGTTTGTTACGTGATAAAGAGAAATACGACTTTATTTTTTTAATTTATTGATGCTCTAGCGGAATGTCATCAAAAACAATTATTTTATGCTCTTCAGTATCAAGTTCTTTTACCGGAATAACACCGTCTGGATCTTTTATGATTAAAACATCATCTTCTGCGCGAAGTTCAAATTTTAGTTTATCGTTATAGTCTGTTAGCAGTTGGTACTTTATCCTTCTTAGGGTTTACTGTGTAGATATAAACACGATCGTAGTTCAGATTATCGTTTAGTCACAAGTTTAGAAGCAGGTTGGTTTTACCTGAACCAGTTCGATAACAATAAGATAATGGCAATTTGGTAAATTATTATTGTGGTGTTGTTTTATCACGTTTATCGTGTCAAAGTTGATTACGCTCATGGTTTGTTTATTGTATTTGATTAGACTAAATTGTGTGAGGCAATTACTGACCAAAATTTTATCTCGCACAATAAAATAAACCATGAGCTATTACACAAAGTTTGGAACATTAATTGGAAACGGTGGTGGCGACACGACAACTGTAACAACAGGTGTTGATTTGTCAAATTATGTTACAACGTCTGGTGACTCGATGTCAGGTAATTTAAATATGCAAGGTCGAAAGGTAATTAATTTGGAAACATCGTATCCTCCAGCAAATGTCGATAACACGCAAGCAGCAAGTTTTGGTCAACTGCAAACTATTGATGCTTAAAAATTAAGTGTTAGTGGCGGCACTATGACAGGAGATCTTAACATGTCAAATACAAAAATAATTAATTTGGAAATAGATTATCCTTTATCAGGTGGTAATCCATCTCAAGCTTTAAGTTTGAACCAGCTGAACATTGTTAATAACATAAAGATAGCATAAACAACTGGTGATAATGTACCAGGAACATTACGATTCTACAATGGCGGTAAAAAACAGGATTGCCAACAAGCTATCCACCTGGTGATTTGTCAGATGATGTTAGTTACGGTCAAATTGATACGGCTTTATCAGCATATGTTCCGCTTGGTGGTGCAACAATGACAGGATCGCTAAACATGAGCGGACACGTTATTAGTGGACTAGACCAGAATCCACCTGGAGATTTGATGTACGCCTTCTTATATTGGAAACACCGAACAAAGTTTATTTTGGATCAAGCAAACACGCTAATAAAATAAAAATGGTTCAGAATATATTGTATTAATGCTGAAGCTACAAATCCTGGTCTAACAATGTTTCAAATATTCACGCTAGATGATTTGGTTTGAATTTTTGTATAATGGTTAATAATAAAAACATGCCGTCAGAGGTTGTTGAAGTTTGTCGTGAATTTTATGAAAAATTATTTAACCCAAATGTCGTTTTGGTAACAACTGCACCATATCATACAACAGATGGTACTCATTTAGACGAACTACACAAAATGAAAGCAAACGTGTTAATGGATCAGGCAAAAACAGAAAACGAGCTCAATTATATTTCAGTTTATAAAATACGAGGTGAACAGTTACGAGAACAACTGTATCGTTATGATGCTCTTGTTAAATTCTGTTCAGATCGTGCTAGGATAGTTATGGAAAGATCGCTTGAGGATCTGTTGCACAATATAATCCATGAGTTTAATCAAGAAACTGTGCTTTTGATTACGCGAGCAAAGATAATAAGTAAAAGAAAATTTGCTAATGAATCAGATTAAAAGGAAAACCACAAGAAAAATTTCAAGTGCATTGATGAACATGATGTGAGGAAAAAACACGCGCTTTACAAAAACCAAAAACTAAAAGAACAATTTGCTACACGAAGATTGTTTAATGAAATAGGTCTTGATTACAACAACATTGAAACGGTATTGGCAGTTCATGAAGAGCCAGACGATGTTCATGCGCTAGCAACGTCGTATTTTGTGTTTGCTTGGACGTACACAGATAATAAAGGTTTTTCTTACAATGAACAAGAAATGTATACAGCGTTAGAGGCTGTGGAACGTATTGAGGAATCGGTAAAAAAATATAGCTGATGAACAATTAGTATTTTACAAGGAACTTGGTGGAATAAAAGAAATTGAAACAAAAATTAAATGGTATCTTGAAACCGAATTTAAAGCTTTAAAAAAGGAAAATGTAAGATTAAAAAATTATACGTCAGATTTCCATAACAGGTTAAGAAGCACCAAGGAAGAAGATGTTAATCATAGGCAACTTGCATTGGTTATTGCAGTAAAACTCGGTAAGGAATTAAACGATATTCCAGCTTTCAAAGAAGAAAAACAAACTGATAAAAAACTTATCCACGATTTTGCTGCAGCTTACATAATTTTGCTTAGACATAGAAATGGATTAGGTGTTGACATAAATTTTGTCAGTAGAGCAGCCGAGTTTATTGATAAATATAAAGATGCAGTAAATGACGATCTCAATGATGTTGTTGCAAATGATATTCCTGATAATTGTGATTACCCTCACATAAAAATATTTAGCAATGAAGATGAAAGAAAATTATTTGCTGATCCATATAGCGATGAAAGAAGACATTTATTTGACAGATATTTTGAAATTTTTAATAAACCAGAAAACAATGATTTTGCAGCAACTATTACAAGATCACAAACAGATTTTCCATATTGTTATTCTGGAGAAAAAGATATATTTGCTGCTGCTTACACAATTATACGCCAACATTTACAAAACAAGAAAATATCTCTTTCATTAATAAAGGCCGCAGTCGAATATGTTGACATCTATGAGAATATTCCTTATATCGCTGATGTTCGTGATAAGATTGGTGGTGTAACAACAAGATTTAATTATAGATTACAACATGCTTACACAAAAGAGGAAGAACATTTATTATCAGACCCAGAACCCATTAGGTTTAACAAATATGCTGAATTTTTATCTGACCAAAATAATATCGACTTTAGACGCATGGTTGATGAAGCATGAAAAAACAAATAAGTATGACCAGTAAACAAGCAACAATAAAAATAACATGAGGAATTATCGCAAGAAAGATGTAATCGATTTTAATCATATTTCTCCCCATATACAAGACGACGATCGCAGATTACTATCACAAAAAAACTTATTGTGCTAAAAAGGCATATCGTTACTATGGCAGGATACTAAAATTATTTGCGTACATTCCAATGGCACTAACAGCAGGTGGTGTAGCATCAGCAGGCGGAACAGCTAATCAATTTATGCTAATAATTTCTGGTGTTGGTATTGGATAAACGCAGCAAGTAAAAAGATCGAACCTAAGTTTTAAAACAAGAAAGCTGCGTGCAAAATGGCGTTAATAACGTACAATAAGATTTTAAACCAATTGCGCACGTATTTAAGAGGAGAAAGATACATTATGCTGGAACTTATACAAGAATTTCGCGTTAAGGACGATATGTTAAGCGATTTTTTATTATTTAAATTAGCTCATTATGAAGAAGACTATCAAAATAAGTACATTGAGTACAAAGACATTCCTGAATCTTTTGTTTACATGTACAAGACACAGGATTGTTAGTGTAAGGACTACTGTAACAACCATGTGATTAATAAACGAACAAATTATATTTGCTTTTATCAGGATAAGTATGAAAATTTGATCTAACAATATAAGGTAGGGCGAAACCCATAGAAGATGACAGTTATAAACAAACAAATGGCCAAGTAATGATAACAAAAAAGTGGGTAGTACTGATAGGAGAAATGAAGACAAAAAACTGTGTAGTCGTGTTATAAGAACTGAACGGCCCATTTGATTCTTAAATGGGTTTGGTTTAGTGTTTTATGGAACAGCAACACATAGAGGTTATTTAGTCACCAGGCCATTGGGGTAAAGCGCCTTGCCCAACGACACACCACGGTAGCCGACCCTGGCTGATCTGATGGTTGGATTCGAACCCGCACTCTTTTGGTCGCGTGTACGGCATGTTAACCACTGAGAGACCTCGGCGAGGTTCTTAAAAGGGAAATAGCCGTAAAGACAGACAATACGACAGTATAAAGCTCTGTATAGATCCTATTTTTATGTGGTATGCTATGTGTCGTTTTCAATACATTACACGTGCCATAATATTCTTCAATTCAGTAATTGCAATAGGTTGTGATATTAGTTCTGCAACATTATACAAGCTCTGTTGTAAAAATGTCTTTTAAATAAGTGTTTGTAGATTGACTTGTTGAAGTTCCTCGGTCGTCCTGGCCTCCTGTTGTTCTGCATAGATCTTCTGACGTCTGTCTTGTCTCAGGCTAATTGAACCAGACCAAATTATAGAACCACGATTGACCGTGGAACTACAATAAGTTAAGGCAGACGGGAAAGCACACATTTAATAGAACAGAAATATGGTATAAAATGTATGGGATCTTCTATCAGTGTCCTTGCAAATGAAATTTATAGCAACGAGATGAATCATTTCTAAATCTTTTGATCCTTAGGAAACAACATTTTGAAATTATTCAGCGATTTTCAATAATCTGATTTAAAATTAGAACAAATATATGATTTTACTTATCACATGAATGACTAGACTTCCTTATTTTACAGCATTTTATTATATACCTAGGCCCTGACTTCCTTAGCAAATGCATTGCGTCTGATAATAAAGTAAACTTTCCACTTATGGAGGTTGTAAAGTATTTATTGGGTGCTGTTAAACACACGAAGGACACAATGTACGTAATATGACGTCACATCAGGTATGTCATGACGCAACAGTTTGAAAAATCAAGTCACGACGTAATATGTATTTATGATCTCTTCAGTTACAAACAAATTAGAGAAAAAGACAGAAAAAAATAATTAGAGAAAGATTTATTTTCAAACATAATTATTACTAAATTACTAATAAAAATTAAACATTTGTCCATTATATATATATATATATATATATATATATATATATATATATATATATATATATATATATATATAATTATTATTATTATTATTATTATAATACACCTATCCATATTTTACTCAAGAGAAAGACAGAATTTTAACGTCATTTCCTATAAGTAGGAAAACGATACTGACGTTTTCTAATTCCGTATCATCGTACTCTCAAACGAGGCTGGAACTACTTTTTTTCTCAAGGTTTCGTGATTATAACTGAACAAGCTTGAAAAACTATGCCGTAGCCTCACTTGACATGCAAAAGGAAACGAGTAAACTTCTCTGCAACAAATCTGTATCTTCAAGTCAAAGCAATTTGAATCTCCGATCCAGCTGTAAATAACTGTCAAAAGTAATGCTGTAAATCCCATGCTACGTCCCTATCGGAGCCTCTTATACAATGTTCTGCCAGAAACAGTTCAACGACTGTCAGTGTGGCCTCGGATAGAAACTTTCATAGTCATTCAGCAGGTGAAATCTTCTGTGATGCAAATCACATATATCGGTCTGCTGCATGCGTTGAAGAATTTGTGTTATTAACAGTGGTTGTAGTGAAAATGAGTGACTTATTTCATGTGCTTCCTTCATATTCATGCACATAACGTCTGATCAAAATGTAATTCGGTTCACGATTTAAGATGAAGTTCGATTTAAAAAGGTTGAAATGTTACGCAATTTCTCTTGTTTTTCAGTTACCTATAGTGATTTTATTGAAGAATTTACAAATTGATAGACATATAACAAAATAGTATTATCATAGTAATTTGATCATGATTGCTAGCTAACGTTTTGTTGTCATCATCGCGTCTCGTCATGATCCGGATTTTCTGATGCTGACAACTCGACGTGATCTACGAATCAAGATCCGAATCAAGATCGCATTACTATGATTATATATACAAGTATCAAGTTTTTACTCAAGAAAGAACCAGACTTTTACCATCATATCCTAGAAGTAGGAAAACGATACTGACGTTTTCTGATTTCGCATCACCATCCTCTCAAACAAGGCTGGAACTACGTTTTCCTCGAGGTTTCTCAAAAACAACTGAACAAGCGTGAAAAACTAGCCTCACTTGACATGCGAAAGGAAATGAGTACATTCTCTGTAACAACTCTGTATTATCAAGTTCCAACAATTTGTCAAATCCTGTTGTAAATAAATGTCAAAATAATACTGTAATTCCCATACCAAGGCCCCATCGGAGCTTCTCACAATGTCCAGCCAGAAACAGTTCAACCGATATTAGCCTGGCCTCGAGAGAAACTTTCAGAGTCATTCAGCTGTTGAAATCTTCAGTGATGCAAAATTTGACAATTGCACAATGACTGTAAATCACATATATGAGTTTTCTGCACCCATGCGTCTAAGGATTCGTGTTACTAACTGTGATCGTATAGATTACATCTCTTAAGTTTCATCACCAAAGCATACCCCATTACAACGACCCCAAAATGCATATTTCAAAGGAGACGAAATAGTGAGTCTGCTGGAGAATAATACTAAAGTATGTGAACTGTGACTTTCAAGTACATTAAAGTAACCTTTATAAAGAAGTGAAGACAAGCAAGCCGGGACCAAACTCAGTCGCACTAAATATTGAACTTGCAATTTGTCTTCAGGACACACATGTAGGTAACATGAAATCACGACTAATTTCGCGTAGCATAGATATGCCACTCACATCCAGAAGCAGCATGCAGAAGACAGCTAATATTATGGGCAGGAAAGTGTCAGAATTAAATAAAAGGGATATGGCTAAAAAAAACTAGAATTATTAAAAGATATTAATGTGAAGCACGCATATGAAACCTCTACTTAAGTCTCTACATTTCAATGGACGGCAGATACAATTTGACAAGCAACAAAAAGTCGGGCCAGAATGCCTCACAATCTGTTGGTATCGCATGTGAAACGATAACTGACAGCAAATTTACTATAAGTGCTGCTTCGAGAATAAACATTGCTGGACCTGAGCTTGGATGAAGGGACAAATAATGGACGTGCAATGCTCAGGTGGTCATGCAGAATGTACAACAAATTTGTCTCCCTTCGCCACACTGTCAGAATATGATATGGGAAAGGAATTTCGTAGCCGGCTTGCTCTACAAGGTGCGCTGATAAAATATGCCACCACAAATGGAGATGCAAGCTCAGTACCGGGGATAGATTGTGCCATCCGAGCTCTTAATCCCATGTGGAATGTGCAGCGGCAATCCAACTCAGTTCATTTAGGACAAGATCAATATCAACATTGTAACAAGGGACATGTTAGCTTGGACATATTTCCTGGAAGAGGAAAAACTCGTGCAGAAAAACAGGAAGCACAGAATGTAAGAATGCAAAATCTAGGTGTAATATGATTCTAAATGAGCTAATGAAAGAGCGTTCTGGTGATATGGCTACTCTTTGCGAAGACTTACGACAAATTCTTGAATCCACTATGCTGTGCTATACTGGAGATTCTTCACGGTGTGCACAATACTCTACCATGTGTGGTGGATATGGTGATATCGTTCCAAGTGTCTCGGACCGCACAAAATCACTAACCTAAACATGCATACAAGTGACAAAGTTTGACTTCTTGAAATCGAGTCTATCAGAAATGGAAGAAATGAAACTGTGTACTGATACTTAAAAATGTGAAGCATTTAACAGAGCACTGAGAGTTTCACAGCCAAAAGATGTCAACTGCTCTAGGAGTATGGTTCGTAGAGCTTCTTCAACCATTCCTAGATTAAATAGCAACCCTGGTACATTAGATATAAGTAAAATGTGAGGATTCCGGTCTTCAACTTTCATTGCGTGCAAAGCTTACACAATATCAAATGAACAGAGAAGCCGAGTATCAAAATACTTATCAAAAGAGACCAAATATTGTGAAAAGGAACGTTATTCAACAGGGAAATGAGATTAATGAATATTTGAAATATAAACAGTTAAAAAGTGTAAATCAGATTACAGTAAGGGACAGTTTGATCCAAAACCCTCAACAAGTTCTGAAGGAATACACAATTCAGATCACACCTATTTAATGCTAGGAATGACAATTATGTTGACGGTATATTTACTTATGGACTATTGTCGATTAACTGTTCAAGTGAAATATTATATGAACATGTTAAATGTTTCAAGTATTATTTCTAAATTAAAATTCTTTAATGTGTGTGTATTAAAATGATGATAAGTCCAATATTTATGAAATTTATACTTCTGCACGAAAAGAAAATTCTTAATTTGATAAATGTAATCAATTGAATATGAGACCTTTGTTATTTTTTCTACATTTTTATATGAATTAAACATGTAGAATATTTACCATGCCACTTGCACACACCACCGTATTTAAATTCTTTCTGCATTCATTACATGTGGCTCAGCAGACAAGTGATCTTTAAACGAGCACAGAGAGTTATCACAGAGATGACTCACTTCCAGGTTTTATATCTCCATCCTCTGATTTAAGACCATATAAATGAGGCCGTGAGCATTTACTGTACGCTTTTTGCCAGATATTGGTGACTTAAACTTTAGAACACCATACGAACTGGACTTTACAGCTGGGGTCCAGATCAAACATTGCAAACTGGCTCTTGGTACATTGTGTGCCAAATTTAGTTTTCTATACTTCTTGAAAAAAAACACCATTTTGTAATTTTATCAGGAGAATAGCATGAAAAGGAGAATAACATAAAAATTAGGTTAAAGATGATGAGTGCAAATATAAACTATGATCTCTGATCTCATCATGATACAAATATAAACTATGATCTCTGATCTCATCATGATACAAGTTGACTGATACAGTATCGAAAATTGAATTTACTGTTAAAAACGAAATTTAATTTTAAATTTCTAAACTTGTATTTACAATTGTTGAAAAATATTAAAATGTTATTACTGCCTAATTTTCTAATGTATTGACTATTATTGTGTGAATTTTCATCTTCGTATCATAAGTACTTGCCTCAAAATGAGAGCTCATAGAGACATATTCCTTTCCTCTCCTCCCATTACCTCCACCAAACTGGAAAACCATACACGCCTCAGTCCACAATTATTTGTTCTTCTATTTCGTGTATAAGCATTCAACAGTATGCCATTTTAGTTTTTTGCTACATAATAACCCACCATAATTAAATAAATCTTGAAATGTTAATCATAGCTTGACAGGCTCGTTTTGGTGTATTACTAATGAAAACAAACTGACGCAGCGGAAGTAACCAAAAAGCGTCTGCATGACCCAGAAAACAGGGATATTTTACAGCATTTTTACATCTGATTGTTTTCATTAGACAACAAGCAAATGCAAGTGTAATGTTATTTATTAGTTAAGAATAGCTCCAGTATGTGATCTATACTATTTATTAATTACAAGACATTAGTACAGTTGTGAAGAGAAGACAAGACTGCTCTGAACATTCGTTTTCTTATAGAACTTAAACCCTAGTGAAGGCATAACACAAACCAGCTGTTGGTGCATATCAGTTCCAATCCAGTGTGGAATGTCTGTTTACTTTTACTGCCAAGAACAGTTGAGTGATATTTAAAGCTAATTAGATTTAGGCTAACACTACAGCGACATTATTTACAAATTCATAATGTTTATATGTTCATTCCTTTCATAAATATAAAAATAAGTTACTTTATATGAAATAAGTCAGTGGTAAACAGACCATGCAAACAAGGCTATTTGTTTCGGAATATCTTCCTGATTTTAGTTAACCTCATGCCGGCGGGGGAGGGGGGAGGGTTGGATGGGCGGAGACTGTGTTGGGTGGGGTTGGGGATTACTTGTGCTTTGTGGTCATTACGGGATAGCGGACTACATGCAAGAATTAATTATCTCCGAAATTGAAGAGCTTGACAAGATTCAAGAACTACTAATCTCAGAAACTGAAGAATTTGACAATAAAAATAGGCAAGTTTACGTTTTACAAAAATACATGTTAACACATTTTTGCGAAGAATTTGACTTAGTTAAAAATATAATCAAGACATATATTACATTGACTTTAGCAAGTCATCACAACAAACAAAGCAAAGGGGTCACAATTGTGTGAAACTATTTTGTTGGACTCTTAACATACTTCTGTGTATTCCATATAGCAGAGGCTCTTACTTAGCGCCCGATGGTGCAGTGTTACATGTATATGCCATTATTTTTGGACCGGTATTGTAACTGATTTTCGAGAACATCTTAAAATCTACCTTACTGAGGGATGCCAAAGGAAGCATTTTCTCTAACTTGAATAAACGCATAGCACTCTTCTGCTTACATCACGCTAAGAAAAATATCAATGAATAACCTCTACCTTTGACGAAGAAAAGTTTATGTGGGTATTTCTGCATGCCGTGTATAACAAGACTGTGGCAGTCGATTACAACATGGGTACGATAATGGTAGGAGCTTCCGTTCAAAGTGTTGAATTAACAGAGGAACTAATGCGAGTATAAATATAAATATTATGTATTTTTCAAATAGTTCATACATTCCCGTATTTAAGGCATATTAGTCTGAGATTCTATAAATTATGTATTATTCAAATAGTTCATAAATTCCCGTATCTAAGGCATATTAGTCTGGGATTCTATAAATTATGTATTATTCAAATAGTTCATAAATTCCCGTATTTAAGGCATATTAGTCTGGGATTCTATAAATTATGTATTATTCAAATAGTTCATAAATTCCCGTATTTAAGGCATATTAGTCTGGGATTCTATAAATTATGTATTATTCAAATAGTTCATAAATTCCCGTATCTAAGGCATATTAGTCTGGGATTCTATAAATTATGTATTATTCAAATAGTTCATAAATTCCCGTATCTAAGGCATATTAGTCTGGGATTCTATAAATTATGTATTATTCAAATAGTTCATAAATTCCCGTATTTAAGGCATATTAGTCTGGGATTCTATAAATTATGTATTATTCAAATAGTTCATAAATTCCCGTATCTAAGCAATATTAGTCTGGGATTCTATAAATTATGTATTATTCAAATAGTTCATAAATTCCCGTATCTAAGGCATATTAGTCTGGGATTCTATAAATTACATTACTGCTGAGACGACGTCACATTCTTGAGATGGATTACAAATTTAATGTGCCTAAAGCCCCAGACACTTTTTATTCTAGTATTTTTAAAAAAATTGTTTTATTCGATCAACAAAATGCAAATGGAATTAATAAGTTAGAAAAGGAAACTGGAAAATATCGAAATGTACATTTAAAGCACAAACTGTGTAAACAAACATTTAGAAGTAGCCCTGAGACCGAAACTCGGAGAACAAAATCAATGTAATTCGCCGACATTGAGGCTGCGCTCTACAGTTTCGTACTTTGCATAGAGTTTAATTTTTAAGAAAAAGAATTTCCCACGTTTTCCTCAATGGTTATCCTGGCTATTTAAAAAAAGACTTTATATATCTTAAGTATTGTTAAAAGCACTTTTAATTCCCTTTATTTTGGTGCATGATTGATAGGTATAATATGAGTTATAGAGTATACAGCTTGGCCTTACTTCACAGCTGCACCTCTAAAAAAAACTGCTAGCTTCGCTCGGTCATTTTTACTTCCTGGATTTCAAAGGTAAATTGTATAAAAAAAACGAGCTGATAACTTTTTTAATTTTTATATATTTTGTAATTCGTTCAATGCACTTTCAGTAGCTCGTATTACCTACTCTGACAAAATTCATTTTCCCTACTTTAATAGCTACTAAAGTTTGTGTGCTTTGGACTACTTCATGCTGATTTTTCGAGCACATGGGAGCAGCCATTTTATGAACTGTCTGCTTTAGATAGTTTCCATAATTACCACATGTAAAGAAATGTCAGTCATAGTACATGAAATTAGCATAGATGTATGCCAACATTCTCTCCATTGTGCATATTGCAAATGCAAACAACTTCACCTTACACCTGTCAGTCTGTCAGAAGTACTAACATCTGTAGAGCACAATCTGAGAACTTTATTCGGAACTAGTTTTGTCTATATGCCATAAAAATGTCGGCGGAAGGAGACAAAGTCACAATCGGAACATTGTCCGCCTTTTCTGTCGCAACATATGTGGTACCCTCCGCCGGAGGCGAATAACTCAAACCCATTAATTATTTTGTGCATTCCTACGATTACATCCGAGGTTTATTCTCCGATTTGTCGGAAAAGGCTGAGCGATGTTCCGATTGGACACAAGCTGTATGTGTCTCGTGACACAAACTACGGCTCTTCTCGCTACAGGTGATAATGAAAAACTTGGAATCGATTGAAACAATCTTGACTAAAAGGGGTCTAATGTTTACTGTTACGGCACGTCTAAGGACTGAAGGGAAAGCAATTCTCGCCGTCGTCTTAAAATTCCATAACAGATTATTTTGTCACATTTAACTTACATAACTGATAAACTTATAATTTGTAATTTATAACATTAGGTTTGGTTTGGTTTGGTTTGGTTTGTTGGCTTTAACGGCAATTTTAAAGAATTATTGGTTATATCATGCATAGGAAATGGGAGCTAAATGCCTTCCCACAGGTATAAAATTAGGAAAATGGTATATGGTGACTCTATACATGCCTCCGAGACTGCTATCTGTGGTGATACAAATTGCGATTACATTTAAACTGCCTTAATTACAAGTCAGATTCAATACTTATTTTAAAAACAATCCCCCCACCCCTTTCACCCCCCCCCCCAAAAAAAACAAACAAACAAACGAACATGGTTGTAGATTATTGTTCATTTTGATACTACTTTACTCTATCCAATCGAAACATCTGCCAGTAGCTTCCCATGGATCGGTGGTTCTTCCCGGGTCTTCCTCCTCCAAAGATACTCCCCGTCATATATATATATATATATATATATATATATATATATATATATATATATATATATATATATATATATCGCCTATCATGTGATGGAAAATGGTGTTAAACCCACCGAACCAAGCCTATCCAATCGAATCCGATATATTCATAAATGTTTAACCTATCTATCTACGGAAGATACAAGCATTAATAAATATCGCCTGTCGATCGTGATTAAGACTTAGATTCTGCATTTGTCACAAGATCGTCCAAGTTAAGGAATGATACTATAGACACGGTTTTCTCATTATCGCCCGTTGTACTGATATCGCTCGCTAGGTGCCTAGTAGTGTCCGCCATATTACTAGTGAAATAGATTTCTAAACAAAGCAAATCGGTGCGTAAAAATACCCATAAAGGATTCCACTGATCGCACATACGGCCTCAGACCACAATGAATTTTCCTATATAGTCTCTACATTTGTTTGTCAGTACTGAACTTTCCACTGTGTCCAAATCCTAATAAATCATATGTTGCTGTAAAGTATCTTCAAAGATGAACTCACGCTGAAGTTCTTTTCATAGGTTAACCGGCATTCTTATGAATGGCTGGGTTGTAAACAAAGCAACGTGCAATGAGTCACAGATTTCACTTCCGGATCAGCACCAATGCCTCATTGCTCACTGTGCACTGTCGCCAAAGTACACACAGACAACCACACTATAAACTCATATTCTAAACAATAACCAATTTCCTTTAAATCAATACTAAGGATTCCTAAATCTAATCGATACATCACCACCAAAATGAGAGAGGAAAATATTATCTAAAAATAGACTGGGACTACATTCGTGGGTACTGAACCGGAAATATTAATTGTGACCTGATTCCATATTTTATAACAGAACACTTACATTCCAAATTTGTAGGAAATAAATTCAAAAACCACGGACTTCAAAGTGAAGTGGCAGCAATACAATATTTAAATTCTAATGGATATTTCTGTTTTTGAAAAAGGTATGCATTTTTCTGTGCAGGAAAACTGGTTGTCAGTGATCCCAGATAGCATTTCAAATGTCCAATACCTAATAACTGGACTACACTGGATGATGTTTTTTCAAACAAGAAATATGATGTCCATGAAGACTGGCAATGTCAGTCTGATTATTAAGAAGAAAGGGAATAGATGGTTATATATGCAAATACAGATGACAATGTTTTGCACTGGTCTTAGGAAATGTAAACTTCTTGTATGGCTTAGTGCAGATGACCAAAAGTTTATGAATGTAAAGTATGATGAAAATTATGTAAATGGCCAAGTTACAAGACTACGTACATTTTATACAGAACAATATGATGTCTCGCATAGTCGATAAAATTTAATAAGATCGCTTATTGTTCAGTAAGACTTTTAAAACATGTCTGTGTCTGTGATTATAAATTTATATAACTATAGTTTTATGTTGGTTCTGATTTTGTAATCGTGTTATCATGTTAATGAATGTGTAATTTATTAAAACTACAGATTTGGGAAAATAAAATTTAGTCATTGTATGTGTCAGCTCAAGTTTCAACTATAGTCAAGTGAGAAAAAAAAACCATTAATTGACAAGAACAAAATATGACTTTCTTTAGGCCTAGAATATAACATAAATTTCCTTGTAGCAGGAAGGACTAATAAACTGAGAAATTTACTAGTTCTGCTGAATCTTCACTAGTCCTTCCCACAAAACAATGTTAGCTACATATCTAGATTAATAACACTCCACGGAGAAGGTAATTTAAAAATCCGTTGTTTATTTTTTTTTTCTTCAACTATGAAGTTATCACTTGCCCGTCCACCAAATGTCTTTGAAATAAACATAATTTGCCATATGGAGATACTCTTACCATATATTTGGCAGTCTTGTGCGATTTATATAATAGTCTCATTCATTGTTACCAATCCGGCGGAACCTCAGTATTTGGGATTTAACAATGCTCCTAAATGTATGCCATCGATGAAAAATATTTTGATGTACCAATTGATGGCTTAGCAAATATTTCTATCTCCCATTCAGCTACGTAAATGTTTAAGACAGATAGATAGATAGATAGCAGTGATTAGTAACGGAAAAATGAAGAAGAAATAGACTGGAATGTGAAATACCACTTTTAGAAAAATCAGCTCCTTTCACGTTGAAAGAAGGCAATATATTTAAAATTGTAATGGAATTCTTGGTGACAATAAGAATTATCAAACAGCTCATAATTTATTGAAAATGTTCTTTTATATAATTAATTTTCCATAAGTATCCCATTGTCGTAAGCCACGGGCGAAATTCCGCTACGCTCCTTTTTCACCCGTGGCTGCCTGCGATAAGATTTCCTCGTTTCTAATGAATATGGATAAGCTTGCTTAGCCAAACGTTGCTAGCCCGATTAAAATTCTCTGGGACCTTTCATTCTGTTTAAATGAGCTAATCAAAATTTCTCTTTCAAACACAGTCACTTATCGATTGATAAAAAGGGTACTTTCGTTTATGTGTAGGAACTTGTTACATTGTGTTGTTAATGGCGTGTCTTTATTTATGATATTCATGAAAAACAAGGAAGTCTTGTCGAAGGCAGACACGGGTGAAACAGGAGCATCGCAGCCAACATGTTTCTTCTTCATTGTCTGCAGGGGAAACAACTGCTGACACGTAACAAATTTCCTCTGTTGGAATTATTATAATTAATAAGTTATTTATGGATCACGTGACCGTTTTTACTCAAATACGCATGAGAGGAGGATACTAGCGATATTCTCCTTAATAGTGTTCAACGTTTTCGTTTTTATGTGAGATATTTCGTAATAAAGATTAAAACAGATTTCTCATAAACAAGAACGTAAGATGAAAACGGATTTTTCATAAACAAAAACGTAACTTAGTGGAAAATTTGCTTAAAATTGTGGGAATAACTGGTTTTATCACTCAGAACCTTTCATTGCATAGCAGCAAAGACAATCGTCTATCAACTCAGCAGTAAATACGTATTTGGCACACTGGTCTTTTCAAGCCACGTGATTTCCCCGACAGGAAACTTTATATAAGAATAATGAGCTTCAGGTAAATTTTCAATATTTGTATGATGACATAGTTTTATTCAGAATATGTTTCGTCGTCGATTGACCATGAAAGTTATGGTTTCACCACTATTCCAAAGAAAGATTTTGAGGGGAAACTCCATAGACCTAAGAGGGAAGAGTTCGCTAGCACATGTTGATCATCTCTTTGTCACAGTGACTTGATATGTGTCACTCCATGGCGCGTATTGAATATGTCGCTACATTTTTTTTCGGGGATGCAAAAGGTGTCCAAGTTTGATACTATCTGTAACGAAGAGAAAAGAACTTTCAGGATTGAAGACAAAAAGTATGCTTTATTAAATCAAAACAACATTCTATATCAAAAGTTAAATATGACAACAAACATGAAATTATTCTACTTAATAACGGACTACCAACTTCATATTTGCTAGTATTCATGTATTTGAAATCTTATATAAAATTATGTACACGATCAAATAACCAATGAACCAAAACGTAGCCAAAAGTGTACATGAGATATAGTAGGAACCCAGTATTTCTGCATAATACTCAAATCGTTGAGTAGGAGTTCAAATCAATACACAAGATCTAATGTTAGACCATAATGCCGAAAAATCAGGGTGTATAGCTTTCAAAGTATGAAGAATTCATTTCCGAAAATAATTATCTTATGTCATGATGTTGGCAGGGAAAAACTTGTACAGTAACAAAATTAATATTATAATCACAACAATACAACAATAATGAAACAATTATTAGAAATTATTCCTAGTGGTAGATTTTCCTATTTATGAGATAAAAATTGCTCACAAATATAAAACAAGCCGTTACACTGTATATTTTACAGTGTCACCAATGTCAAATGGAAACGATGGCTACAATATTTTCAGACACTTATCATTATTATACTGACAAAACATATGAGAACAGAAAGAACAAAGTGGCAAAATCTAAAATTTACAAAGAATAAGATAATTTCGTACCTGTAGCAAAGAAAAGAGGACTCTCAGGATTACATGCACAAGTATGCTTGGACCTGTCTCCCAAAAGTCACTTATATAAAGTTCCCTGTGTGCCGAACTTTTCCGAAAATGGACATACGGAAGAGGCGACTAGTGTAACCCTTGGTACCAGACAAGATACTAATAATCAGCAAATTCCTAAGTCTAGAAAAAAAGGCACCTTATCCCGAGATAAGGCTCATGCCTCTCTTTACTTTATATATCAGATGTTATTTGTATTTGATTGACATAAAGGACAACGGATTGAGAGAGAGAGAGAGAGAGAGAGAGAGAAAGTCGGCTAAGCTATCTTTATGCTAACAGCTGTTATCTGTTCCTAGCTGAAAAAGAGAAACGGAAAAGTCGGCTAACTGTCTTAAATCTTTTTGCACTGAAAGCAACAATATTTTACAGTCAATATGAAAAACTTTAGCAAATTCAGTCATAACATTTGTTTCAAACAACTGATTTTCTCACTGGAACTTAGTCGGCCGTCGAACGAAAATGCGATGACGTCAATGATGTGGTGCGTATCAATTCACGTGCACGGCACGTTGGGCGAGAAATAACGCCCGGTCACTATTGACAATTGATGCAGGGGTCTGACAGGTGGTGCACGGGCTATCCGTCTCTCTATCTATCTATCTATTCATCCATCTATCTCGCGTTTCGAGTTCGAATTTTGGTGCACGGATGAATGATATTCCCTAATCTGTTTGATAATACTCTCTCTCTCTCTCTCTCTCTCTCTCTCTCTCTCTCGCAGCATTTCAAGAAATATACCGATATTGGGAGAAACTGAGCCAGTTTTATGTGTCATTTTGCCGCCTCAAATTACCATTTTCAGACAGTCAAATTAATAATCAGTGATCACAAATTCTGGTCCCAGATGTTTCTGACAGATGATTTAGTCGAAACACTTTTATCGTTTATCGATATAGTTATTTGTCCCATCATAAAATATTGTGACTCATCTAATGCGACACATTTTCAGAGTTTGTGATATTCAGAATGATCAGGTTACTTTTGGAGATAAGCGCATTAACTAAAACTTTCGATGTCACTCATCAGTCCTAAAAATGGGTGTAAATGATCGGGATTTTTAATATTGATAAATTTTATTTTGACATAAAATTGCATCGGATCCATATTTTTGTTTATGAAATAATTTGAATTACAAGTGTAAACATGAAAATTGTACAAATAGTATCTATAGAGACCATGACCAAACATGATTTCTGTTACAGAGCTCCTCATTTAAGAGGGCTCTGTATCCATGACGGACTATACCGCTTACAACCGTATAGTAGGTAAGACATTCATGAGAAAGCATTCAAGTGCAAAAAATCTCGTGCGCAGCAATGTATATTCAGTTAGCATTTTGTATTCCCTGTCAGTTTGCAAGAGGTGTATAGATTTATGACAATGTCAGTAAAAGGATTGCTTTTTTCACATTTTTAAATGGTCATTACCTTTTTTCAGACATAGACCAATGCAAAAACAATAAGTACATTCTAAAAACGTTGGACGGCAGTACTTGTGCCCGCCTTTTCCGGAAAAAAGGAAGAAAGAAAATCCACAAAAAAAACAGCTTATAAATGGCATTTTCTCTGGAAATCGACGAAAGTAATATTTTTAAAAAATTGCAAAGAAAACGTGCATACATGCTTAACTGCTATTTGAAATTACCCGAATAACTAGTAACATGCATTAGATGTATTCATTTTGACGTATGGAGTCACTGACCTAGCGGAACCTTTAAACCGCGGTTGTCGAATCCAATAATGAAAAATTCATGAAATATTCTGCACTTCACAATAAAGTTTTTGGTTGGATGTTTTTCAAAGGCACTTTTAAAACATTATTGGTTATATCGTGCCGAGGAAATGTGTGTTAAGTGCTTTTCCTAAGGACAGACAGAAGGAGT
>JAQPZY010001550.1:722500-745000 GCA_029931535.1 Margaritifera margaritifera | reverse complement strand
GTTTTGCTTTACTCCGGACAGATTATTTGGAAATATAATCCCATGATGGGTGATATATATAGATATATAAACAGGTGCGATAAGTAAATACCATATACTTCAGCTAGTGTGAAGTGCAAGGATCGTACACATAAAAAATTGATGGAGTGAAAGAATGGTATTCGTCAGTTTGCGTGGAGGGAACTATGACAGGCATGTTTTTAAACTCATCCTAGTGATGGCATCAATTTTCATGACCGCTTATATTCTTGGAATAAGTCATCCGCACTGGTTCGTTTTGCAAGAAAAAATGGAAAATTTTAGTAGATGCATCAGCAGTCACCGTTACAATGACTACCACTCATTTCGAAACGGTAACCATGATAACGAGGTGGGCAGTGGCTACGTTGATGAGGTGATGCTGACTGTGAAGTCAAGCTTGTGGTACCTACTTATCCACATTCGTGGCAAAAGTGGCGAAGTGGCGACGTTTGTACCGTTTATAGGTCTTCATTCCTCGCCATATACAAAGCAGGAGGGGGTGATATCAGTCAATGGTACTCTCTCTCTCTCTCTCTCTCTCTCTCTCTCTCTCTCTCTCTCTCTCTCTCTCTCTCTCTCTCTGGTACAGGTCAAGAATTTACATGGTATTGAAATAAATTATTTTGTTTTTATCTGTATACCTGAAGTAAAGACAATTATTAAATTGTATTTTGTACAATTCCTGAACTAGGAAGTCTAAATTGTATTTTGTACAATTTCTGAACAATTATTATTATTTGTTGTTGTTGTTGTTGTATATCGTCTATGTGCAATTTAAAACATAGGAAATTAGATGTTATATAATAAATCTGTTTTACATCCTGATTTTTTACTTCGGCTGATACAAAGATTTCTCAACTTCATACAAGGTGTATTCATATCATTATTGTTATCATTATTATTATCATTCATATCATTATTGTTATCATTATCAACATCATTGACATTATCATTGACATCATTATTGTTTCGTTGATTTATCTTTCTATGTACCTCACTGAAAGTCACACTTTTGTTTTTTTTACTGCATTGCATTCATGAAAAGGCCTGAATATCAGCATAACTAAACTATTCCGGTACAGTCACAAATGGAGGATCTTACAATTTTGCAGAGTTCAAATTAAATTTATAAAAGAAGTCGAACAATTTCTACCGCTTAAGTGCCACGGAGAGGAAAGCGGGAAAATTATTAGACGAGATTAATAAATTTCATTTGGAATAAGCACACGTTATATTTTAGTTATCACATGGCGAAGAATATTGATTATGTTTGACGAAACCGCATAATAATGTAGTGAAATGAATTTGAAATACATTGGGATCTCTCGGTCACTACGCAAATATGCCTAACATAACGCTATTTGTGACGTCACGATGTGTTATAATACACGTTACATATAGAAACATTAAGATATGGGCGTATTACTCTAAATAACACAGTAATCACTAATCACGTGATAAACATGCACATTTTTGCATCTCAGTTATGTTTACTTTCTTTTTCTTTTAGCAAACAAATATCTTAGCATACTTTTCCCCAACAAGACCTTTTCATCAATGAAGGAGGTTAGGTAAATACTATATGAATAATGTTATTAATAACCTAATTTGTTAAAGACCAGAATATCAGTATGATTTATATTCGACGAGGCTCCAGCCGAGCCAAATATACATCACACTCACCCCAAGACATTTGTAGATAGCAAATTTACGCTACCGAAGACCAGCAAAGGACGCAGATTTGATTGTTTACTTTTAAAACTGCAACCATTGTGTGGGAAGGGGTTAATCGATAAACTTGTTTGAAAGCAAAGCGATACATTTTTGGTGCAGTAGTTGTTTTTCTTTTGTTTAAAAAATCAAAAGAAGAAGAAAATTGTTTGGTCATATTGGTTACACGTTCTTTTGTGGGAATATTATTAAATACAATGATGAGTTCATACAAAAAAATGCAAGTAAGTAAACTGTTTGTTCAGAAGTACTCAGACTTGAGCAATTTCAATGACTCGCCATCGCAAATCTCTACGCCATTTACTGCAAATTCCATATCCATCTCCCCTTCAATACCACCCCAGTATTCATCCCCAACCCCACGCAGTTAACCAAGGGTACTAATGCAAAATCCGTCACAAATATGATGCGTCTTCCATCTGTGACTGCAAAGATAAAGTTTGGTCAGAAAATATTTGAAAATGTCATTGTTATTTAATTCCTTGTACATCTGATCTTAAACCTCCTCCCATTGACCATACGGGTGGAAGCCAAGGAGGACATCCATCATGCAGATGACTACATAAAGGGCAACATAACAACAAAAGTTCGTGAATTTCTACCCAGCGGTTAGGAGATTTTTTAACGGACAGACGGACGGATGTATAGATGAGTACATCACAATATAGCCCGCTAAAGCATGAGGATGATTAAAATCCGTTTTGATGTTTGTGCATAGCATTGTTTTTAATTAGTGAGCAGACATTTTATATCATTTGTGATCAACTGGTAAAAATTGAAATATATTAAATATTGGGAGTTATTCATTGAGATAATGTGTTAGATTATGTAAAGAATTAAAAGCGATTCGGCTCTTTTTTTATTATTTTTCTGAAATTTACCTTACTACCTGCGGAGGGGCATCTTGATTTGGTCCTGTCCGTCTGTCTGAACTTCCTTCCATCCATTTCGGGAATCTTGTTATGCAAAAGCCACTAAATACAGACAGATAAAATTTGATGGGTATACTTTTTATTCCATTTAAGCTGACCGGCTTAGTTTTTCATGCTGTTTGTATGATACTTTTTTTTTTATAGATTCTTTGTTTCAAAAATGTATTTGGACATAAATGTTTGAATACAAACTTTTTAGCTCTGTTATGCCAACTTGGCAAGTGAAATTCGCCAAATATGCTTCTATCAATAAGTACGTTTCTTAATTAGATCTTTTTTGCCACTTAAATGTTTGGGGTTTTTTAAAATTTTCATTAAACAAGTTTTTATGACTTTTAGACTTTGACTACGTGTAAGCACAATTATGTAGAAACTGCTAGACTACGTGTAAGCACAATTATGTAGAAACTGCTTGACTTAGACTACGTGTAAGCACGATTATGTAGAAACTGCTTGACTTAGACTACGTGTAAGCACGATTATGTAGAAACTGCTTGACTTAGACTACGTGTAAGCACGATTATGTAGAAACTGCTTGACCTAGGTACGTGCAGTTTGGTATGCATGTTCCTGTTCAATATGTACAATGCATAATTAGATTTGTTTTTGCCATTTAAATTACTTTTGTGAGCTTTACTACGTTTTCGAACTTTCTGGACTTAGACTTGACTGTCTGTTCCTGGCTAATACTTTGTTTGGTTGTGTTGTTTTTAAACTAGTGTTATGTGGCTTTTTATCAGAGAGTTAGGGTCGTTCTATGGAATTGCTAAGGTTTTTAATGGAACGGCTACGGTTTTTGTGTGGAATTATAAATGTTTCATTAAATATTGTTACTGTTTGTAAGGACACAATATATCTGTATGTCAACAAGAAGCTCATACCATGTAAAATCAAACATAACATAATGTGGAAAAATAACTATTATCCATGCAGTGTGCATTTGAAATCATACCATGTAGAATCAAACATGACATACAGTGGATGAATAACTCTTATCATACCATGTAAAATCAAACAGGACATACAGTGGAAAAATAACTATTATCATACCATGTAAAATCAAACAGGACATACAGTGGAAAAATAACTATTATCATACCATGTAAAATCAAACAGGACATACAGTGGAAAAATAACTATTATCATACCATGTAAAATCAAACATGACATACAGTGGATGAATAACTCTTATCCATGCAGTGTGCATTTGAAACCATATTTCGCCACATGATGTTGACTTTTCTAGGAGAGGTGTCAACTAACTTACGACCCGGCACTGTACAGTGGAAGAAGTCAAAGCTCACTATTAAACTTGGACTGTATTTATGATTTATATGTCTCAGCATCACATAAGGTAACTGTATATCTGTATGCATAGATATATCAGTAGGTATAGATATATCAGCACCACACGAGATGACTGTATATCTATCTGTACGCATAGATATATCAGTACGTATAGATATATCAGTATCACATGAGATGACTATATATCTGTACGTATAGATATATCAGTACGTATAGATATATCAACAGTACGTATAGATATATCAGCACCACATGAGATGACTATATCCGTACGCATAGATAAATCAGTACGTATAGATATATCAGTATCACATGAGATGACTATATATCTGTACGTATAGATATATCAGTACGTATAGATATATCAGTATGTATAGATATATCAGTACGTATAGATATATCAGCACCACATGAGATGACTATATATCAGTACGTATAGATATATCAGTATCACATGAGATGACTATATATCAGTACGTATAGATATATCAGTATCACATGAGATGACTATATATATGTACGTATAGATATATCAGTACGTATAGATATATCAGTATCACATGAGATGACTATATATATGTACGTATAGATATATCAGTATCACATGAGATGACTATATATCAGTACGTATAGATATATCAGTATCACATGAGATGACTATATATCAGTACGTATAGATATATCAGTATCACATGAGATGACTATATATATGTACGTATAGATATATCAGTACGTATAGATATATCAGCACCACATGAGATGACAATATACCTGTACGTATAGATATATCAGATTTAACATACCTTTTCAAAATAAGTAGCATCCTGTTTCAGTTGAACAAGAGAGACCTATATACGAATGTGGCCATCGTTTTTAAAACTGTCACGTCACTGAGTACAGTCTGTACTATTTTTCCATTAACAAATAGGCTTAAATAGACTATCTAATTGAATTTCTGCGATAAGACGATCATATTTACTTGGTATGGGTTATTAAGAACTAGTACGTTGTGCAAGTTTCAAACTGTTTTGTCGGAGGGAGTGAATATAGCTTTAATCTTTGTGATGAAGTTATTGCTTCGATGCCCAAAAGGGTGTTGAAAATCTCTCTCTCTCTCTCTCTCTTTCTCTCTCTCTCTCTCTCTCTCTCTCTCTATATATATATATATATATATGTATATATATATGTATATATATATATATATATATATATATATATATATATATATACACATAATCATGCAATAACATACATACATACGTTTAATCACACCTTAATTGATTGTAAAATACCATTATAAACACGCTTTGGCGGGGGATTTTGTGATATCCAGGGTCTTTCCGTCTGTCCATAACTCTGTCTTCTTCACAACCGCTGGGTGGATATTATGATATTAACTTTGTGTATACCTGTATATCAGCAAACGGTTTCAACGCAGGAGGAGTATTCGTAATTTGCAAGTCAAGCTGATAATAAGCGTTCATCCTTAGAGAGTTGAAGTTATTTACGACTTTAAGCACAATGTTATGCTTGGTTCGTCTACCGTAGAAATTACTGTAGAAATTTTAACCGGTTGAATGAAAGAGTAAATCCACGTTTTGAAAGGTAAGTTGAGGTGAAAACTAATGAAGTTCGTTAAATCAGAGACATTTTTATTCCTTATAAAACGTAAATAGTTGAGAGAGAGAGAGAGAGAGAGAACACATGCAAGACGAAACGACCAATGCGACATTTGTTATTTTATCAAAAATTAGCATTACTAAAACTATTATGGCAGCAACAAGTACGAGATTTTGGGTTTTTTTTTGCGAAATCCTCTTAGATTTTGCACATTTGAAGAGAAAATAGTATTTTGCGGATTTGTATGTTCTTCGATGAATATTATTTCGGAAAATTTATTGACACAAAACTATCGACAAAGTATCTTGTACTCTTAAAGCGCCTGATCCACGGAGTGTCTTGCATCCGTTCAAGTGCCTGGGTCACTAAGTATCGTGCAACGCTAATTTTGTCTGGTCCATCAAGTTTACCGTTAGAGTGCCTGGTCCACGTAGTGTCTAGTATAGCTTTAATGAGTGGCTTTATTTGCACCTAAACAATTCCAGCCAGAACACCTTTGTCGCCATGACAAATACTAGTTTTCTCACATTCATAATGAATATTTTCTCTGGGTATTCATATTCACGGCTTTTGTGTTACTGACTGACATAGACAATCTACTGAATTTTATATGAATTTATTTTCAAGGGGTTAAAATCGATGAACAAAATGAAAGCGACAGGTTGTGCATATTTGGGAAAAATGTTCTGCAAACACAGTATTGATCTGAGACTAAGTTTTCAGGAGACTTACTCTTACAACACCTTTACATATCTTCCCAGCCTCTCCATGCATGCATTTGCGTAGTTCGGATACGATGTTTAACCCTATTTATATCACATGTGGAGAGAACTTTTTATTTTTTAAATTTACAAAATTTTTCTTTGTGTCTGTCCTATTGGAGTGTACGACATTTTGTTTAACGAAATTTCGTTGACAGCAACATTTCGAAAATGACAATCTGCAAATGTCCACCTTTCGACACATTTTCGTTGAAATACTGTTTATCGGTCGATTTGTCGAAGAATCCCGCTTGATAGGTAATTATTTGTCGTTTGTTACGAGGGAGCCGCGGTAGCTCAGTTGGTAGATCGTAGGAGTCGTAATCCAAACGTCGCGGGTTCGAAAGCCGGCCAAGTAAGCCCGTGTTGGCTGCCTCGTTGTGTCCCTGGGAAAGGCACTAAAAGGTGGCGTTAAAACCAACCAGCCAACCAATCGTTTGTTACGTTATGTTTCTATCTTCTCGATTGGGCAAACTTTTTAGAGTCAGACGAAAGGTTTAATTTGACAGTTTGTTGTATTCCAGAGAATGTCTCATGATGATATGTTGTGGAACCTGGTGGTTTTAACCCTCTTTGTACCCTAAGCAGGGGCGAGTGCTGAGGGCGCCTTCATATTGGGTAAAGAGGTCGTTATATATGTGTGTGTGTGTGTATGTGTGTGTGTGCGGGGGGGGGGGGTTAAATGAAGGGAAAACATTTTGTGGAGTGTGACTATCTGCTAATATAATGTCAGACTTATGTTAGATTTATTTATAGAATTGTGAGGGGAAATATATATAATTGGGGTGGAAACACATGAGTTTTTTTTTTCTAAGTCTCAGTAAGATCGTAGGTCATATAATCACATGCATATGATAGAATATACACAATTACAGAATTTGTAGATTATTTTCCTTACCTTGAAGGCAAAATATATAAATTGTGCTGTTTTTTCTGATCGCCTCATCGGATTTATTAAAGCTCTTTATGACCTTAACTTTCTTGATTAAAATTACTCATTATTTTGATGTGCACATTTTTTAATTGTACTAATTACAATGACATACTTCTTTTCATGACTAAAGCACTCTTCCAAACAAGTGTGGTACAAAAAATATTGAGGTTAAAGCGACCTATTCTTCCGAGGATTGATACAATTTTCTAGATCTGAAAAATAAAACCTTTACAGACGAATTTAATCGACGGTCGATGTTTGATCGTAAATTTCATACAATTGTCAAAAAATGTATTGCACGCTTTGCAGAATGTGCCAAGCAAACTGCATGCAAATCAATGCATATGTTGCCTCAGAAACTCTACCACATAGATTTAATTGATAATGTCTACTTTAAAATTCTCTGTTTAAAGCTGTTTGTTTATTGTTGTGACAGCTGTTGTATTACTTAAATCCGAATATCGACTAATCATGCATAGAAAATAGCAGGCACAAGATGTTGACAGCGATTGTATCCACAAGATAAAAGTGTGTTCAGTGTGACGCAAAAAGGATAAATTGTAATACAAATGGTATTAAAAACTTACAAGAATAATGTATATAAGCTGGAAGGAATTTCTTTTCAACTATTTATTTAAACAAATGATAACAAGCGTAACACGTTTGTACTCATTCATGTACTTGAACCGATGAGCACATGCGAATGGACACACGAGAGACCAAATCAAGAACCACATTCATTCTCATTATAGACCTTTCCGTTTTTAAAGGCGCGGCTCGATTCGTATCACGTGACATTCCGCCATTATTATACTGATATCGCCCAGTACAAACGCTCTGTACTTTAGACACTGCACTGGTACTTATTTACTGTAAATTTAATTTATTTGCGCAAGTATTTAAGTTTTCAGTGCATCACTGTAAAACAATATTTGGTGAATTGGGTACCCTAAAGTTTCATTTACTCTAATTAGTTCCTTCTTTTAACCTGAGGCAGTAATTCATGGAGGATTTTTCCTTTTAACAATTGTTTATATAATAGTTTTAAATTATGAATTTTTCAACTAATTTCATCAACTTGTAAAAAAAAAGAAATTTGTCATGAAAGAGTTTCACTTTGTCAGTCATGTCAGCTGGAATAAGTCATAATTTTCGTACTTTCACCAATTCGCTTAAGCTTTTTTCAAAAATATCACGTTAGTAGGCACATAAGTGAATATATAACACACGAATGAATCAGTCAGAATGAATCAGTCAGAATAGTAACGAATTTAACTAATAATTACATTAATTTATCGATCAATAAATACAATTCTGTTTAGTATACCCATGAATGGCAACTTTTTACTTAAACTGAAAATTTAAAAGATATAAACTCTTTTGCCTATCTCAAATCTTAGTTTATCCACAATATTTTTGCGATATTGCAAGAATAATATTTACTGTTCAAGGAAAAAAATAATAAAATAATAAATACACTCAATTTCATCACGAATGAATTTCAGTATGTTTGAACATGTTTAATTTAAACGATGCAGTTTACTACATGGCGAAGTGTTTATTACACATCGAAGTGTTTATTACATAGCTAAGTGTTTATTACAATGCAAAGTGTTTATTACATAGTGAAGTGTTTACTACATAGCGAGATGTTTATTACATGGCGAAGTGTTTATTACAACGAAATTAATAGCAGGGGGAAAAGAAAGCTGCAGCTGCAGATGATGAAAACACTTGTGACCGCATATCTAGACAATCCTTCTCTCATTTTTTTTCTTTTATCGAATTCATTTTTGTCTGACATCTGTTTCAAACTTGGAACTTGATATGATCAGAAATGTTATTCACCTCGCATTGATTTTTGATGGAATGAATGTCTAATGTCAATACTCTGATACTGTTCGTGGTTGACTCATCGTGTTTACTTTTTAAAATAACCTTGAAGTCCCTTAGCTTTTAAAATACCCTTGAGCTCCCGAAACTCTATTAACCGCAGTTGTAATATAATTTTCAACCGTAAATATAATTAACTTTCTTAAATGTGATAACATCACCCGAAATTCAATAACTACACTAACCACAAATGTAATAAATATAATTATCCGTCAGTGTAATAAAAATTGCCAATAAATGTAATAATACGAGCAGTACTTGCGTATTATTTATGCATCATTACTTTATATATAACTTTTACGTATTTACGTTTTCTTTACCGAAGTTCTGGCATATTTCATAATTATTGTCAACATAAATTGTTGAATTCAAATATGTTTTCAGAAGCATCACATTTGTCGTCCACAATATTTTCAGTTTGTTCCTTGACACAGGTATGTTTAGTGATGGCAAACAGACACTCAAATGTAAGCATTTATTATGAGAAAAGTGTTTATAAGGAGGTCTGACAAGGTTACTATCAACTTTTTAAATTACGAAAAATTCCTCAAGTGAACTCGTCAAAGAATAATGAAATGTTTTAGAAATAGCTAGAGAAAGCGTGAATAAATTACAGAAAGATATAAACTAATGCTGCATTTGAAATGAGCAATCATTCTCATATCAATACATTTATGAACGATGTTTAATACATACAAGGCAAAAGGCATTATTGCGTTTTTTGGCCACTTTATTATATTTACAGCTGATACAGTTTTAAATTTACACGTGATATTACATTGATGGGAGATATTCACATTTACAGTTAAAAACTGTATTACATATACAGTCATTATATTAAGGAATTCCTTATAAAAACCAATATTGCGGAAGCTGAGTGCTTGAATGACTCGAGATACTAGTTATATGGAAATATGGGAACCAGTCTAGAAATGGGTGAAGATAAAATAGAGAATATATGAGTCTGGAGAGACATGATTTGTTGATAATGAAAAAAAAGTCTTATTAAAGTTAATCTTTTGAGAGCTTATCCTATTTGTAACTGAACACAATAGAGACAATGTTTTATTGATGGATTTTCAATCCTTTTATAGACTTGACTTTGGAACACTCATTACTGAAATTAGCATCTGATTCTTTAGGAGGTGCTGCATTGAAAACACAGGTTTCAAACAAATGTAGATAAAAAAAAAAGGCATTGGGAAATATGGTTTTCTCCACAGACAAGCTTGCAACAAGGATGGGTCTATACTGTGAAGTATAGGTTTGACCATGAGCATTTTAGAAATTTCAAGGTTTTGAATTTTGTTTATCATGATGTTTCCATAGGTTTACTATAGGAGCTGGATTAGTAGTCCAGAACGAACTATGGATAGTCTATTACTTTCATTCAAATGCATGATGTGATGCACAATGAGTCTATTGTACAGAAGGGATGAACTGAACGGGAAATACATAATTTGCTAAGCGGTTGCGAAGCTGGCCGAACAGTGTAAAACAGTTCACTCATGCATGCACAAGTTGATTCACTCTTGCAAATATAAAAGCGCGTGAGGGATTTCTATGAATTGGAAACGCCTAAGTCACCAGGATTTAGATGGCGTGGAATTAACATTACGAAAGCAACGGAAACGGATACGATGGACTTGACATTGAGATACGGAAGGTTAGTTTGACATTTTAAAATATTTAAAAGAACTGAATCATTTTCGCCGATTTTTAAAAATTAGTATTGTGCCTTTATTTAGTCAGGTTTAGATAGGGATACAAGCTGCAGAGAGTCTCGAGAAAACGATAGAAGGAATTGTAGCAGAAGCAGTAGGAGTAGTAGTAGTTGTTGTAGAAGTGCTTTGTCAAAGGTTTTGACATACGTTTTCCAAAAGGAACAGTAATACCAGTAGTAGAACTAATAGAAATAGCAAGAATACCAGTAGCAAAAGTAGAAGTAGTAGTAGTATAGTTGTTTTCAAATGGAATTGTGAGTGGTAACCGGTTCTGCATTTAAAGATGTTTTTCTGCAAATGTCCTGAAAAAATGGATAATGATAGCTCTTTTTTGCACGGGCTTCAATAATATTATGCCGTTCTTTTCCCCGCTAACGCAAATAGTATGCATTCCATTAGCCCTCGAAAGTTCAAGGCTTACGTAATGAAAATATTCGGCACCCGAGAAGAGTGGCCAAAAGTTAGTATGACTCTGCAGGGATGACCTCCTTGAATAATCATGTGCTACTGTTATTTGTGTCGCAATTTGCAATCCTATTTTGGAGATTAATAATAATAATAAAAATTCTTTAGGAGAAAAAAAAATATTTTTTTAAAACTTAACAAAATCTGCAGGACAAATTACTGCATTGACCGGAAATCAGCTGGGATATTGGAGCATGCGCACTCCTGAATATACAAAACACAATCTGACAAGATGGCGGTAGTTTTTAACTTTACAAGGACCTTGACCTTTTGACGGCGAGTTTTCCACATTAACTTTGAAAAGAACGGCATTAGATTAATAAAACTCTTTTAAAAAGAACTCTTTTTGTCCGTTAATGAAGCCATTTGTATTAATACATTTTTAGATACCATTCGCGATACCCTTTAAAACCAACTATAGTACTATCAGTAGTATTAGTAGTAGTATATTTGTTGTTTTGTTATAGAAACAGCATTAGCCGTAGTCTTTGTGGTGGTGGTAGTATTAGTAGTAGTAACAGAAGCAATGGTCTTGTCTTAGTGTTTCTGGTTCTACTGGGAAGTCAGCAGCCAATGCTTACAACCTAAGAAATTCATATGATCCAGATTTATAACGCTATAAATACGAACTTCATCGCTCGCTGCTACATTTTTTACATGCCTTAGGTAAGCTCTGCGCCATCGCCGCTTAGAAAGCGCTAAGAGCATCTGCTATCTGGCGATTTACTATGCAATTTTGGATATTATCCCTACGCCAACCAGCTTGGCGGACACGTGTGTATGTTAAAAGTCTAGCAAAATAGTTCCAAACGCGTGGACCCTTACTTTGTTTGTTGTGATGACTCGCTAAGGTCTGTCGAATATATTTCTTGATTGTAATTTGAACTATGTACAATTCTTCGTAAAAATGTGTTCATATGTGCTTTTGCAAAACGTAAATCACCCATGATCATTGGAGCACTTCCGTTCTCAATCTTCAGCTTCGGAGGAGCGTAGTTTTTGCACGTTATCAAGCTCTTCCGTTTCGGAGGTCAGTAAATCTCGCATGTAATCCTCAATCCCATAATGTCTCAATGGAAGAGATCTATTTTGAAAAACACCGGAACTTATGAAGATTGGCCTTAGGTATTCTGTCAAGGCAAATTTTTCGGCGAGCACACTGCTGTTAAGGGATCATATGAATAATGAAAGATGTGTACGAATGTGAAACCTCAATAGGTAATCTGTTACGTAATACTTTTATCGCCACATGGGTACTTTTGCATCTTTATGATTTATTGACTTAATATGTTTAGTTCACCAAATAGGGGCGTAACTACACCCCACCCCCCACCCCCGCCTGCGGTCATTGCAATGCGGGGTTGAGGGTGGGGATGAGGCAGTCAAGAAGGGGGCCCAAAATCCCAAGTTTTTAAGTGGGCGGGGGCGTTCTACTTTTTTTTGTTGGGGGGGGGGGAGAAAATTACAAGTTACGCTGGTGACACCAAAGAATTATATATCTTATCAAGCCTAAAGTCCCAACTTAATCTGAATATCGTTTTATCAATCTCCAGCCAGTCGTCAAAATTGTGAGCTGTCGACAGAGTCTTTATTTAATGTCAAGTTATATCTTGCAGTGTTATTCAAAAGGAGTTGGTTGAAACGGATGGATGTATCAATGACCAGGCACATAATTCACACTAAAAATAAAGCCGAGAATAATAAGAGTTTAGCCACGCCACTTATTATCACAATCTACAACCGTTTTTCTCCTCCAGATATTTAGTTCCTGAATATAGTGTTTCGCGTCCTTTTCTATGCCACGTCTTCTTCTACAGTCACGGGTCTTTTCCGTGCCATATCCCAGCTTTAGGAGTCCATTTCTAATGCGTCCTGATTGACTCTTAGTTTTCAATCGTATTAATAGTTTTCCTCCTTCACCGCTTCCTGGCCATGTTTCATGTTCTATCTCCTGTTTTCTCACGCAATTTTTAATATGTCCTGACCTCGAGTTGAAATGTGTATTATAAAACAAAGCCATGTTTGTTTTATCACTAACTCTGTTTACTTTCCAGATAAATTGATTATCACCAGTGAACAACCAAATGGTCTTGTACATCTGATGGCGTTTACACTTCTCGCACTTGGCCTCGTTTTTGGGTGGAGAGCATCCATGAAGCCTTCAAGACGCATTTTCTACGGAATCTCTGTCATCTGTATTGTTTTAGGTAAGATTAGAACCTCATTAATGTATCATAAAGGATTTGCTTCAGAAAGGGGAGGTGAATAATTACTGGCTAACTTCAGGAAATAAGGACAAAAAAGAACACACACACACATACACAAACGAATACACATTCATACATGCATTGGTTTAGATGCGATGGGGGGGGGGGGGTAATTTGCCTCTGCTATAACATCTGATTGCTATACATCCATCCATCCATCCATCCCTACACACATTTCATACTTTTTTATATCGTGCAAAACTGTAGCATAACATTGAAACAATGTTTTATGACAACGGTTTCGTGTAGGGCCAAGTTCGTCAAGTCTCGTGACTCGCACGGATCACACTTGTAATTTTTGATACTCGTAGGAATTTAGTTCTATCCGCTCAACCTCTTTGTGACAAGACCTTTGAATTTATCAAATATAAAGCTTCGCACATGTCCACTGAACCTTGAATTATCTCTGATACAAGTGTAATTATTGACTTAATTCTCTGTTACATTGCATATGAATAAGTTTATACCTACACAGAAGATTGGCTTATTCATAAATGTATCGCCTTATTAAATATCATATAAGTAAAATAAAATAAATAAAACTACTTATACTGTAGTCAAAGTATGTTCATTTTCGACATAATGTGTTAAAAGGTGCACATGCTCCAAACACCATTACATGACTTGATTGGGATACTATATTTTGTTTCTGCACAAATTTCAACTCCAACAAAGTCTCGTCTATATTGGATGTCTTCAGTGAAAGTGTATGAAGCAGTCAAATTTTATTTGAAATACCGCAAGAAACATCTGATGTAGGAGCGGATGAGTGCGTAACAACCGGAACGTTTCCTTGAGTACGTTTTCTTTTCTGTTAAACTTATTCCCTGTAAATGCTTAAAATGCAGGAGCTTCCGGGGCCCCCATTGTGGGTTCCGTCCCGCAGACCCCTCGCCTACTCCTCCACCCCCCCCACCCCCGATATTCTGGATCCTCCCCTGTGATGCGCATCAGACGACACTATGACGGATTTTAATGCTTCAGTTTCCTATCTATAACACACACACACACACACAAACGCATATCTACACCAATATAATCAAACAGGTTAGGGAGTTATAACTCATTCCAAACGGGAATAGAACCCATTCGTGTAATTATGGTGACTCCTTGCGAGAACTTGGTCGTTTCATCAAGCAGGGGTCGAGTAATTATGGTGAATCAGTGCGAGATATTGGTTGCTTGGGTAAAGCAGGGGCCGTGTTATTATGGTAAATCAGTGCGAGAGATTGTTCGTTTGGGTCAAGCAAGGGTCGTGTAATTATGGTGACGGATTAGTTGTTTCAGTGACGCAGGGATAGTGTAATTATAGTGAATCCGTGCGTGAGCTTGGTCATTTGCAGGGGTCGTGTAATCAAGGTAAATCAGTGCCAGAGCTTGGTAGTTTGAGTCAAGCAAGCTTGGTGTAATTATGGTAAATCCGTGCAAGATATTGGCCGTTTGGGTCAAGCAGGAGGCGTGTAATTATGGCGAATCCGTGCGAGAAATTATTCGTTTTGGGTCTAGCAGGGGTCAAGTAATTATAATGAATTTGTGCGAGAGATGGAATATATTATATACATTACCCAGAATAATAATATACATGCATACATACATACATACATACTGTTACGACTCTAGGGATAATGTAACAGAATAAAAGACACAAACAAGCTTTCAAGATTAAAATGCAAAACTTTAATTTCCTAAAATATGAAAAGAATTAAAATAATTCAACAAACAATCAAAGTGAAAGAATTAAAATAACTTACAGTATAGAATATCCTAAAAAGTCCTAAAATGTTTTAAAGTTCACTTCCTGTTGTTAATCAGAATAATCCGGATGTGGTATTCCGAATGAAAAAGCCTGTAATGTGCTGAAACTGATAAGTTCTGATGTAATCCAAAATAATCCTTGCAAGTCTGGAATCTCACAAGTTTTAGAATGATGTCCGATAATTCCACGGAGCTGTATAGTAATTCAGATGAATTACTAATTAAATAAATTCCACACAGAACTGAATAATTTCAATAACCTCTCCTCGATCAAGCAATTGTAAAGAATGATAAGTCCAAAGATTATTCCCTATATATCTTTACTAAGTGCGTAGAATTCAAAGGGAATATCCTTTCTCCGTCTTTAATACTATGGTATTTCAAAATAACACAACCCTCTAAGAACCAATCAGGAACTAGGTTACGCGTCATTTACCCAAAGGTCTAGTGTACTAAAAATCTTAAAGAGTAAACATAATGTTATTGTGTAGTATGGAATGTGACCTTTCAATGTTGATTTCTAAAAAGTACAAAGCCAGGTCGACTTCATTTCCCGCGCAATTGATCATGTGACCACTTATTGATCGGTCGTATCTATGCTGATATGCTAACCCCTATTCAGACTAAAACAGAAATCATAAATTAGTAAATTAAATCATTATAAAAAGGTAAAAAGGTATGATTCCGTAACACCCTCAACCATCACGGAAAAAATAAGGATTTATGCAATAAAAACTTATTTTTTAATATGTACTTCCAACATACAAGTAATTATATCAAAAAGAAAATAAATGAATACATGATACAGTCATGTATGCAAAACAGTGTAACGGTGGTATTATACACATGAAAATACATCATCGATTAAATTTTACTAAGAAATAGCCGTAACCTTAGCTTCTCTTGATTTTATTTGTCCATGTCTCACAATCATGCCCTGAAAAGGTAACACAGGCACGATAAAAGTCACTTTAATATTTATGATCAGGTTCGCTTCGCTGAATCTCTTGAAGAATGGTTCTATTAGATCTTGCCACATGTCGTTGCAGATGATGACATCATCGATGTATGCATCGCAATTTCTATTTGGATGTTATTATATTCATCAGGCATTGGAAACTTGGGGAACCTTCATCCCAAATGGTACGACTTTGTATAGGTAAAGTTCTGGAGTCATGAATGCAAATTTTTCTTTCTCTCCGTAAGTGAAATTTGGTAGAATCTCTTCAATAGGTCAATATCTTGCGACGTATTAGTCATTTCCAATCCTGTCTAGAAACTGGAAATGAATATGTCCCGTTGACTCTATTTACTTTCTATACTTTACACATATACGGAAAGTGTTATTTTGTTTCTGCACTGAAACATGGTAAACTCCAGTCACTTTTATTTGGTTCGTGTAGAATGTCTGTAAATAAATATTCATTTTCTTCTATCAACTATTTCAGTTCGTAAATTTCAGGCGGCAGTATGTGCGAAGAGTAGCGACTTCAAATCATCCTATCGGATTTCTCATCTTCATTCAAATCTTCAATGTGCGAGACAAGTACTACTAAAGTAATCGATAATTTATGTGGCTATCTCTATCTACATATTGTTCTAACAATCTAACATTTTGACAAAGTTGTTTCTGCTTTCTCCTCCCAGAAGTATTAATAATAATTTAAATTCCCTAACCTTTTGTCAGTAGTATAAGGACCAAAATACTTAACCTAAAGAGGATTTTTGGGGTATAGGTAGCAAAACTAATACTCTATTATTTGACAAAAAAAAAATCCTACACTGACCCCTCGCAGCAAAAAAACAATAATTGGAGACCTTCAACCTACTCCCTTCCTGTTCCACAACAATTCCCAATTATATACCATCTCATAACAATATGTTACAATAATTCTTTCTAAAGCCTGATATAATATCAGCTTCAGAAGACCAAACAGTGTGAAGAACCCGACCAAAACTCTCACTATGGTCTCAGTTTTAATATTCCACAAAGGAATAGCTTTTATAAAACTTGTAGACGCACACTTCGCCGACAAGTATTGGTTGCCTAACATCGTCTCATTTATTCCTAAACGAGCAGACAACGACGTTTCATGGACTACACTAAGTAATTACTGACGATAGTATCTAGGAATCACTATTTTACCAACTGACCACTCATCACCAGCAATTACCCTAAGCAATCTCTGTTTCCGTTCAAGGACTTCACTCGTCAAGAAGTAACAAGTACCTTCTTACGTGGCTTCAGTTTCAGTCATAGCCCCCTGAAACAAACAGGAGATATCCGAATCTCCCTGTTGTAAGACATCTAGTGCTTGTCTTATTACACCCTGACTATTTGTATGAGACATAGTAGTTGAAAGAGTATCACTATCAATACTAGATGGAGGAGCAGAAGTGACCTCATGAAAAGCCTGACCCACAAAGGTGTCCGCTAAAGGAAATACGTCCTGTTCAACAACAATATTCTCAAGAGCATACTTTGCCATAGCTCTAGTAACTTCACAAGCTGGACTTAAACCAGGGATTTCTACTTCAATATGATCAACTCTTTGATCCATACTAAGCTTGTTAGTTACAAGTGGATTAACCACGACCTTATCTTTAGCTAGGTCATTACCTAGTAATAAATGGATGCCCTTAATAGGCAAAGAAGCCACTGCTCCTATGGTCACAGGTCCCGAAACTAAGTCTGATGACAAATTAACACAATGAAGATGGACATTAACATATCCACAATCTACCCCCTGTATTAATATACTTTCACTAGTAGAAGACTTCTCAGAAAACGGCAAAGTACTATCTAACAATAGACTCTGAGAAGCTCCTGTATCTCTTAATATCTTAATAGGAGTAGCCTTATCCAAATCACCAACAAGTGACACAGAACCCTTCGACATGAATGGTTCATAATTCTTCATTGTAAAATCAGACTGAGGTAAGCTAGCCTCCAAACAAATATCATTCTCATTGATAAATGACCCTGACCTTGACTTCTTGATAACTAGAGCATTTGGAACTGCTCTATTATAATTCTGAGGCCTAAATTGCAACTTTAAGCAATCAGAAATAACGTGTCCCTTCATCTTACAATATGAACACGTGGGCAGAGATAAGGTTTTCTGATATTCCCTATCAGAATTTTGATTCTTTACAATCACATCACCCTGAGGTCTGAAATTTCCTGAACGAGTTTGAAATAATTTCTTAACATAAGATTGTTGAGGAAAAGTTTTAGTTATCAATGGAACCTTGTGTATTGAAGAATATTCATCAGCTGTGATGGCTGCCTTTTCTAAAGTCTCAACTCCTTTCTCATTAAGATACACCTTAATATCATCACTGACACAATTCTTGAAATCTTCAATCAATACCAGTTGTTCAAGATTATCATAATTGCCTTCAACCTTCTTAGATGTACACCATCTTGTAAACAAACGTTTCTTTTCCCAAGCAAATTCTACATGAGTTTGATTTGTTTGCTGTTTACATTCTCTAAAGTTTTGACGATGAGTTTCAGGTACCAACTCGTAAGCTCTTAAAATGTATTCTTTGACCACTTCATAATCAGCAGATTGTTTAATTGAAAGTGCAGTATATACATCACTAGCTTTTCCAGTAAATACACTCTGCAATAATGAGGTCCAATATTCTTTCGGCCATTTCAGATTCTCAGCAATTTTCTCAAACAAGAGAAAATATTTGTCAACCTCCTTTTCTCTAAAAGGTGGGACACATCTGAGATGTTTGGCCAAATTAAAATATGAATCTGTATTGTCACGAGAGTGCCCTCTACTCGTCAATTCTAATTCCCTTAATCTGAATTCTCTATCAGAATTTTGATTCTGAAATTCTCTAACTTTGTCTCTCTCTCTTTCCTCATTATCTCTTAATTCCTTCTCTATTTCCCTTTGTTTATCTCTCTCTTGAATTTCTCTTAATTCTTTCTGAATTTCTCTTTCTCTTAATTCCTTCTGAATTTCTCTTTCTCTTAATTCTTTTCTTTCTTCCCTTCTTTCCTGCATCTGCATCTGTTCCCATTGAAGTTTGATCTTTTCAATCTCTATGTCCTTAGCTATCTGTAATTTCTTTCCCAAACCAGACGGAGATTTTTTCTTAACACTTGAAACCCCCTCTTCAAAAATACCTGATTGTACCAAATATTGAATCAAGATACTTCTAATATCCTGCTTCAACATGGAAGCCTTCGCTTCAGTAAGACTATAATGTTGAGCAATTTCAAGTAATTCGTCCTTCTTTAAGGACTCAAATTTCTCCTGGGTAGGATCAGCTAAGAAACTCTTTACTCTGGATGTCATTATGAAAGCCTGTTAGTTTCTCTTTATTTCTTAATCTGGGAATCAAAAAACCACTAAAATTTAAAACAATGAAATTCAAATCCCAAAAAGAAAACTTTCCGAAGTATCAAAATCTCTGAAATATTAAAACTTCGAAAATATTTAATTAAATCTAAATTTCAAAATATTTAAATTCGGATCCCGAAATTATTCTAATTTCTAATCCCGTAATACGAGCCCCCAATTTATCCTGTTACGACTCTAGGGGTAATGTAACAGAATAAAAGACACAAACAAGCTTTCAAGATTAAAATGCAAAACTTTAATTTCCTAAAATATGAAAAGAATTAAAATAATTCAACAAACAATCAAAGTGAAAGAATTAAAATAACTTACAGTATAGAATATCCTAAAAAGTCCTAAAATGTTTTAAAGTTCACTTCCTGTTGTTAATCAGAATAATCCGGATGTGGTATTCCGAATGAAAAAGCCTGTAATGTGCTGAAACTGATAAGTTCTGATGTAATCCAAAATAATCCTTGCAAGTCTGGAATCTCACAAGTTTTAGAATGATGTCCGATAATTCCACGGAGCTGTATAGTAATTCAGATGAATTACTAATTAAATAAATTCCACACAGAACTGAATAATTTCAATAACCTCTCCTCGATCAAGCAATTGTAAAGAATGATAAGTCCAAAGATTATTCCCTATATATCTTTACTAAGTGCGTAGAATTCAAAGGGAATATCCTTTCTCCGTCTTTAATACTATGGTATTTCAAAATAACACAACCCTCTAAGAACCAATCAGGAACTAGGTTACGCGTCATTTACCCAAAGGTCTAGTGTACTAAAAATCTTAAAGAGTAAACATAATGTTATTGTGTAGTATGGAATGTGACCTTTCAATGTTGATTTCTAAAAAGTACAAAGCCAGGTCGACTTCATTTCCCGCGCAATTGATCATGTGACCACTTATTGATCGGTCGTATCTATGCTGATATGCTAACCCCTATTCAGACTAAAACAGAAATCATAAATTAGTAAATTAAATCATTATAAAAAGGTAAAAAGGTACGATTCCGTAACAATACATACATACATACATACATACATACATACATACATACATACATACATACATACATACATACATACATACATACATACATACATACATACATACATACATACATACATACATACATACATACATACATACATACATACATACATACATACACACGTACGTACGTACATACGTACATAGGTACATACATGCATACTGTATTTAAGGTATCTTATCGGTTTTCTGTTTTATACTTTATTATAGTGAATCCGTGCGAGAGACTGGTCATTTGAGTCAACGAGGTGTCATGTAATAATAAGATATAATGCCGAGTTTTAAGTACCAGTTCCAACAATATTGTGTAAGAGGCATTGAGATTCAGGTGAAGATTAAATTTATTTTGCTATCGTCTACCGCCATGTTTCTCGCGATCTCACGCGCTTGTTTTGAGATCCTGACGTCGTCAACTGGGTCACTGGCGTTTGTTGACAGTGACAATAAGTGCTGATTAACAAATATTCAACGAAATGAGATTTCAACACATACTACAATTCAGATCAAATAAAACACAATGAAAATGTCCAATTTAACTAATGCCATAATTGCCTGAAATTTCTGGCCCTGGAGTAGGTGATAGCTGTTCAAGGCAGGGCCGCTGTTCATATGTTGGTTTTCTTTACCTTTTTATTAGCAGGAAACCCACGACAGAGATTTCTGAGACGGCAAAGGCAATGTAAAACCTTGGTTACTATAACATGCACTTCCAATGTATGGAATTTTTAATTGAAATATTTAAATGTAAGGAAAAACATAAATCTTTGTTATAAATAGCATGAAAAAAATCTTTAAAAAATACACCATATCTTTAAATATGATAATTTTATCGAAAAAGTTGAAAAAGCAAAATTTAAAAAATGCATCATATTTTTTTTTTTTTTTGTTGTTGATATTTTAGTCATCATTATTTATAAGTGTTTTATTGCAGTTAATATGCGTTTGAAGGAAATGAAACATATTACAGAAACAAATATTAATAATACAGAGACATCATAAACGATCAATTTCTACACATTTGCCTAATTATCACATTCCAATAATACATCACGTGTCATTTATTTTAGGGGCACGAACCATGGATGTCCATCCGGAATTGGACAAATTTTGACACGCCCAGAAAAACGGTAGCTCGCAAAGAATTTGGAGAGTAAATAAAAAAATTTCAACGATGAATAAATTAAATAGATATAGTTGAACACTATTTATGGGGATTTTAATCGTTTCTCGCAATATTATAATATAATCTTTAAAATTCACGTTGAGGGCACGAACCATGGCAGACCGAGGATATTTCTATTTCCGTTTTAATTAAAGAAAACAAATATCTTTACTTGTGCCCAATACGAAGGAACTCTTCAACTAAATGAAAGCTTGCAGTATTTTGAAGTAGAAGAAGAAGTGGAACGTTATATGTCTTTATTTTATATTTTTTCCATGCACAGGTACAACGATATGGATAACTGTTGCTGTGCCAAACGGAAAACAAAACGTCATTATAGTTGCTATGGAACACTGCTGTCAAAGCGGCCAGATCATGACCCCAACCTTTCTTCACCTTCTAACAGGATCCTGTGGAATACTAGCCCTTGTATTTGGACTTTTACTTATTCATCTTTCGACTTTAACAAGTATGTATATATCCGATTGGACTGAACATTATCCC
>JAQPZY010000464.1:80000-184905 GCA_029931535.1 Margaritifera margaritifera | reverse complement strand
AAAAATGTACAAAATTTAAATCCTTGATTTGACCTTTATTTTTTTTTAAAATTATAGTGGAACCACATTCGTTTTCATCAGGCTCCAATCCTTATCCACGCTTTCATTTCAATGGTCCAGAAATGTGGGCATTGTTATGTATGTTCATCCGTCTGTGACCGTATTTAACTTTGGCTCTAGTCCTAAACATTAGTTCGACGAAAATTCACTAAACTGAAGAGTATTTTTTTCCACAATCCCCCCCCCCCCCCCCCTTTTTTCCACTATTTCCTTGGGGTCTGCTGGGTATGGATTGCATGGTTCAAATGTTGCCCTCTCAGATTCCAATTTCAGTGGCAATTGATTTTCCCAATTTTATGACAATTACGTGTTTATAAATGCAAGTCCAAAGACCAGGAGAAAACACAATATATTTTGTTCTTAATTTCGTGGTTACAAAACACTGGGCTATCATCTGAGTGTGAGGGAGGTGGGATATCTTGTGGAAAGGAGGAAGAGGAAAGTATTATTAAGGGAAAGTATAAGATACAACTGTTGTTTTCATGAAAGGAATCTATGAAAAAGGCGGTATGGATTTGCACGTTTGCCAAGTAATTAAAGGCTACCCTTGAGATGCATTAGTTTTCACTCTGTTTAACACACCCCCCAAATATATTTTTTTTTTTTTTTTTTTTTTTAGCAAAATCGTTGACGTCCCGCACCCGGCCCACCCCAGCCGTCCCCCCTCCCACCTACCCTAGATGAATTATGTTTTCACTTGTTTTCATAATAGGCTAAAATCGTTGACGTCACGATATCTTTGTAAATGGACGGATAGATGCTGTTCAGTTATCATTGTAGTTTGAATGTTACGTAAATTTCATTTATGTTGAAGCAAAATTTGTCACGCATACAGTGCGATTAATTTACTGGTTTATATTCGTAATTACCCTTCTCCATCCATCCCACACCTTCTTTGCCACCCTGACATTTCAGGGGTATTCATTATGATAAATGCATATATATTATTTTTTATAAAATTTCAGCGTTGCTGGTCCATCTTCTTTGTTGATTGAATATGCTAATATTACCCGATATAGTTCTATTTATTCTGTCATATTTTGTATATTAATTTGTTTCTTTGTATAAATTTATTCTTTGTATGGGATTAATTACCTCATAACACGACACGTCTGGTTCGAGACTGTTTAAGAGATAAAAGGGACAATTAATTTTGTTTTGCTAAACAGAAATATTGTTTTGGAGTTCAACCTTTCGATTATAGATAAAAATGAAATGACGTTTTTTGTATAATAATATACAGTTCATGACAAATATAAAACCGTGTTTTAGCGATGGAAATTACTCATGATATGAATAAATGCTGAGCTTTTGACGACGATGGTAGGACATCAAGTGGCCGTACTGAGGGGTAAATGGGATCACCCGGGGGCGTACGATGGACGATGATGGCCCGAAGGGGCCTGAATACGGGGAAAAAAGCCCCGTATTTTTATATCAGCTGTTTTGGCGTCCCAAGACCTCTGGCGCCCGGAGCAACCGCCCTGTCCGCCCCCCCCCCCCCCCACACACACGTTAGTACGCCACAGGATGGAATCTAATGCGTGTAGTTTATTATACATGTTATAACTTGGCAAATATTGCTGTCTTTTACTTTCCCGAGTAATTTGGTCAGAACAGTTTATTGAAGCTGGCCCAGTAATGCAGGTAATGTTTAACCACGTTCGCATTTATTTATTCACATAGAGTTTCCAGAAATAAAAACTGTATACCACCTTTATTCTGACTTGATATGCATGATCTACGTTTCAATTGAAGCATTATTAGTATTAACCCATGACAGAGATTTGTTCACTTAAATTGTCTGCATGCCAGCGCCTCCTTGCCGAGAAATTCTTGATATATGTAACATGAAGGAGCAAAATATGTTCTTTTTTACTAGGACCTTTTTGGATAAACAAAATTGAAAGGAAAATAAGCATTATAAACAAAACAGTTAAACAGACATTGACAAATCTGCTTTTTTATTTACTGTCACGCTGGGAGCATTGATGGAAGAAAGAGTTCACATGAGGGTTAATGTGTGACTTCACTAAATTGAGTGGCAGGTAGTCAACCGTTATGTATATGCTACATTAATACGCTTTGTTTTGGAATGGTTTAAAACATTTAAGCATAAGGTAATACTAATTTGGAACCTACGGTAGCACAATTTTTAGACCTTCCAAGGCCTCGCTACTTGTGTTATCGTCCTCATTTACTTGCGAGCTGGACTGAAAGTTTTGCACCATCTTCTGATTGCTACATCCCGTCTCCTAGCAACTAGCGAGATAGCCATGAATATATTTAGCTGCATTCTCCCTCGACCTTGAGTGATCCTTGTAGCCTTGTAATAACTTCTATCCCTTCGCTTTTTGTTGAATATTACATGGACTTGTTGGAGTTTAAATAAATGGTATTTTATCTCGGTTGTCTGTTATATTTTTATCATTCAGGTAAAACATAAACAAACAACTACAAATTTACTCTCGTGTTTTTCGCTTGCTTGGTTATTTTCCTCTTCTATTCGTTTGGGTAATTTCATCCGAGCATCTTTATCTCTCTGTTTCATATGTTCCTTCTAATGATTTTTAGTTCTTTTCGATTTTCTCTGAGTTCATTTCCAGATACTTTTGGTGAACTTCTATTTTCAAATGTGAATAAATAGTTATATATTTCAATGTCTTTCCGCATTTGTATTTAAATGCATCGTTATCAATATTTGCTGCTGTGTGAAAGGATACCTTCTAAAATCAGCGACCTATTCTGTTTGTATGCGCAATCTTTACAGCGTCTCAATTGTTGGTTGCGATGTTTTTCCTTTTTGCTCAATCGTTTTCTCTTTATTGCAGCTATCACAATCCTTCGTTTAGTTTTCAATAGCTTTCAGTAGTTTAGGAACTTAGTCATATTTTCTTTGCTTTGCAGTAGTTTAAAAAGTTTTGTCTGGAGTAAGAACTTTATTTTTCTCATGTATTCTGGATTCAACTTTGTGGAGCAAGGTTGTTCTCCTTTTCGTTGTTTAATTATCATACATTGCCTTTTACTCATTATCTTATTTTCGTTTTTTAATTTCTAATCGGATGTTATTTAGTTATCGTGCTAGTGTAGTCTTTGTCTTCTCACCCACAAATCTTCATACATGTTCTAGTGAGCTAATGTTGTATTCCTCATGTTGCTGGTCAAAACTGGATATGGTTCTTTTCACTGATATTATGCTGCTAAACAGATTATTCTATTGGCAATTTTGTACACACTCACTTCTTACGTCCACACTTCTTGAATGGCATCTATTTTTTTTTTTTTTTTGTTTGAGGTATATTGCTCTTCATGAAACCAATTTACATGGACTCATTTTTTTAAATTTTTTTTAAAATCAGTTTTTATAATACCCAACTAGCAGGGTATAATGATACAACAAATTCTTTATGGCATCGCACTACAGGCACGCAATGGTGTACTGGCCATTGGGCATACCGGGACAAATCCCGGTGGCCGCCGCAAAAAAATCCGTTTTTACCGGTGTTTTACTGGTGTGACCAAAACCCCGGGCCTGTCCCGGCAGACCGCCGCAACGGTGGGCCGGTGGGCCGTCAAAAAATCCGTTTTTACCGGTGTTTTACTGGTGTGAGCAAAACCCTGGGCCTGTCCCGGCAGATAAATCCAGGGCCGAGTTGCTTACCCAGTACACTCCTGCAGGCACGTGTGTGTGTGTGTGTGTGTGTGTGTGTGTGTGTGTGTGTGTGTGTTGTGCCAATTGACTTAGGAGTCCATTGTCGAGGTGGCCTGTAGTTGACCGTCCCTTCATAATATTGTTTATCTCAGCAGAGATTTGATGCGCTACATGACTTGTCCAGATGTCAGGAAGTGCAGGTTTTTCTTTTGTTATTGTCACATTCATTTGTTGTTGTCACACAGGTAAGATTGATTTGCAACGCAAATGACTTTGTGTAAATATCTGCTTTCAATAAAAATATCATTCTTTTATTACTACTTTTTAAAGTCTAAGCTGATATAAATGTACATCTTCATTGTATTGTTTGTTTTATATGCTGTTTTAAAATCAGTAATAATAATTTTCCCTTAGCATTATTTAAGTCTCCTTTGACTCTTTGCATGCATTGTGAACATAGTGTAAAAAGAAGCCTTGAAGGAGAATGTGTATAAATAATTGGTGCATAATTTCAAATAGAGACATGTAACATTTAAACCTTTGAGTCAGACATATTTAACGGGGAATTGAAGCAATTATCATAAAAGAGACCTTCTTAGTTTTCTATAACTTTCATCAAGCAATTGTAAACTTCATGCCCTCGATTGGGTTAGGATCTGTATTCAAGAAGCTACTCTTGCACCAGTTTGTATCTTTCATTCGTCTTATAATGAAGCAAATTAATTGTTTAGTTGTGTCGAGTTTTATTGATCATTTGCTTACCCTTGTTGAATAAATGTCGTCGTCTGTTGAAACTTATGACTCAAGGTTTGAAGTGTTGGCTCTATTAACATACCCGTCATATTTGATCATACAGGATAACAATGTACAAGACTTGTGATAAAATATGATACTTTGGAATTTCGATTGTATCACAGATATAGAGGATCCCCTGTAAATTAACTTTCATTTAGGAAAGTGCATTTATGGGGACCTAGATACGTGTCATATGAAGTTATACATTTATTATAATTAATATTGGTATATTGGTATATATGGGTACGTGTCATAAGAAGTTATATATTTATTATATTAATATTGGTATATATAGGTACGTGTCATTAAAAGTTATATATTTATTATAATTAATATTGGTATATATGGGTACGTGTCATAAGAAGTTATATGTTTATTATAATTAATATTGGTATATATGGGTACTTGTCATAAGAAGTTATATATTTATCATAATTAATATTGGTATATATGGGTACTTGTCATTAAAAGTTATATATTTATTATAAATAATATTGGTATATATGGGTACGTGTCATAAGAAGTTATATATTTATTATTAATTAATATTGGTATATATGGGTACGTGTCATTAAAAGTTATATATTTATTATAATTAATATTGGTATATATGGGTACGTGTCATAAGAAGTTATATATTTATTATTAATTAATATTGGTATATATGGGTACGTGTCATAAGAAGTTATATATTTATTATCAATTAATATTGGTATATATGGGTACGTGTCATAAGAAGTTATATATTTGTTATTAATTAATATTGGTATATATGGGTACGTGTCATAAGAAGTTATATATTTATTATAATTAATATTGGTTATATATACGTACGTGTCATAAGAACTTATATGTTTATTATAATTAATATTGGTATATATGGGTACGTGACATAAGAAGTTATATGTTTATTATAATTAATATTGGTATATATGGGTACGTGTCATAAGAAGTTATATATTTATTATTAATTAATATTTTATAATAGGTTTATTCAGTACTGGAGGAGCAGAGGATATTCTGATCCCTCCCTATTGTGTCCAAGTTGTTGTCACGCACGTATAGATTGTCCCATATAGTGTCTTCTTCTTCGGGTATTACATAAGACAGCGAGGGCCGGTGGTGGTCAGTGTTGGGGATGGACACTTTGCAATGGGGCTACCCAGTGGCGTACTAAGGGCAAATGGCACCCGGGGCGACGATGATGGCCCAAAGGGACAGAATATGAGGCAACTGTTCCGTCCGCCCTCCAGTCCACACCCCCGTTAGTATGCTACAGGGGCTACCCCTTGATCACGCAGAGCTTGTGTGTTATTGAGTCAAGTCTATTCCTTGAATAAGTTTGATCACAAAGGTAACTAATGGCATTTATTCATGAACCAGTCATATAAGCTGGGGCTCGTAGATTAAGGTGGGACGCAGGGGGCACGTGATTCTGGCCCGCCTAGTCATGGGGGACTCCTTGGTTGCCCTGGATAAAATTACCGTACATGTGTTTAAATAAGCCTTATATAGGTCTAAACCGTCTAATAATTAGCCTAATATAGCTATACTAATTGTACACATATAAAGGACAGTTTAAGGACAGCTTTCATGATGTATTTGTAGATCTATATCTTAAGTGCACCGGCCTCCAAAAGCTGAAGTGCCCAGGCCCCTCCCCCCAAAAAGTCTTAATCGGACACTGGTAAAACCTATGCAGTAAGGTATCGTTGTCATTGGGGTCTCGAAGAAAGCAATGTGGGAAATCCTTCATTTTTATCAATCTATCATTTATAGTTTTGACACAAGCTCATTTACATTGTAGAAATTCTATTTTTCCACCCATACCCACGACTCAATCGTGGGGAGAAATATACGAGTTCCAACTATTGAAGCGCAAGTCTGGACTGGTATTCTTATTATTGTAAGTATCTCAAAGTCGGACCAGAAGCGCTGTGACTTTGCAGGTGTGGCATGCGCATTGGCGTTGTAGTGGTAATAACGCTAATATCGAATGAGTGATAGGGCTTGTGCGGGGAGGGAGCATAAAGAGAAAGAAGCATTTGCCTGTTTCTGTAGATCAAAAGCAAGATTTTCAAAAGCTAAAATTATGGAATGGGGACCGTGATTTGAGATAGATTTGCTTCTCAGACATACGATATTAAGGCAAGGAAGAAATCTGTATAATATAGGAAGTCAGGGATGATACACTGGAAAACTTTAGACCTCCATATGCTAACAAAGACATTCGAATCTAGCAGGTTTCCAAGTTCAGATTATTATATTCCTGAACCCAAAAACTCTCAAAGCAATGAACCCAACTGTGCCCGAAAATGGCGACTCGAAAGTTACGTGGAGTCATGACGGCTCACTGAGGTTATAAGAAACAGATCATTTCAAATGATGAAAAATGAAAATATAAAATCTTTAAAAAAAAGAAATAAAAGTAGAGGAAAACGAATTATTTTTATAATATAAATGAACTGACTGCAAAACTGGCAATGATAAATTTATAACAATTAGCCGTACGGATTTCCGAACTTGCTCTCTTGGCAGTCCTAATAACAATTATGCCTTAGTCTTAATGCATAGGTTCTACAAACCCCAGGTGATTTTATTGGCTGGTGGATACATGCCGTTAGCTATATTCGTGATCAAGCCAATAAAGGAATTCGATTGTGTGAATAACACACAAGTCCTACGTGTTCAAGGGTATCCCCATTGGAGAAAGCTGTAATCTCCTATGTGTGTGTGTTTGGTTGATTGATGTGTATTTTTGGTGACCTCTGTTCTGTCTTGTCCTTGACATTTATAGATATATGTACGTTTGCAATATGGTTTATCTCCTAATGGAGGAATAAATAATATTTTATGAATTACACTCATTGATGACGTACTTAAGGCCATCATCCTTAATATATATATATATATATATATATATATATATATATATATATATATATATATATATATATATATATATATATATATATATAATTGTTTTGTTTAACCAACTATCAGAACCAATTCCGTTTTGGGGTGTCTAGAAGTTAATAAGATCACAGAGGAAGCATAAGAGAAGGTGAGTGGTTTTCTATATAGCTGTACATGCCTCTATAATCATGTTTTCGGACAAACGCACCTACACATACACGCACACACATACATACACAAAGCACACCATTTTTATACTTAAGTATCAGCCCTACAACTCAAAGTATTATCTGTGCTAACAAAGCCTAACATTGAAATGAATTATTTTACTCTATTTATATTAATTGTTTTTAAGTGAAAATTAAGGACACATTCGCTTTCATCACGTTTGAACCTTTTCCCAAGTTTCCCCCCCCCCCCCAAAGTGAGGGAGGTTTGGTGATTTTATTATGTCCGTCCTGGCTGTTCCTAAACCGCGGGTATAAATTCACTAAACTTGCTAGAGTTCTAGTGTTCATATCCGGACGGTAATCCCATGTACAAGTGGTATCATTCCTTGCCCACTCCACTTAAGTCACTAGGAAAGGATAGTAAGTTCAAATGAACAATTTTTTTATTTTTTTTAAAAACAAAAATTCAATTTCAGTGGTATGACTTCCATTTATTTGACAATACTTTATCTACGCGGTCCAAATACGAATTATATATATATATATATATATATATATATATATATATATATATATATATATATATATATATATATATATATATATATATATATATATATATAATGTACAGATTATGGGTTAAGACCACGGGAAAGTAGCCGTAGAAAATCTAAAATGATGTCGTTTCAAGAAAGTAAATTATGAAAAGCGCAAGAATTTGCCTTGGCGAATAATAAAGTTGCATTTTGTTCTCACTGCTACAGTGGTCAATACGTACAGCCATGAAATGATGTATAGCTATAAGTCATCACTGTTACAGTGGTCAATATGTGCAGCCACGAAATGATGTATAGCCATAAGTCATCAATAAATGTTACTCAGATTTCTTTTTTGAAGCGATTCTGAATAATCCTTGGCCCACTTACGCCCCTCCATTCTCTCACGCAGAAATTTTAGAATATAATATAGTATATAATCTTTCAGCATAGTCATTTACTTTGTACTGTATACTTATAATTACCCATGTTCTATTTGTTCTGTCCCTTTCTAGATCTTACAATAATTGTTGTACAAGATATTATCTCATAGTCAGAAAGTAACCCTTGAAGATCCAACAACTTTGATTGCTAACTATAAAGTACTAGTGCAGTAACATCGACACACCATTTATATCTACCTTCGATTTAAATGACATTTGTAAATATGTTTGTGATAAATAAGAAAAATGTATCCAGAATAAATACTGAGTTTGACGGCAATAAAATCAAAAGAGAGTAGTATGTCCACATATTTAAAACTTATTCATGTCTAAATAATCACGTTTTCTCTGTAACATGGCCAGCACATGACACAGAAACTTACCCCCGCCCCCCCCCCCTCTAAAAAAAGTAATTTTTATAGACGTTAGAATGTATTTGCCATGGATAGCTTCTAGTTAGAGAAAGAAGTCCGCGGTATCATATGGTATTACAACTGTATAGCCCATTTATTTCAAATTGAAATGCATTATCTACGTTTAAATTATGGCGACACTATTGCTTCCCCGTGAGTTTGCTCACTTGAGTGAGCCTCTTTGCTAAAAGGATGTAAAATTAGGGAGAAAACTTATGTGCATTTTTTTTTTTTTTTTTTTTTTTTTTTTGTTGTATAAGGCACTATATATGGATAAGCTAAATGAGAACAAACCGGTTTTATAAAACGAAGCAGATAGTTCAAAAGACATTGATAAATCTTCCTTTTTATCTTTACTGTGACGGTAAGTGTATCTTTGGAAGAAAGAGTTCATATGAGGGTCACTGAGTGACGTCACTAAATAGACCATAAGAGTTCTTAACCTATTTGATATGCTGCAGTAATCCGCTTATTTTTTGGGATGGATTGAACAATTAGAGGAAAAAGTCATACTAATTTAAATAGAGAATATCATACATAGCTTTTTGCATACAGTCTTGAACCAGCACACTCTGAGAAATTCCAGCTCTTAGAGATAAGAGAAGAGGCAGGTGTCTATAATTATTTCGCCCAATATTTATCTTTTAGAACCGACTTTATATTATTATTATTATTATTATTATTATTATCAAGAGAATTTTATTTTTAACAATTTATTATATCCTTACTCAGGGTATGGGCACAGTTAAAAAGATTAAGAGGATTAGGAAAACGTTATCAATTTCATGCACACCATCTAAAAACTGTCATTAAAATTTGAACTAAACTTTTGGCTTAGAATAAATTTTTCAGTGACCAAATATATCAATAGCGATATGAATCAAGTTGTAAATGCGTGGTATTTAAAAGTATTACTACGTAAATTGAACCAATCAGCTGTTATTGCATCTTCTTGTAGTCCCTGAGAAAATGTTTAATACTCATTTTCTGATTTTCCCTCGAGATTTGCTAACCAGTGAAAAATGTAACATGCATTCAAAAGGCAGCAGCATGCATTAAAGCCCCCCACCCACCCCCACCGTCTCTCTCTCTCTCTCTCTCTCTCTCTCTCTCTCTCTCTCTCTGGTCGGTTAGCGTGATTTTATAAGGTATTACAATTATCAATTACTGGAACTTAATATTATAATACTGTGAAGTTAGCCATGAATTTAAGTACTGAAAAATAAAATTGTTCTTCCCAAAGCAGCCAAAATTATTGTCCACGAAATAAATAAATTCACAGTATAATACGATTTATAAGAGTTCAATGTTGAGAAACATAATTTTTCTAATATTTGTTGTAATGTTTCAAACTTCCAGATTTATTTTAAGACCAGATATTTTTCAGTGTATCTAATATTTTTCAGATTAGCTAATATTTTTCAGTGTATCTAATTCATGAAACGTTGAAATATTTCGATGGCACGTCATTTCTTTCCACTTATATTTAGGACTCTGATACGAACTTTATCGACATCATTTATGACATGTTTTTCTTTGAACCAACAAAATGTGTGGTTTGGGAGAAAAGAAATATTCCAGGTTACCCAACAGCCATCCTTCCTACCATCATTTGGGACATGTTACTTTTTGCCCTTCTTTTGGAACCTCAAGCTGCGGAGTCAAAAAAAAAAATTCTCTTGTTTTGCATCGAAAACGTGGGGAAGTATATTACTACATTTTGTGTCCAGGTGCGTGAGCATACGTCATAAAAAAGCAAACATCATAACTAGAACATACGTCATATTTTAGGCATACGGAACAGCGCGCGAAGTGGACTGGAGCATCCCTTGCAGGTGGACTCGTCCAAAATGGCTTTACATAAAAGCATTATTTATCCCGCTAAGGATTATGATGTGATGACTGAACATAACAGTAGCCATTCACTGTCCAATCACATTTCAGAAAATTGAAAATATTATCTGAAACGAATATGTTTTGCTAATTTTAAACACTTATAACATAGCAATTTTGTGAAAACTCTAAATACTCACTGTACTTTTCATAATTATTATTTGCATTATTATACATATTCCTATTCATACGGATATCGTGTCCATTTCACCATAGTGAATAACAAATATACGCTGCAAATAAAGCGTACATTACCTTTATGGCTTGAGTTTAAAACTTTTAAATATATTGATTAATGTATTTTTCATTAAATTCCTATTTTTAAAATGTGACGGAATAATGATTTCAAGATCCACAACCACACCCTGCCAAAAACGATAAATATATAACAACAGTAGAAAAATTGAGGAAGTAATTAAATGGAAACCACAACACTTTACTGTGTAGCGGTAATAGGCAAGCCAAATTATTATAATAACATTTTGTATCGCTACACGATGAAGACTAGTGTATATACAAGCGATTCCCATTTACCGTAGCACCTCTGTTATTAATACATCTCCATAGGATCTCCGAATCTAGCCAAAATAAATAGGCTGAATTGAGAGTCGCTATCTGCTACAGGAACGACTCGTGTTTTGTTCTTGCTCATTTCGGTTCAAATCATACTAAAAAGCAAATAGTACGGTTGGCGAGGGTTTCATAGATTATTGAATTTCACGCTTGAAAAAAAACAGACGATGCTACACTCGATCCGAAAGGATAGTATTACAAGTCATGTTTAGATAGCTACACAACGTTTATATAGGACTGTTCGATCAAAACGACACACAAAAGACGCTAACACGACGAGGCAGTGTACATTTTTCAGTAACAATTGCTGGTCTTTAATGACGTCCTAATGGATTTAAGGTAGGTCTTAATGAGTTGTGTTTGTTTCAATTCAGTTTAGTTAAGTGCCTTATAAACGGAGCAATTTTGATCTCTACTGCATATAGGAGGTTAAGGCAATAAACCTTTTCCAAAGAGTTGAATAATTATATCTTCAAAATTAAAGACCCGACGAGTTAAAATGAGAAATGAACCATATCTTGTAATTTAAAATGGTAAAATCCTTACAGCACTTCCAGTACTTTGATTTATATGGCGATCATGCATGCTTGTGCTGTATGCCAACCTTTAGTGAGTACGACGGAGAGTCTGAGCCAGAGATTTCAAAGTCTTTCCCAAGTGCTCCCACAAACATTTGCAAACAAGAAACTTTGTATAATCGTTATTTTTACATGATCAATTAGTAAACACATAAATTATATAGCAACTAAAACAATAAAATACCTTTTCTCAAGCGGTACGAGCTATTTCTGTGTTTGTAAACGACTAACCTCAAATATTTCACGTTTCAAGTTTGATACTGTAAGTATGCTTTAAAACTTCACATCCTTTAAATTATTACATCCGTCTAGAGTAATATTGCAAATAACAATCTCTCAATTATTATTATTGCACGGTCTTTCGTCTCATATGTTATATACTGAGAATTAATGTATTTTCGTGGGTATCGCTTTTCGTGTTTTAACGAAAATAATGGCATTACGTCGGTACTTAAATTGGTTGATTTTGAAAGAATTACTGTTGTTTCAATAGTAGAATTATTGATCTTTCTGTCTTTGGTTTGTAGCAACTTCAATATCCTGGAATCCCATGACAAATAGTGAATTCCAGGGATATCATCTAAATTGAAAAGGTTTATTCATAAAGATAAGCTAATACTACATTTATTTGCAGAAATGAAGAATCCAGTCGGTATACTTTTGATCGTCCTTCTGTTGACATCCACCACTCCTCTATGTAATGGCCAGTGTTGTCGTGGGTCTGGTCGTGGTGGGTTTGGTGGGTTTGGTGGTTTGTTAGGGTTTGGGTTAGGGCTTGGGTTAGGAGGAGGCTTCGGAGGAAGGGGATATGGTGGAGGATATGGAGGAGGATATGGTGGAGGATTTGGTGGAGGATTTGGTGGAGGACTTGGACCAATATTAGGGCTTGGTTTACTAGGAGGAGCCTTCGGAGGAGGAAGAGGATTTGGAGGTGGATTAGGTGGAGGATTGCTCGCTGGAGCACTTTTCGGATAAAACATATTGGTTAGAGAATTACATTATTTCACTTAAATTTCGCTTACCATGACATTACATGGCGGTCGTCTTAGGTACTTAAGTCAGAGAGTTCGAATATTATAATGTATATATGTGTAAAAAAAAAATCATGAATTGTAATCACTGGTATATTTTTTTTTTTTTGTTGTTTTTTTGAAGTTTTATTAACTCATAAATCACAAAGTTTAAGTTTGTATAATATGTATGTGGTAATGTTTTGTACATGTATTTATTAATTTCTAAAGAAAAATTAAATGTCATCATATGTTTAAATATTTAAGAATGGCCATAAAGTTTAAAATCTTTAGATCATTATGGTAGCAATCTAATTCATCTTATCATTGACTCTTGATTCTAAAAGAATGAAATAGTTTGTCGTAATAGATGATTCATCTTTACGTAAGGGAGAACTGATGTAAATAAAGGTTTACAAGTCTGACGTTTATATTTTTAAGCAAACCATGTCGATTGTGCATTTTCATACCATTTGTGAGAGTTATTTTTTCTGTCCTATTTCAGACTCAAAGATAAGCACGAAGGACGTTTTAATAAAAAAAGAACATAACATTTTCCGTGTTTTGTACTTTTTAATAGACAATAGTGTCAGAAATTGATATACAAAATAATTGATAAAATGACTTCTTCATTTGAATTCCTTCCTGGATAAATATTTTCCGCTACACGTTTGACATTAAAACAATATAAAAGACACAAGTTGCTAATACAGCGTGATATATATATATATATATATATATATATATATATATATATATATATATATATATATATATTATTCGTATTTAAAAATTATGTTAATGTTATCAAGCATTCTCCTGTAGAATCCACGGATAGTACTTTCCGCTCTCTCTCTCTCTCTCTCTCTCTCTCTCTCTCTCTCTATATATATATATATATATATATATATATATATATATATATATATAAAGTAGAGTAGAAACTCTCTCTCTCTCTCTCCATATATACATATATATATATATATATATATATATATATATATATATATATATATATATATATATATATATATATATATAAGCAGTGAAGAAACTCCCGGTCCTGTGAGACAGTTACCATGTACTATCCAGTTTGAACGGATTTAACCAGTTTTCATAAAATCACTAGTAACCGCCCTGGGCCACGTAAAACATAACCTGTTGATGCTTTTTTTAAAAATTAGGTTGATTTTTGAAAACTATTCTACTTTTTGTCGTACAAATCTCAACTTTTTACTCGAAATTCAGAGATTATTAATAGATTAATTAACAAATTTGACTAAAATCACAATACAAATAATTTCCACCAAGTTTTAAACCTATAGTACATATGAATTTACTTTTTTAAACTAAATTTGAAGCCTTAGTGGCCTGGTGTTATTTCATAAAATTTTAAATATCAGTAGCCCAGGGAGTTTTTTTTTTATAAAATTTTGGCTCATAGTATTCTAGGTTTTTTCATAAAATGTTGAAGACCAGTGGTCTAGGTTTTTTCATAATCCTTAAGTTGAAGATCAGTTGCCCAGGATTTTCATAAAATGTTCTTTAAAAACCCTCAGCCGTTGACTATTTTCCTTCAAACCAAAAACCACAGATCCCTAACATTTATGAAAAATCATATCATGACTTCTAGTTTATTAAAACAAAACCTAGAATACAAAGACGACGCGCCACCAAAGACGAGGGACACCCTAAAGAGGAGAGAGGAGAAGCCTTTATATCTTAGATATCTATTATTTTTTAAATTGAAAAGTAATTATAATCTGTCACAGAAACCTCAAACTCAACAAGGGTTTATATTCTTGATAACATTATTTAAACCACAAGCCTAGGATATAACGGAGGGTGCCTTTTTAAATGCAATTAATTTGTCGCAAAAATGTAAACTCGTTATCAAGGCTTTCATTCGTGATAAAAATTATTCAAATCCAAACGACTACGATGATAAATTTATCATTTAAATGTGCACGGGTTGCTTTATTATCGATGCATTAGTTTTTTCAACTACATTAGTTATTTTAAACGTCATGTAGTTAAATGAATTATATTACTCTATCGATAAAACCATTTAATACATAAGTTATTACTCTTGGATTTTTAAAAATCGTGTGAACTCAGTTATCGACAGTGAATACAACGAAACGGGTAAATGTGGTAAATATGTATTCACTATGACTCGATAAACAAGATCAGTGTCATTTCTGCAGAGTATTAACTATAAATAGCTCAAAGCCATGCGATGGGTGTATTTGTTTTTACTAGAAAGTAGTAAAGTATTGTAGTAACTTAATAAAGTTTACTGAAAGATTAATCCATGAAGCTATATAGAGTTAATAGAAAAATGAATTACATATAAAATATATGACACTAAATATTTGGACTGGCATATATTCGCTACTTTGAGTTGATAGGATTTTATAGACCGAGATACTTTATGATAGCTTGATAGAAACATCTACTGGCCTAGCTTTCATAAGTGGGATGTATAGACTGATACATATATTCACTGCACTGTGCTAATATGATTTTATAGATTTATATATTGTATGATAGTACGAACGCACGAATTATTGGGGAGAGGCATATCTTGAATTGTCTTGAATAGGTGGGATGTATGGAGTGGCATATATTTTCTGCACTGAGTTAATGGGAGTGTATAGATCTAAATAGTTTATGATAGTACGTACGCACGTATACTAGACAGAAATATCAATTGGCCTAGCTTGCATAAGTGGGACGTTAAGTTAAAATGGATTTCGAGCATTCAGTCGATATCAGTAAGTGTTCGAGTCCCCGTCACGGCATGTTTTGTTTCTATTAATTCAGTGCAGATGTTCGCTCTAGCTGAAATGTGATGCAAAATGAACATCAAATTGGTGCCAAGGAACTGAGTTGACATTGATTCGATTTTAAGTGATGCGAACTTCCAGTGCACCATTTACTTAAGAGTAGTTTCGCAAAATCAAAATGTTTGAACCAATGGATGCGACATCCCAGCCAATTTGACGTAAGAAAGCAGAACGGATCGTGTCCTCGAGGACAGCCAAGTGCACCGCAATTCTTAAGTTGGTTATCATTGAGGGCTGACAGGCGATGCTGGACAGATGGGGTTTTGCAAACAATTTGAATAAAAAGCTTATATCAATGAGTATTTTCACCAATTAAGAACAGACATTTCACAAATATTATTCATTTGTAGAGCCCAATTACACTAGATTAAAAAAACAAATCAAGGTCAAGGTCCAATAAATCATTCTGAACTTAATGATTAACCGATAAAACAGTCTACTTACCTATTGTACAAATATACCAAAATTAGATTCAATTATATAAGGGTTTAAATCAGTCATGGAAATGTCCAGTTGCAGGCAGACATTTTTGATATAAGGGCTGTTAAAAATTTCAACCATAAATACAAATATATTTTGACAGCGATATATATCTTCTCTAAATATTCCTGGGCTAAGAAAGTAAAAACAAAAACAGTAGAGGATATACACGGCGGTTTTATAGAAATATTTAAAGAGAGAAAATCACAACAAATACAGTTCGATTAAGAAATAAATTGTATAACCGAAAAATAACGAGTTACTTGAGAAAGAAAATATCGAATTATTTTCCCCTTGCTCAAACAAAGAAGCGTCTGTGGTGGAAAGGTTTAATCTCACTCTTAAAAAGAGAATGTGGAAATATTTTACTGAAAATGATACCAGGAAATGGATTGATAGATGACCAAATCTTATTGAAGGATAGAATGCCTTATATCACAGATCCATAAACATGTCGCCAATTGATGCGAATAAGCCTACCAAACAGGTCAGAAGTATGGATTGACTTACTCGGTTATCTTAGCTGATACATGTGGAGTACTCAGATATAAAATAGGTCAGAAATTTAATATCCTCGAATATAAGTCTATTTTAGCTAAAGCTTATCTTCTTAGTTTCTTGGAAGATATTTTTAGAATCAGACAAGTAATTTTAGGTGACCCTGTAGTATATAAATTACAAGACGTAAAGGGAGAGCATATTTAGGGAATATTGTACGAGGAAGAGTCGTATCTATACGAAGACCATGTGTTCAAGGTCAAGAACATTTAAAAACTAAAATAAGTATGTGCTGATAACATGGAAAGAATATGATGAGTCTTTTAATAGTTGAGAGCCGGAAGAAAATGTAAACTTATGTATAGTATATGAATTGAATCAATTACATGTTATATTTGTTATCTAATTAAGTCTATGGATGAAATGAAAAGTTGAAATAGGTACTGTAAACGACGTAAAGATTTTGCAAATATAATAGAATTTCAGTGGTATTGTAGCGGTGATGATAAGGATATCAGAGAATAAAAACAACACAAATTACATGTAAATGTGGAAAAGATCTAAAAAGATGCTCAATGTTTTATCATAAAAATAGTTTCCGCGTTAATTTTGTAAATGGAACACAATTTGCTTGATACAAAAATGTAAAAATCTGAAAGAAGGAAATACCAACCTCCTTTAAATCGTCTTCTTACAAATAGAGAAATAGAGCAAATTGTGATTGAATCTAAAAAAAAGAGTTTGTTCTAGTAAGCTACGAGACTTTTTTAAAAACAAAAATGATAATAGATTCGTACCTAAAAAAGGAGTTAATCAATCAAATAATTTGATTGCTTTGATTATTATTCTTGAAGAAGTTGAACCATACTTATGGAAAATGATAGCTAGAAAAAGCAAAGCCTTAGAATCAGAAAAGTCCAGCTTCATTTATCTAGTAAATTCGGAATAGTAGATGCTAGCTGTAGACCAATACATATACGTTTTGTAGATTGGTATTACAGAATAAAACCTACAAACATAATGAACAAAAATGAAACAGGAAGTAGAATTCAAGAACTATTTGTTGAACTATACACAAACTTTGAACAGGAAATAGACGTAGACGGTTTTTTTTTTTTTCCTTTTTTTTAGCGTGGTGGCGGCTTTTTGTGGATGCAATAGAATATTTAAATCCGGCTAGGAATAATCCTTATATTCTACTAAAATATAACCATGAAGAATATAACGTTGGTGTAACAAATGTCCCAAAAAATATACAAGGCATTCAAAAATTGAAAAAAAATGTAATATTTTTATTAATCTCTGCGAACTAGTAGGAAAACGTATAAGTCCAGTCAGAATGATAAAGAGAATCCGACATCTTATAATTAGATTTCACAATAGAAAAAACGAGAGAAGAGGGTTCTGTTGTTAAATTTAAAAACTACCAAAATCAACTAAATGTTTATTTTGTTATATATTGTGATATCGAAAGTATTATCGAGCCAATAAGCATTGAAGATGCAATGAGAACCCAAATACATCATTGACAATAAAACCAGAAAAATACACCAGCAGGGTTTTGCCTTTATCTTAAATCAACTCACAACGCTTATGAGCCTATATATAAGACCGCATAACTAAATTATATGAATATTTGAACCCAATTGCAGAAACTATTTAGGAAGAAGTAAAATCAAATAACGCTACTCAGATAATATTTACTAATAAATATAGAAGCATTAATATTCCACCAATATATGTAATATATAGGAATAGCCTCAGAGAAGGTTTTGTAAAGAGAACAATAAGATTTCTAGATAGTTATAGGTTTATGAAACAATATTGTGAGCAACTTGCTAGAAAGATAAACAATGATAAATTTATAGAAACAATTGAAACATTTGAGGAACTCTCAAATTCTTTTAGAAACATATCTATCTGTACGAATACATGGATTCATTTGAAATATTTAATGAAACTGAATTACTATCAATCGAAATTTGTTATTCAAGTCTCACCTGATCAGGAATTAGCGCAGCAGATTACAAATATGTGAAAGACGTTTATGAAATTTGTTAAATTAAATTGCCAGGTGATCTTCACGACTACTTCGAAAAGATATATATTTTATTGTTATGTGAAATCTTTTTAAAAAATTTCAATCTGTATGTTTAACGAATTATAAACTGACTCAGCACATTATTTAGTGCACCCAGACTAGCTCGCGAATCCAGTTTGAAAATAAGGTAGAATTGGAACTGCTAACAAGTTATTATATGTTCTTAATGATTGAATGTGGAACCAGAGGAGGAATAAGTATGATACCTAAAAGATATTCTAAAGCAAATCATGAGTATTATGAGACGGAGAAGGCTATTGGAGTTCTGACTAACAGAGAATATGATAAATTAAGGTCAAGGTAATATATTATGTACCTAAGCAACAACAATTTGTATCGTTGGACCATGTGACAGTCAATTCCCGTTAAAAAGTTTATATGAACAGAGGGTGAAACAATAAAAAGAATGGAAGAAAATGTAATATCTTGGAATGATGATTCAAAAACGAGAGGAATTCTAGAAGTAGATTTAGAAGTTCTAACACATTTGCACGACTATTTTAAAAATTATCCTTCCTCACCAGAAAAACTAATTCCTAATAAGGATGATTTATTTCCATTGAAAAAGAAATTAATAGAAGATTAAAATGGAAATAAACCTTCAGTAGCAAAATTATTATACACGTTAAAAAACGAACGATATGTTATTCACTATCGTAATTCGAAGTTATATGTTCAGTTAGGAATAAAAGTAAAAAATATACATAGAGCAGTTATATTCGATCAAGAGCCATTGCTAACATGATACATAGAACAAAACACATCATTGAGACAAAAAGCAACCAATGATTTTGAAAAAGACTTTTTTAACGTCAACGAATAACTTTGTCTTCGGATAAAATTTGGAATATTTAAGAAAGAGAACTAATGCAAAACTATGTACTAAAAAAAGAACTATTTTCAACTTCAAAAGAATATTTATTTTGCAAGGTGAACAGTAATATATGAAGATATGAAGTCAGTTAGCTTAAAGAATAAGAACGTAAAGCTATCCAAACCAATTTTTGGTGGCTTTTTGGTATTAGAAGTAAGTAAGTTCCTGGTGTATGACTTTTGCTACAACTAGCTAAATAACCAATATTGTGATAAAAAGAAACTTGTAATGGATGATAAAGATTTGTTATGTATTAATGTTGAAAGAGACAACTTTTATAATGATATGAAACAAAACATTCAGTTTTGCGACGCAAGCGATTAAAAAATGATAACATATATGGAATACCATTAGCTACCAAGAAAGCTGGTGAATTGTTTAAAGATGAGATGAATGGTGTACCAATGTAATCACTAATTGGCCTAAGAAGTAAGCTTTATGTGTTTAGAACAGAAAGAAGAAAAAAATTAAGCATGGGTACTATTCAATATGTAGTTAAAAATAATCTAACATTCGATATGTATAAAGATTGTATGTTTAACCAAACTATAATGTACCAAGAGATAAATTTAACTAGATCCTACCGTCTTGAATTTAATTAGATCTTACCATCATGAGATACAAAATATCACGATAAATAACATTGCTCTTTCACCATATGATGAAACCATTATTTGGTGGATTCCAGCCTCACTAAAAGTTTATATCTTTGATTTTCTTTTAACTTTGAAACTATTTCATTTATAATAACTGCCGGTACTACACCATTTCCATTAGCAATGTTTTCCACAGACTTTTAGCATTTTCTATCCTTGAATCTTTTGAGTCGAAGACTGCTATAAATCTAACATTTTCACGAAGCTCGTATATGACAGAATTATACTTTCGTGCTGTCATCCATGTAGATATTCCATAATCTTTGCCAATAAATGCTAACTTTTTTAGGTTGGTTGCTTTCTTTCTTGTATCATTTAGATTCGCATAATCGTCTATAAAAAAGAAAGTATTAGTTTCCTGGTATATATTAATAAGTAATTCTAGCTATTTATATAATTTATCACAACGATTTATTATAATTACATTGTGGTCTCTAAAATGTCATTTTATGGTGTAAATCTTATTCTGCATACTTGTGGGACAAATAATTACAAAACAATTTTGAAAGCTTTTATATTCTGTTTCAATCAAATCTAGTGCAAACTTTGTCTTTCCGTGATTTGTAAGACCACAGATAATCATATTATCTCGTTCGCTTAGGTACATGTATTAACCATTAAACAGGTCATTAGGTTTTCAGGCTTCGCCGTCTTTACATATAGAAGAGAATAGATTTTAATTCGTTGTGCTGAATATTTACCAGTGCATTCTGAACAGAATACATACGCATCTACAACTAGGTAAATAACCAATATTGTGATAATTTAATTGACGACAGTTCATGCCACAATTTGTATGAGTACCTTTTACCAACAGCGTGTTATTTCGATACCTTTCTGTTTTCTGCTACTTTTAGCTCAGAAAAAAGTCGATATTTCGTGTCTCAAAGCGATTAAAAGAGTCCGACCATATGCGTATGGCGCAAGGTTTACTTTATATCTGTACATCTTCAATCACGTTTATGCAGACACAAACTTGAAAGACACAATTTTTACACTAAAGTAATAATTTAGAAGCCTTGCAACTCAATGTATTAACTTTGAGAAAAATGTACAAAATTTAAATGCTTGATTTGACTTTATTTTTTTAAAATTAAGAACACATTCGTTTTCATCAGGCTCCAATCCTTATCCACGCTTTCATTTCAAAGCGTCAGAAATGTGGTCATTTTATTATGTTCATCCGTCTGACCGTAACTTTGGCTCGTCCTAAACAGTCGAAATTCACTAAACTGAAGAGTATTTTTTCCACAATCCCCTTGGGTCTCTGGGTATGGATTGCATGGTCAAATGTGCCTCAGATTCAATTTCAGTGCCATGATTTCCAATTTTATGACAATACTTTATAAATGCAGTCAAAGCAGGAAAACACAATATATTTTGTTCTTAATTTCGGGTTACAAACACTGGGCTATCATCTGAGGAGGGAGGGGAATCTTGTGAAAGGAGAAGAGGAAAGTATAAGACAATGTTGTTTCATGAAAGGAATTTATGAAAAGCGTAGGGATTTGCGTTGCCAAGTAATTAAAGGTACCCTAGATGCATTATGTTTTCACTGTTTCAATAGGCAAAATCGTGACGTCACGATATCTTTGAAATGACGGATAGCTGTTCAGTTATCATTGTAGTTTGAATGTTACGTAAATTCATTATGTTGAAGCAATGACGCATACAGGCGAATAATTTACGGTTATCGATTACCCTTCTCCATCCCACACTTTCTTGCACCCTGATATTTCAGGGTATGATAAATGCTATAAAATTTCAGCGTGGTCCATCTTCTTTGTTGAATATGCTAATATATACCCGAGTTCTATTTATTCTGTCATATTTTGTATATTAAAATTATTCTTTGTATGGGATATTACCTCATAACACGACAGTCGACTGTTTAAGATAAAGACAATAAATTTTGTTTTCTAAACAGAAAGTTGTTTTGGAGTCAACCTTCGATATAGATAAAAATGAAATGACGTTTGTAAATAAGTTCATGACAAATAAAACCAGTTAGCGATGAATAAATGCTGAGTTTGACGACGATGGAATCAGTGGCGTACTGAGGGTAAATGACACCCGGGGCGACGATGATGGCCCGAAGGGCCTGAATACGAAGCCCGAATTTTATCAGCTGTTTTGGCGTCCCAAGACCTCTGGCTCCCGGGGCAACCGCCCTCTTCGCCCCCCCCCCCCCCCCTACACGTTAGTACGCCACAGGATGGAATCTAATGCGTGTAGTTTATTATACATGTTATAACTTGGCAATATTACCGTCTTTTACTTTCCAGAGTAATTTGGTCAGTACAGCTTATTGAAGCTGGCCCAGTAATGCAGGTAATGTTTAACCACGTTCGCATTTATTTATTCACATAGAGTTTCCAGAAATAAAAACTGTATACCACCTTTATTCTGACTTGATATGCATGATCTACGTTTCAATTGAAGCACATTTAGTATTAACCCATGACAGAGATTTGTTCACTTAAATTGTCTGCATGCCAGCGCCTCCTTGCCGATAAATTCTTGATATATGTAACATGAAGGAGCAAAATATGTTCTTTTTTACTAGGACCTTTTTGGATAAACAAAATTGAAAGGAAAATAAGCATTATAAACAAAACAGTTAAACAGACACTGACAAATCTGCTTTTTTATTTACTGTCACGCTGGGAGCATTGATGGAAGAAAGAGTTCACATGAGGGTTAATGTGTGACTTCACTAAATTGAGTGGCAGGTAGTCAACCGTTATGTATATGCTACATTAATACGCTTTGTTTTGGAATGGTCTAAAACATTTAAGCATAAGGTAATACTAATTTGGAACCTACAGTAGCACAATTTGTAGACCTTCCAAGGCCTCGCTACTTGTGCTATCGTCCTCATTTACTTGCGAGCTGGACTGAAAGTTTTGCACCATCTTCTGATTGCTACATCCCGTCTCCTAGCAACTAGCGAGATAGCCATGAATATATTTAGCTGCATTCTCCCTCGACCTTGAGTGATCCTTGTAGCCTTGTAATAATTTCTATCCCTTCGCTTTTTGTTGAATATTAAATGGACTACTTGGAGTTTAAATAAATGGTATTTTATCTCGGTTGTCTGTTATATTTTTATCATTCAGGTAAAACATAAACAAACAATTACACATTTACTCTGGTGTTTTTCGCTTGCTTGGTTATTTTCCTCTTCTATTCGTTTGGGTAATTTCATCCGAGCATCTTTATCTCTCTGTTTCATATGTTCCTTCTAATGATTTTCAGTTCTTTTCGATTTTCTCTGAGTTCATTTCCAGATACTTTTGGTGAACTTCTATTTTCAAATGTGAATAAATAGTTATATATTTCAATGTCTTTCCGCATTTGTATTTAAATGCATCGTTATCAATATTTGCTGCTGTGTGATAGGATACCTTCTAAAATCAGCGACCTATTCTGTTTGTATGCGCAATCTTTACAGCGTCTCAATTGTTGGTTGCGATGTTTTTCCTTTTTGCTCAATCGTTTTCTCTTTATTGCAGCTATCACAATCCTTCGTTTAGTTTTCAATAGCTTTCAGTAGTTTAGGAACTTAGTCATATTTTTTTTGCTTTGCAGTAGTTTAAAAAGTTTTGTCTGGAGTAAGAACTTTATTTTTCTCATGTATTCTGGATTCAACTTTGTGGAGCAAGGTTGTTCTCCTTTTCGTTGTTTAATTATCATACATTGCCTTTTACTCATTATCTTATTTTCGTTATTTAATTTTTAATCGGATGTTATTTAATTATCGTGCTAGTGTAGTCGTTGTCTTCTCACCCACAAATCTTCATACATGTTGTAGTGATGGTCAAAACTGGATATGGTTCTTTTCACTGATATTATGCTGCTAAACAGATTATTCTATTGGCAATTTTGTACACACTCACTTCTTACGTCCACACTTCTTGAATGGTATCTATTTTTTTTAATTATTTTTTTATAGGTATATTGCTCTTCATGAAACCAATTTACTTGTACTCATTTATTTTATTTTTTTTAAATCAGTTTTATAATAGCCAACTAGCAGCGTATAGGGATACAACAAATTCTTTATGGCATCGCACTACAGGCACGCAATGGTGTACTGGCCATTGGGCATACCGGGACAAATCCCGGTGGCCGCCGCAAAAAAATCCGTTTTTACCGGTGTTTTACTGGTGTGACCAAAACCCCGGGCCTGTCCCGGCATACCGCCGCAACGGTGGGCCGGTGGGCCGTCAAAAAATCCGTTTTTACCGGTGTTTTACTGGTGTGAGCAAAACCCTGGGCCTGTCCCGGCAGATAAATCCAGGGCCGAGTTGCTTACCCAGTACACTCCTGCAATCACGTGTGTGTGTGTGTATGTGTGTGTGTGTGTGTGTGTGTGTGTGTGTGTGTTGTTCCAATTGACTTAGGAGTCCATTGTCGAGGTGGCCTGTAGTTGACCGTCCCTTCATAATATTGTTTATCTCAGCAGAGATTTGATGCGCTACATGACTTGTCCAGATGTCAGGAAGTGCAGGTTTTTCTTTTGTTATTGTCACATTCATTAGTTGTTGTCACACAGGTAAGATTGATTTGCAACGCAAATGACTTTGTGTAAATATCTGCTTTCAATAAAAATATTATTCTTTTATTACTACTTTTTAAAGTCTAAGCTGACATAAATGTACATCTTCATTGTATTGTTTGTTTTATATGCTGTTTTAAAATCAGTAATAATAAATTTCCCTTAGCATTATTTAAGTCTCCTTTGACTCTTTGCATGCATTGTGAACATAGTGTAAAAAGAAGCCTTGAAGGAGAATGTGTGTAAATAATTGGTGCATAATTTCAAATAGAGACATGTAACATTTAAACCTTTGAGTCAGACATATTTAACGGGGAATTGAAGCAATTATCATAAAAGAGGTCTTCTTAGTTTTCTATAACTTTCATCAAGCAATTGTAAACTTCATGCCCTCTATTGGGTTAGGATCTGTATTCAGAAGCTAATCTTGCACCAGTTTGTATCTTTCATTCGTCTTATAATGAAGCAAATTAATTGTTTAGTTGTGTCGAGTTTTATTGATCATTTGCTTACCCTTGTTGAATAAATGTCGTCGTCTGTTGAAACTTATGACTCGAGGTTTGAAGTGTTGGCTCTATTAACATACCCGTCATATTTGATCATACAGGATAACAATGTACAAGACTTGTGATAAAATATGATACTTTGGAATTTCTATTGTATCACAGATATAGAGGATCCCCTGTAATTTAACTTTCATTTAGGAAAGTGCATTTATGGGGACCTGGATACATGTCATACGAAGTTATACATTTATTATAATTAATATTGGTATATAGGTATATATGGGTACGTGTCATAAGAAGTTATATATTTATTATATTAATATTGGTATATATGTGTACGAGTCATAAGAAGTTATATGTTAATTATAATTAATATTGGTATATATGGGTACGTGTCATAAAAAGTTATATATTTATTATAATTAATATTGGTATATAGGGGTACGTGTCATAAGAAGTTATATATTTATTATTAATTAATATTGGTATATATGGGTTCGTGTCATAAGAAGTTATATATTTATTATTAATTAATATTGGTATATATGGGTACGTGTCATAAGAAGTTATATATTTATTATAATTAATATTGGTTATATATACGTACGTGTCATAAGAAGTTATATGTTTATTATAATTAATATTGGTATATATGGGTACGTGTCATAAGAAGTTATATATTTATTATTAATTAATATTTTGTAATAGGTTTATTCAGTATTGGAGGATCAGAGGATATTCTGATCCCTCCCTAATGTGTCCAAGTTGTTGTCACGCACGTATAGATTGTCCCATATAGTGTCTTCTTCTTCGGATATTACATAAGACAGCGAGGGCCGGTGGAGGTCAGTGTTGGGGATGGACACTTTGCAATGGGGCTGCCCAGTGGCGTACTAAGGGTAAATGGCACCCGGGGGCGACGATGATGGCCCAAAGGGACAGAATATGAGGCAACTGTCCAGTCCGCCCTCCACTCCACACCCCCGTTAGTATGCTACAGGGGCTACCCCTTGATCACGCAGAGCTTGTGTGTTATTGAGTCAAGTCTATTCCTTGAATAAGTTTGATCACAAAGGTAACTAATGGCATTTATTCATGAACCAGTCATATAAGCTGGGGCTCGTAGATTAAGGTGGGACGCAGGGGGCACGTGCATCCGGCCCGCCTAGTCATGGGGGACTCCCTGGTTGCCCTGGATAAAATTACCGTACATGTCTTTAAATAAGCCTTATATAGGTCTAAACCGTCTAATAATTAGCATAATATAGCTATACTAATTGTACACATATAAAGGCAATTTAAGGACAGCTTTCATGATGTATTTGTAGATCTATATCTTAAGTGCACCGGCCTCCAAAAGCTGAAGTGCCCAGGCCCCTCCCCCAAAAAAGTCTTAATCGGCCACTGGTAAAACCTATGCAGTAAGGTATCGTTGTCATTGGGGTCTCGAAGAAAGCAATGTGGGAAATCCTTCATTTTTATCAATCTATCATTTATAGTTTTGACATAAGCTCATTTACATTGTAGAAATTCTATTTTTCCACCCATACCCACGACTCAATCGTGGGGAGAAATATACGAGTTCCAACTATTGAAGCGCAAGTTTGGACTGGTATTCTTATTTATTGTAAGTATCTCAAAGTCGGACCAGAAGCGCTGTGACTTTGCAGGTGTGGCATGCGCATTGGCGTTGTAGTGGTAATAACGCTAATATCGAATGAGTGATAGGGCTTGTGCGGGGAGGGAGCATAAAGAGAAAGAAGCATTTGCCTGTTTCTGTAGATCAAACGCAAGATTTTCAAAAGCTAAAATTATCGAATGGGGACCGTGATTTGAGATAGATTTGCTTCTCAGACATACGATATTAAGGCAAGGAAGAAATCTGTATAATATAGGAAGTCAGGGATGATACACTGGAAAACTTTAGACCTCCATATGCTAACAAAGACATTCGAATCTAGCAGGTTTCCAAGTTCAGATTATTATATTCCTGAACCCAAAAACTCTCAAAGCAATGAACCCAACTGTGCCCGAAAATGGCGACTCGAAAGTTACGTGGAGTCATGACGGCTCACTGAGGTTATAAGAAACAGATCATTTCAAATGATGAAAAATGAAAATATAAAATCTTTAAAAAAAAGAAATAAAAGTAGAGGAAAACGAATTATTTTTATAATATAAATGAACTGACTGCAAAACTGGCAATGATAAATTTATAACAATTAGCCGTACGGATTTCCGAACTTGCTCTCTTGGCAGTCCTAATAACAATTATGCCTTAGTCTTAATGCATAGGTTCTACAAACCCCAGGTGATTTTATTGGCTGGTGGATACATGCCGTTAGCTATATTCGTGATCAAGCCAATAAAGGAATTCGATTGTGTGAATAACACACAAGTCCTACGTGTTCAAGGGTATCCCCATTGGAGAAAGCTGTAATCTCCTATGTGTGTGTGTTTGGTTGATTGATGTGTATTTTTGGTGACCTCTGTTCTGTCTTGTCCTTGACATTTATAGATGTATGTACGCTTGCAATATGGTTTATCTCCTAATGGAGGTAATAAATAATATTTTATGAATTACACTCATTGATGACGTACTTCCGGTCACCATCCTTAATATATATATATATATATATATAGATATATATATATATATATATATGTATATAATTGTTTTGTTTAACCAACTATCAGAACCAATTCCGTTTTGGGGTGTCTAGAAGTTAATAAGATCACAGAGGAAGCTTAAGAGAAGGTGAGTGGTTTTCTATATAGTTGTACATGCCTCTATAATCATGCTTTCGGACAAACGCACCTACACATACACGCACACACATACATACACAAAGCACACCATTTTTATACTTAAGCATCAGCCCTGCAACTCAAAGTATTATCTGTGCTAACAAAGCCAAACATTGAAATGAAGGATTTGACTCTATTTATATTAATTGTTTTTAAGTGAAAATTAAGGACACATTCGCTTTCATCACGTTTGAACCTTTTCCCAAGTTTTTTTTTATTTTCCCCCTAAAGTGAGGGAGGTTTGGTGATTTTATTATGTCCGTCCTGGCTGTTCCTAAACCGCGGGTATAAATTCACTAAACTTGCTAGAGTTCTAGTGTTCATATCCGGACGGTAATCCCATGTACAAGTGGTATCATTCCTTGCCCACTCCACTTAAGTCACTAGGAAAGGATAGTAAGTTCAAATGAACAATTTTTTATTTTTTTTTTAAAACAAAAATTCAATTTCAGTGGTATGACTTCCATTTATATGACAATACTTTACCTACGCGGTCCAAATACGAATTATATATATATATATATATAATGTACGGATTATGGGTTAAGACCACGGGAAAGTAGCCGTAGAAAATCTAAAATGATGTCGTTTCAAGAAAGTAAATTATGAAAAGCGCAAGAATTTGCCTTGGCGAATAATTAAGTTGCATTTTGTTCTCACTGCTACAGTGGTCAATACGTACAGCCATGAAACGATGTATAGCTATAAGTCATCACTGTTACAGTGGTCAATATGTGCAGCCACTAAATGATGTATAGCCATAAGTCATCACTAAATGTTACTCAGATTTCGTTTTTTTAAGCGATTCTGAATAATCCTTGGCCCACTGACGTCCCTCCATTCTCTCACGCAGAAATTTTAGAATATAATATAGTATATAATCTTTCAGCATAGTCATGTACTTTGTACTGTATACTAATAATTACCCATGTTCTATTTGTTCTGTCCCTTTCTAGATCTTACAATAATTGTTGTACAAGATATTATCCCATAGTCAGAAAGTAACCCTTGAAGATCCAACAACTTTGATTGCTAACTATAAAGTACTAGTGCAGTAACATCGACACACCATTTATATCTACCTTCGATTTAAATGACATTTGTAAATATGTTTGTGATAAATAAGAAAAATGTATCCAGGATAAATACTGAGTTTGACGGCAATAAAATCAAAAGAGAGTAGTATGTCCACATATTTAAAACTTATTTATGTCTAAATAATCACGTTTTCTCTGTAACATGGCCAGCACATGACACAGAAACTTACCCCCGCCCCCCCCCCTCCAAAAAAAGTAATTTTTATAGACGTTAGAATGTATTTGCCAAGGATAGCTTCTAGTAAGAGAAAGAAGTCCACGGTATCATATGATATTACAACTGTATAGCCCATTTATTTCGATTTGAAATGCATTATCTACGTTTAAATTATGGCGACACTATTGCTTCCCCGTGAGTTTGCTCACTTGAGTGAGCCTCTTTGCTAAAGGATGTAAAATTAGGGAGAAAACTTATGTGCATTTTTTTTTTGTTGTTGTTGTAAAAGGCACTATATATGGATAAGCTAACTGAGAACAAACCGGTTTTATAAAACGAAGATAGTTCAAGAGACATTGATAAATCTTCCTTTTTATCTTTACTGTGACGGTAAGTGTATCTTTGGAAGAAAGAGTTCATATAAGGGTCACTGAGTGACGTCACTAAATAGACCATAAGAGTTCTTAACCTATTTGATATGCTGCAGTAATCCGCTTAGTTTTTGGGACGGTTTGAACAATTAGAGGAAAAAGTCATACTAATTTAAATAGAGAATATCATACATAGCTTTTTGCATACAGTCTTGAACCAGCACACTCTGAGAAATTCCAGCTCTTAGAGATAAGAGAAGAGGCAGGTGTCTATAATTATTTCGCCCAATATTTATCTTTTAGAACCGAGTTTATATTATTTTTATTATTATTATTAATATTATTATTATTATTATTATTATTATTTATTATTATTATTATTATTATCAAGTTAATTTTATTTTTAACTATTTATTCTATCCTTACTCAGGGTATGGGCACAGTTAAAAAGATTAAGAGGATTAGGAAAACGTTATCAATTTCATGCACACCATCTAAAAACTGTCATTAAAATTTGAACTAAACTTTTGGCTTAGAATAAGTTTTTCAGTGACAAAATATATCAATAGCGATATGAATCAAGTTGTAAATGCGTGGAATTTAAAGGTATCACTACGCACACTGAACCAATCAGCTGTTATTGAATCTTCTTGTAGTCCCTGAGAAAATGTTTAATACTCATTTTCTGATTTTCCCTCGAGATTTGATAACCAGTGAAAAATGTAACATGCATTCAAAAGGCAGCAGCATGCATTAAAGCCACCCACCCACCCCACCGTCTCTCTCTGTCTCTCTCTCTCTCTCTCTCTCTCTCTCTCTCAATCTCTCTGGTCGGTTAGCGTGATTTTATATGGTATTAAAATTATCAATTACTGGAACTTAATATTATAATACTGTGAAGTTAGCCATGAATTTAAGTACTGAAAAATAAAATTGTTCTTCCCAAAGCAGCCAAAATTATTGTCCACGAAAATTATTGTCCATGAAAATTATTGTCCACGAAATAAATAAATTCACAGTATAATACGATTTATAAGAGCTCAATGTTGAGAAACATAATTTTTCTAATATTTGTTGTAATGTTTCAAACTTTCAGATTTATTTTAAGACCAGATATTTTTCAGTGTATCTAATATTTTTCAGTGTATCTAATTCATCAAACGTTGAAATATTTCGATGGCACGTCATTTCTTTCCACTTATATTTAGGACTCTGATACGAACTTTATCGACATCATTTATGACATGTTTTTCTTTGAACCAACAAAATGTGTGGTTTGGGAGAAAAGAAATATTCCAGGTTACCCAACAGCCATCCTTCCTACCATCAATTATTTGAGACATGTCAACTTTTGCCCTTCTTTTGGAGTCAATAAAAATTGTTCTCCTGTTTTGCATCGAAAACGTGGGGAAGTATATTACTACATTTTGTGTCCAGGTGCGTAAGCATACGTCATAAAAAAGCAAACATCATAACTAGAACATACGTCATATTTTAGGCATACGGAACAGCGCGCGAAGTGGACTGGAGCATCCCTTGCAGGTGGACTCGTCCAAAATGGCTTTACATAAAAGCATTATTTATCCCGCTAAGGATTATGATGTGATGACTGAACATAACAGTAGCCATTCACTGTCCAATCACATTTCAGAAAATTGAAAATATTATCTGAAACGAATATTTTTTGCTAATTTTAAACACTTATAACATAGCAATTTTGTGAAAACTCTAAGTACTCACTGTACTTTTCATAATTATTATTTGCATTATTATACATATTCCTATTCATACGGATATCGTGTCCATTTCACCATAGTGAATAACAAATATACGCTGCAAATAAAGCGTACATTACCTTTATGGCTTGAGTTTAAAACTTTTAAATATATTGATTAATGTATTTTTCATTAAATTCCTATTTTTAAAATGTGACGGAATAATGATTTCAAGATCCACAACCACACCCTGCCAAAAACGATAAATATATAACAACAGTAGAAAAATTGAGGAAGTAATTAAATGGAAACCACAACACTTTACTGTGTAGCGGTAATAGGCAAGCCAAATTATTATAATAACATTTTGTATCGCTACACGATGAAGACTAGTGTATATACAAGCGATTCCCATTTACCGTAGCACCTCTGTTATTAATACATCTCCATAGGATCTCCGAATCTAGCTAAAATAAATAGGCTGAATTGAGAGTCGCTATCTGCTGCAGGAACGACTAGTGTTTTGTTCTTGCTCATTTCAGTCCAAATTATACTAAAAAGCAAATAGTACGGTTGGCGAGGGTTTCATAGATTATTGAATTTCACGCTTGAAAAAAGCAGACGATGCTACACTCGATCCGAAAGGATAGTATTACAAGTCATGTTTAGATAGCTCCATAACGTTTATATAGGACTGTTCGATCAAAACGAAACACAAAAGACGCTAACACGACGAGGCAATGTACATTATTCAGTAACAATTGCTGGTCTTTAATGACGTCCTAATGGATTTAAGGTAGGTCTTAATGAGTTGTGTCTCAAAGAATCAGACAAGGTCAAAATCTTTTTGACGATGTTGTTTTGAGTGTTTGTTTCAATTCAGTTTAGTTAAGTGCCTTATAAACGGAGCAATTTTGATCTCTACTGCATATAGGAGGTTAAGGCAATAAACCTTTTCCAAAGAGTTGAATAATTATATCTTCAAAATTAAAGACCCGACGAGTTAAAATGAGAAATGAACCATATCTTGTAATTTAAAATAGTCAAATCCTTACAGCACTTCCAGTACTTTGATTTATATGGCGATCATGCATGCTTGTGCTGTATGCCAACCTTTAGTGAGCACGACGGAGAGTCTGAGCCAGAGATTTCAAAGTCTTTCCCAAGTCCTCCCACAAACATTTGCAAACAAGGAACTTTGCATAATCGTTATTTTTACATGATCAATTAGCAAACACATACATTATATAGCAACTAAAACAATAAAATACCTTTTCTCAAGCTGTACGAGCTATTTCTGTCTTTTGTAAACGACTAACCTCAAATATTTCACGTTTCAAGTTTGATACTGTAAGTATGCTTTAAAACTTCACATCCTTTAAATTATTACATCCGTCTAGAGTAATATTGCAAATAAAAATCTCTCAATTATTATTATTGCACTATCTTTCGTCTCATATGTTATATACTTAGAATTAATGTATTTTCGTGGATATCACTTTTCGTGGTTTAACGAAAATAATGGCATTATGTCGGTACTTAAATTGGTTGATTTTGGAAGAATTACTGTTGTTTCAATAGTAGAATTATTGATCTTTCTGTCTTTGGTTTGTAGCAGCTTCAATATCCTGGAATCCCATGACAAATAGTGAATTCCCTGGATATCATCTAAATTGAAAAGTTGTATTCATAAAGATAAGCTAATATTACATTTATTTGCAGAAATGAAGAATCCAGTCGGTATACTTTTGATCGTCCTTCTGTTGACATCCACCACTCCTCTATGTAATGGCCAATTTGGTCGTGGGTTTGGTCGTGGGTTTGGTAGAGGGTTGGGTAGTGGGTTAGGGTTTGGGTTAGGGTTTGGGTTAGGAGGAGGCTTCGGAGGAAGGGGAGGATATGGATATGGTGGAGGACTTGGTGGAGGAGGATTCGGTGGAGGAGGATTTGGAGGAGGAGGATTTGGTGGAGGAGGATTTGGTGGAGGAGGATTTGGTGGAGGACTTGGACCAATATTAGGGCTTGGTTTACTAGGAGGAGCCTTCGGAGGTGGAAGCGGTTTTTTTGGAGGTGGCAGAGGATTTGGAGGTGGATTAGGAGGAGGATTGCTCGCTGGAGCACTTTTCGGATAAAACATATTGGTTAGAGAATTACATTATTTCACTTAAATTTCGCTTACCATGATATTACATGGCGGTCGTCTTAGGTACTTAAGTCAGAGAGTTGGAATATTATAATGTATACATGTGTAAAACAAATCATGAATTGTAATCACTGGTATATTTTTTTATTTTCTTTTTGTTTTGTTTTTTTAAAGTTTTATTAATACTCATAAATCACAAAGTTTAAGTTTGTATAATATGTATGTGGTAATGTTTTGTACATGTATTTATTAATTTCTAAAGAAAAATTAAATATCATCAAATGTTTAAATATTTAAAAATGGCCATAAAGTTTAAAATCTTTAGATCATTATGGTAGCAATTTAATTCATCTTATCATTGACTCTTGATTCTAAAAGAATGAAATAGTTTGTCGTAATAGACGATTCAACTTTACGTAAGGAAGAACTGATATAAATGAAGGTTTACAAGTCTGACGTTTATATTTTTAAGCAAACCATTTCGATTGTGGATTTTCATAACATTTGTGGGAGTTATTTTTCCTGTCCTATTTCAGACTCAAAGATAAGCACGAAGGACGTTTTAATAAAAAAAGAACATAACATTTTCCGTGTTTTGTACTTTTTAATAGACAATAGTGTCAGAAATTGATATACAAAATAATTGATAAAATGACTTCTTCATTTGAATTCCTTCCTGTATAAATATTTTCCGCTACACGTTTGACATTAAAACAATATAAAAGACACAAGTTGCTAATACAGCGTCATATATATATATATATATATATATATATATATATATATATATATATATATATATATATATATATATATAAATTATTCGTATTTAAAAATTATGTTCATGTTATCAAGCATTCTCCTGTAGAATCCACGGATAGTACTTTCCGCTCTCTCGCTCTTTCTCTCTCTCTCTCTCTCTCTCTTGCCATATATATATATATATATATATATATATATATATATGTAAAGTAGTGTAGTAACTCTCTCTCTCTCTCCATATATATATATATATATATATATATATATATATATATATATATATATATATATATATATATATAAGCAGTGAAGAAACTCCCGGTCCTGTGAGACAGTTACCATGTACTATCCAGTTTGAACGGATTTAACCAGTTTTCATAAAATCACTAGTAACCGCCCTGGGACACGTAAAACATAACCTGTTAATGCTCTTTTTTAAAATTTAGGTTGATTTTTGAAAACTATTCTACTTTTAGTCGTACAAATCTTAACTTTTTACTCGAAATTCAGAGATTATTAATAGATTAATTAACAAATTTGACTAAAATCACAATACAAATAATTTTCGCCAAGTTTTAAACCTATAATACATATGAATTTACTTTTTTAAACTAAATTTGAAGCCTTAGTGGCCTGATGTTTTTTCATAAAATTTTAAATATCAGTTGCCCAGGGAGTTTTTTTTCATAAAATATTGGCTCATAGTATTCTAGGTCTTTTCATAAAATTTTGAAGACCAGTGGTCTAGGTTTTTTCATAATCCTTAAGTTGAAGATCAGTTGCCCAGGATTTTCATAAAATGTTCTTTAAAAACCCTCAGCCGTTGACTATTTTCCTTCAAACCAAACACCACAGATCCCTAACATTTATGAAAAATCATATCATGACTTCTAGTTTATTAAAACAAAAACCTAGAATACAAAGACGACGTGCCACCAAAGACGAGGGACACCCTAAAGAGGAGAGAGGAGAAGCCTTTATATCTTAGATATCTATTATTTTTTAAATTGAAAAGTAATTATAATCTGTCACAGAAACCTCAAGCTCAACAAGGGTTTATATTCTTGATAACGTTATTTAAACCACAAGCCTAGGATATAACGGAGGGTGCCTTTTTAAATGCAATTAATTTGTCACAAAACAGTAAACTCGTTATCAAGGCTTTCATCCGTGATAAAAATTATTCAAATCCAAACGACTACGATGATAAATTTATCATTTAAATGTGCACGGGTTGCTTTATTATCGATGCATTAGTTTTTTCAACTACATTAGTTATTTTAAACGTCATGTAGTTAAATGAATTATATTACTCTATCGATAAAACCATTTAATACATAAGTTATTACTCTTGGATTTTTAAAAATCCTGTGAACTCAGTTATCGACAGTGAATACAACCACACGGGTAAATGCGGTAAATATGTATTCACTATGACTCGATAAACGAGATCAGTGTCATTTCTGCAGAGTATTAACTATAAATAGCTCAAAGCCATGCGATGGGTGTAATTGTTTTTACTAGACAGTGGTAAAGTATTGTAGTAACTTAATAAAGTTTACTGAAAGATTAATCCATGAAGCTATATTGCGTTAATAGAAAAATGAATTACATACAAAATATATGACACTAAATATTTGGACTGGCATATATTCGCTACTTTGAGTTGATAGGATTTTATAGACCGAGATACTTTATGATAGCTTGATAGAAACATCTACTGGCCTAGCTTTCATAAGTGGGATGTATAGACTGATACATATATTCACTGCACTGTGCTAATATGATTTTATAGACTTATATATTGTATGATAGTACGAACGCACGAATTATTGGGGAGAAGCATATCTTGAATTGTCTTGAATAGGTGGGATGTGTGGAGTGGCAAATATTTACTGCACTGAGTTAATGAGAGTGTTTAGACCTAAATAGTTTATGATAGTACGTACGTATACTAGACAGAAATATCAATTGGCCTAGCTTGGATAAGTGGGACGTTAAGTTAAAATGGATTTCGAGCATTCAGTCGATATCAGTAAGTGTTCGAGTCCCCGTCACGGTATATTTAGTTTCTATTAATTCAGTGCAGATGTTCGCTCTAGCTGAAATGTGATGCAAAATGAACATCAAATTGGTGCCAAGGAACTGAGTTGACATTGATTCGATTTTAAGTGATGCGAACTTCCAGTGCACCATTTACTTAAGAGTAGTTTCGCAAAATCAAAATGTTTGAACCAATGGATGCGACATCCCAGCCAATTTGACGTAAGAAAGCAGAACGGATCGTGTCCTCGAGGACAGCCAAGTGCACCGTAATTCTTAAGTTGGTTATCATTGAGGGCTGACAGGTGATGCTGGACAGATGGGCTTTTGCAAACAATTTGAATAAAAAGCTTATATCAATGAGTATTTTCACCAATTAAGAACAGATATTTCACAAATATTATTCATTTGTAGAGCCCAATTACACTAGATTAAAAAAACAAATCAAGGTCAAGGTCCAATACATTATTCTGAACTTAAAGATTAACCGATAAAACAGTCTACTTACCTATTGTACAAATATACCAAAATTATATTCAATTATATAAGGGTTTAAATCAGTCATGCAAATGACCAGCTTCAGGCAGACATTTTTGATATAAGGGCTGTTGAAATTTTCAACCATAAATACATATATATTTTAACAGCGATATATGTCTTCTCTAAATATTCCTGGGCTAAGAAAGTAAAAACAAAAACAGTAGAGGATATACACGGCGGTTTTATAGAAATATTTAAAGAGAGAAAATCACAACAAATACAGTTCGATTAAGAAAGAAATTGTATAACCGAAAATTAACGAGTTACTTGAGAAATAAAATATCGAATTATTTTCCCCTTGCTCAAACAAAAAAGCGTCTGTGGTGGAAAGGTTTAATCTCACTCTTAAAAAGAGAATGTGGAAATATTTTACTGAAAATGTCACCAGGGAATGGATTGATAGATGACCAAATCTTATTGAAGGATAGAATGCCTTATATCACAGATTCATAAACATAATCGCCAATTGAGGCGAATAAACCTACCAAACAGGTCAGAAGTATGGATTGACTTACTCGGTTATCTTAGCTGATACATGTGGAGTACTCAGATATAAAATAGGTCAGAAAGTTAGTATCTTCGAATATAAGTCTATTTTATCTAAAGGCTATCTTCCTAGTTTCTTGGAAGATATTTTTAGAATCAGACAAGTAATTTTAGGTGACCCTGTAGTATATAAATTAGAAGACGTAAAGGGAGAGCATATTTAGGGAATATTGTACGAGGAAGAGTCGTATCTATACGAAGACCATGTCTTCAAGGCCAAGAACATTTAAAAACTAAAATAAGCATGTGCTGATAACATGGAAAGAATATGATGAATCTTTTAATAGTTGAGAGCCGGAAGAAAATGTAAAATTATGTATAGTATATGAATTGAATCAATTACATGTTATATTTGTTATCTAATTAAGTCTATGGATGAAATGAAAAGTTGAAATAGGTACTGTACACGACGTAAAGATTGTGCAAATATAATAGAATTTCAGTGGTATTGTAGCGGTGAAGATAAGGATATCAGAGAATACAAACAACACAAATTACATGTGAATGTGGAAAAGATCTAAAAAGATGCTCAATATTTTATCATAAAAATAGTTTCCGCGTTAATTTTGTAAATGGAACACAATTTGCTTGATACAAAAATGTAAAAATCTGAAAGAAGGAAATACCAACCTCTTTTTAAATCGTCTTCTTACTAATAGAGAAATAGAGCAAATTGTGTTTGAATCTAAAAAACGAGTTTGTTCTAGTAAGCTACGAGACTTTTTTAAAAACAAAAATGACCATAGATTCGTACCTAAAAAAGGAGTTAATCAATCAAATAATTTGATTGCTTTGATTATTATTCTTGAAGAAGTTGAACCATACTTATGGAAAATGATAGCTAGAAAAAGCAAAGCCTTAGAATCAGAAAAGTCCAGCTTGATTTATCTAGTAAATTCGGAATAGTAGATGCTAGCTGTAGACCAATACATATACGTTTTGTAGATTGGTATTACAGAATAAAACCTACAAACATAATGAGCAAAAATGAAACAGGAAGTAAAATTCAAGAACTGTTTGTTGAACTATACACAAACTTTGAACAGGAAATAGACGTAGACGGTTTTTTTTTTCGTTTTTTAGAGGGGTGGCGGCTTTTTTGTGGATGCAATAGAATATTTAAATCCGGCTAGGAATAATCCTTATATTCTACTAAAATATAACCATTAAGAATATAACGTTGGTGTAACAAATGTCCCAAAAAATACACAAGGCATTCAAAAATTGAAAATAAATGTAATATTTTTATTAATCTCTGTGAACTAGTAGGAAAACGTATAAGTCCAGTCAGAATGATAAAGAGAATCCGACATCTTATAATTAGATTTCACAATAGAAAAAATGAGAGAAGAGGGTTCTGTTGTTAAATTTAAAAACTACCAAAATCAACTAAATGTTTATTTTGTTATATATTGTGATTTCGAAAGTATTATCGAGCCAATAAGCATTGAAGATGCAATGAGAACCCAAATACATCATTGACAATAAAAACAGAAAAATACACCAGCAGGGTTTTGCCTTTATCTTAAATCAACTCACAACGCTTATGAGCCTATATATAAGACCGCATAACTAAATTATATGAATATTTGAACCCAATTGAAGAAACTATTTATGAAGAACTAAAATCAAATAACGCTACTCAAATAATATTTACCAATAAAGATAGAAAACATTAATATTCCACCAATATATGTAATATATAGGAATAGCCTCAGAGAAGGTTTTGTAAAGAGAACAATAAGATTTCTAGATAGTTATAGGTTTATGAAGCAATATTGTGAGCAACTTGCTAGAAAGATAAACAATGATAAATTTATAGAAACAATTGAAACATTTGAGGAACTCTCAAATTCTTTTAGAAACATATCTATCTGTACGAATACATGGATTCATTTGAAATATTTAATGAAACTGAATTACCATCAATCGAAATTTGTTATTCAAGTCTCACCTGATCAGGAATTAGCGCAGCAGATTACAAATATGTGAAAGATGTTTATGAAATATTTTAAATTAAATTGCCAGGTGATCTTCACAACTACTTCGAAAAGAAATATATTTTATTGTTGTGTGAAATCTTTTTAAAAAATTTCAATCTGTATGTTTAACGAATTATAAACTGACTCAGCACATTATTTAGTGCACCCAGACTAGCTCGCGAATCCAGTTTGAAAATAAGGTAGAATTGGAACTGCTAACAAGTTATTATATGTTCTTAATGATTGAATGTGGAACCAGAGGAGGAATAAGTATGATACCTAAAAGATATTCTAAAGCAAATCATGAGTATTATGAGACGGAGAAGGCTATTGGAGTTCTGACTAACAGAGAATATGATAAATTAAGGTCAAGGTAATATATTATGCACCTAAGCAAATACAATTTGTATCATTGGACCATGTGACAGTCAATTCCCGTTAAAAAGTTTATATGAACAGAGGGTGAAACAATAAAAAGAATGGAAGAAAATGTAATATCTTGGAATGACGATTCAAAAACGAGAGGAATTCTAGAAGTAGATTTAGAAGTTTCTAACACATTTGCACGACTATTTTAAAAATTATCCTTCCTCACCAGAAAAACTAATTCCTAATAAGGATGATTTATCTCCATTGAAAAAGAAATTAATAGAAGATTAAAATGGAAATAAACCTTCAGTAGCAAAATTATTATACACGTTAAAAAACGAACAATATGTTATTCACTATCGTAATTTGAAGTTATATGTTCTGTTAGGAATAAAAGTAAAAAATATACATAGAGCAGTTATATTCGATCAAGAGACATTGCTAACATGATAAATAGAACAAAACACATCTTTGAGACAAAAAGCAACCAATGATTTTGAAAAAGACTTTTTTAACGTCAACGAATAACTTTGTCTTCGGATAAAATTTGGAATATTTAAGAAAGAGAACCAATGTAAAACAATGTACTAAAAAAAAGAACTATTTTCAACTTCAAAAGAATATTTCTTTTGCAAGGTGAACAGTAATATATGAAGATATGAAGTCAGTTAGCTTAAAGAATAAGAACGTAAAGCTATCCAATCCAATTTTTAGTTGTTTTTGGTGTTAGAAGCAAGTAAGTTCCTGGTGTATGACTTTTGCTACAACTAGCCAAATAACCAATATTGTGATAAAAAGAAACTTGTAATGGATGATAAAGATTTGTTATGTATTAATGTTGAAAGAGACAACTTTTACAATGATATGAAACAAAACATATAGTTTTGCGACGCAAGCGATTAAAAAAATGATAACATATATGGAATACCATTAGCTACCAAGAAAGCTGGTGAATTGTTTAAAGATGAGATGAATGGTGTACCAATGTAATCACTAATTGGCCTTAGAAGTAAGCTTTATGTGTTTAGAACAGAAAGAAGAAAAAAAAGCATGGGTATTATTCAATATGTGGTTAAAAATAATCTAACATTCGATATGTATAAAGATTGTATATTTAACCAAACTATAATGTACCAAGAGATAAATTTAACTAGATCCTACCGTCTTGAATTTAATTAGATCTTACCATCATGAGATACAAAATATCACGATAAATAACATTGCTCTTTCACCATATGATGAAACCATTATTTGGTGGATTCCAGCCTCACTAAAAGTTTATATCTTTGATTTTCTTTTAACTTTGAAACTATTTCAGATATAATAACTGCCGGTACTAAACCATTTCCATTAACAATGTTTTCCACAGACTTTTAGCATTTTCTATCCTTGAATCTTTTGAGTCGAAGACTGCTATAAATCTAACATTTTCAACAAGCTCGTATATGACAGAATTATATTTTCGTGCTGTCATACACATAGATATTCCATAATCTTTGCCAATAAATGCTAATTTTGTTAGGTTGGTTGCTTTTTTTCTTGTATCATTTAGATTTGCATAATCGTCTATAAAAAAGAAAGTATTAGTTTCCTGGTATATACTAATAAGTAATTCTAGCTATTTATATAATTTATCACAACGATTTATTATAATTACATTGTGGTCTCTAAAATGTCATTTTATGGTGTAAATCTTATTCTGCATACTTGTGAGACAAATAATTACAAAACAATTTTAGAAAGCTTTTATATTCTGTTTCAATCAAATCTAGTGCAAACTTTGTCTTTCCATGATTTGTAATACCACAGATAATCATATTATGTGGTTTGCTTAGGTACATGTAGCTATAGAAGAGAATAGATTTTAATTCCTTGTGCTGAGTATTTATCAGTGCATCAGGAACAGAATACATACGCATCTACGTTTTCTTTCATATTTATCTGTAGGTGTATTCCTCTCGGAAATTAGATAATTATTGCGCTGTTTCATCCAATTTATTGTCATATGTGCTTCTTAAATCAAGCCATAAACACTCCTTGGAGACTCATTCTTGGTGAGTGAAGTAGTACATTTGCTTAGGTTCTATTATCAGCTATATCAATAATTATCTTTCTTGTGATATAGCAATAAAAGAACTACAGCTTGTTTCTGTACTTATCGCTTACATAATTTACCATTGGATCAGATGTAATTGTATGGTACTAAAACAAAATTCTCCAATGTATAATCTTGGTTTGCACCCTCTATCACTTCAGGTGCTTTTTCCAGCATAATTTATAAGTTGCTTAAGTTGCATTTTGTCTTCACTGCTACAGTGGTCAATACGTACAGCCATGAAATGATGTATAGCTATAAGTCATCACTGCTACAGTGGTCAATACGTGCAGCCACGAAATGATGTATAGCCATAAGTCATCACTAAATGTTACTCAGATTTCTTTTTTGAAGCGATTCTGAATAATCCTTGGCCCACTTCCATCCCTCCATTCTCTCACGCAGAAAATTTATAATATAATATAGTATATAAACTTTCAGCATAGTCATTTACTTTGTACTGTATACTAATAATTACCCATGTTCTATTTGTTCTGTCCCTTTCTAGATCTTACAATAATTGTTGTACAAGATATTATCTCATAGTCAGAAAGTAACCCTTGAAGATCCAACAACTTTGTTTGCTAACTATAAAGTACTAGTGCAGTAACATCGACACACCATTTATATCTACCTTCGATTTAAATGACATTTGGAAATATGTTTGTGATAAATAAGAAAAATGTACCAAGAATAAATGCTGAGTTTGACGGCAATAAAATCAAAAGAGAGTAGTATGTCCACATATTTAAAACTTATTCATGTCTAAATAATCACGTTTCCTCTGTAACATGGCCAGCACATGACACGGAAACTTACCCCCGCCCCCCCCCTCCAAAAAAAGTAATTTTTATAGACGTTAGAATGTATTTGCCAAGGATAGCTTCTAGTTAGAGAAAGAAGTCCACGGTATCATATGGTATTACAACTGTATAGCCCATTTATTTCGATTTGAAAAGCATTATCTACGTTTAAATTATGGCGACACTATTGCTTCCCCGTGAGTTTGCTCACTTGAGTGAGCTTCTTTGCTAAAAGGATGTAAAATTAGGGAGAAAACGTATGTGCATTTTTTTTTTTTTTTTCGTTGTATAGGGCACTACATATGGATCAGCTAAATGAGAACAAACCGGTTTTATAAAACGAAGCAGATAGTTCAAGAGACATTGATAAATCTTCCTTTTTAGCTTTACTGTGACGGTAAGTGTATCTTTGGAAGAAAGAGTTCATATAAGGGTCACTGAGTGACGTCACTAAATTGACCATAAGAATTCTTAACCTATTCGATATGCTGCAGTAATCCGCTTAGTTTTTGGGATGGTTTGAACAATTAGAGGAAAAAGTCATACTAATTTAAATAGAGAATATCATACATAGCTTTTTGCATACGGTCTTGAACCAGCACACTCTGAGAAATTCCAGCTCATAGAGATAAGAGAAGAGGCAGGTGTTTATAATTATTTCGCCCAATATTTATCTTTTAGAACCGAAGTTATATTATTATTATTATTATTATTATTAATATTATTATTATTATTATTATTATTATTATTATTAATATTATTATTATTATTATTATTATTATTATTATTATTATTATTATTATTATTATTATCAAGAGAATTCTATTTGTAACAATTTATTCTATCCTTACTCAGGGAAAGGGCACAGTGAAAAAAATTAAGAGGATTAGGAAAACGTTATCAATTTCATGGGTACCATGTAAAAACTGTTTTTAAAATTTGAACTGAACTTTTGGCTTAGAATAAGTTTTTCAGTGACCAAATATATCAATAGCGATATGAATCAAGTTGTAGATACGTGGTATATAAAAGTATCACTACGTACACTGAACCAATCAGCTGTTATTGCATCATCTTGTATTCCCTGAGAAAATGTTTAATATTCATTTTCTGATTTTCCCTCGAGATTTGCTAACCAGTGAAAAATGTAACATGCATTCAATAGGCAGCAGCATTGAAGCCCCCACCCCCACCCGCACCCACACACACCTATCTCTCTGTTCGTTTAGCCTGATTTTATAAGGTATTAAAAATTGGCACAGCTTTTAAAATTGTAACATGTAAGAATACAGTAGAAAAAAATTCAATATTTAACGACATATATGGTATGTTCGATAGGGAATATGCATTTTCTACTTTAAGAATATAATTTTTAGGCTTATATCGGAAAATGTGAAGCTATATCAGAGAACAAAGTAACACATTGTGATTATTTTGTCCCATCGTGCGAATCATTCAGTAAGTCAATTCTGACTGTACAAAAAAACAGAGGCCTTTATGTTGTAGCAAATCATTGTCATAATAATGTTTTATCGATTACAAGATGTTTCCTTTTCTTAGCATATTACCGTATTATCTCCTAAATATGTATAACTGATATGAGAACGTACATCATTTATCTCATACTGGTGTTACGCATTACATTACTATAAAAGGAAAGTGTTGCTCGAGTAGATCACTGTATGTGTTATCGTGCTGTTAAGAAGAAAGTATTAACGTACATTAAATCCATTAATAGAATAAAGATATCATTCTGTTACATTTTATTAGATCAAATAACATATATAAAATATTATGACGTCTGAAACATTACATAAGGGATTATTTATTTGAATTTATGATCGTGGAACTTTCATTTTATAAAATTATCAATTACTGGAAATGAATATTATAATACTGTGAAGTTAGCCATGAGTTTAAGTACTGAAAAGTAAAATTGCTCTTCCCAAAAACAGCCAAAATTATTGTCCACGAAATACATAAATTCACAGTATAATACGATTAATAAGAGCTCAATGTTGAGAAACATAATTTTTCTAATATTTGTTGTAATGTTTCAAACTTTCAGATTAATTTTAAGACCAAATATTTTTCAGTGCTGAAAGATCCGTTATCTAATTCATGAAATGTTGAAATATTTCGATGGCACGTCATTTCTTTCCACTTATATTTAGGACTCTGATACGAACTTTATCGACATCATTTATGACATGTTTTTCTTTGAACCAACAAAATGGTTCTTGTAATTGTAATTTAAAATGGTCAAATCCTTACAGAACTTCCAGTACTTTGATTTATATGGCGATCATGCATGCTTGTGCTGTATGCCAACCTTTAGTGAGCACGACGGAGAGTCTGAGCCAGAGATTTCAAAGTCTTTCCCAAGTGCTCCCACAAACATTTGCAAACAAGGAACTTTGCATAATCGTTATTTTTACATGATCAATTAGTAAACACATACATTATATAGCAACTAAAACAATAAAATACCTTTTCTCAAGCTGTACGAGCTATTTCTGTGTTTGTAAACGACTAACCTCAAAAAATTTCATGTTTCAAGTTTGGTACTGTAAGTATGCTTTAAAACTTCACATCATTTAAATTATAACATCCGTCTAAAGTAATATTGCAAATAATAATCTCTCATTTATTATTATTTCTCTATCTTTCGTCTGATATGTTATATACTGAAAATTAGTGTATTTTCGTGGATATCACTTTTCGTGGTTTAACGAAAATAATGGCATTATGTCGGTACTTAAATTGGTTGATTTTGGAAGAATTATTGTTGTTTCCATAGTAGAATTATTGATCTTTCTGTCTTTAGTTTGTAGCAACTTCAATATCCTGGTAAACTGGTGTCCCATGACAAATAGTGAATTCCCGGGATATCATCTAAATTGAAAAGTTGTATTCATAAAGATAAGCTAATATTACATTTATTTGCAGAAATGAAGAATCAAGTCGGTATACTTTTGATCGTCCTTCTGTTGACATCCACCACGCCTCTATGTAATGGCCAATTTGGCGGGGTTGGTGGGTTTGGTGGTGGGTTTGGTGGTAGATTCGGTCCATTATTAGGATTTGGGTTTGGAGGAGGCTTCGGAGGAAGGGGAGGCTTTGGTTGATTTGGAAAAGTATTAGGAGGAGGATTGCTCGCTGGAGCACTTTTTGGATAAAGCATATTGGTTAGAGAATTTACATTATTTCACTTACATTTCGCTTACCGTGACATTACATGGCGGTCGTCTTAGGTACTTAAGTCAGACAGTTCGAATATTATAATGTATATATGTGTGTGGGTTTTTTTTTTTTTTTTTTTTTTTTGAAGTTTTATTAATACTCATAAATCACAAAGTTTAAGTTTGTATAATATGTATGTGGTAATGTTTTGTACATGTATTTATTAATTTCTAAAGAAAAATTAAATATCATCATATGTTTAAATATTTAAGAATGGCCATAAAGTTTAAAATCTTTAGATCATTATGGTAGCAATCTAATTCATCTTATCGTTGACTCTTGATTCTAAAAGAATGAAACAATTTGTCGTAATAGACGATTCAACTTTATGTAAGGAAGAACTGATATAAATAAAGGTTTACAAGGCTGACGTTTATATTTTTAAGCACTACATGTCGATTGTGGATTATTATACCATTTGTGAGAGCTATTTTTTCTGTCCTATTTCAGACTCAAAGATCAACACGAAGGACGTTTTATATTTACATATATATCTCGTTTATTTGAGATTGGAGAGATATTTAAATAAAGAACATAACAGTTTCCGTGTTTTGTACTTCTTAATAGACAATAGTGTCAGAAATTGATATACAAAAATAATTGATAAAATGACTTCTTGGCTTTAATTGCTTCCTGGATAAATGTTGTCCGCTACACGTTTGACATTAAAACAATATAAAAGACGCAAGTTGTTAATAAGCGTGATATATATATATATATATATATATATATATATATATATATATATATATATATATATATATATATATTATTCGTATTTAAAAATTCTGTTAATGTTATCAAGCATTCTCCTGTAGAGTCCAGGGATAGCACTTTCCGCTCTGTTTGGTGCATATTTGTAATTCTCTATAATAATTTATACATACCTTGATTTCTGTAGAAGGAATCCAGTACTTAGATGAGAATTAATTATTGTGTCGACATGCGGGTATACCACCGTCTTGGTAGCATCATTTGTTGGTGATGTGTGCATGGTATGGTATATGGTATGGTAGGGATGGTATAGGGGTTGTTTGCTTACAGGCAAGGCGATGGGTGCCGTAACCCGAGGATCCGGGTTCGAATCTCCGTAGAGTACGAATGAAAATTTTCTAACCTGAATGATAATATTATTTATTCGTATTTAAAAGTTATGTTAATGTTATCAAACATTCTCCTGTAGAATCCAAGGATAACATTTTCCGCTCTCTCTCTCTCTCTCTCTCTCTCTCTCTCTCTCTCTCTCTCTCTCTCTCTCTCTCTCTCTCTCTCTCCATATATATATATGGTCTAGCAAAATGTAACAGAAAGAACGTGAAACCAACAAATAAAGTAAAAATCAACAAGCAATTTATTTCTAGATAATTAAAATGAAAAATCAAAAAGACACTTACAGTAATGTGTATTAAAATCCAAATAATCCAATAAGAATTAGTGTTCTAATCACAAGTGCTAAAAATAGAATGTTCCGAATTCACGGCTGTATCCTTGAATGTCGTGATATGCCAATGGTCTTTAGAATCCTGATGTACTAGTAGTCTTTAATGTGCTGATGTCAAAATGAAGTACTCCAAAATATCTCTGAATAAGTTCACATAAATTCCAAAATCATCAATTACAAATCCGAAATCCAAAAGTCTATGAGCACTGTTATAATCCAATGAAAATTTTAAATAATTCCTCTCTTTGAATTTGGAATGACTTTCCACAACTGTAATAGCTCTTTACAAGACTGATAGTATTGTCGAAACTGAAAAACTGTCCACTAAACATGGTATATATAAACATTGCTCACATGACAGAATGTTCTAGAATATGTGTACTCTTATTATAATTTTACTTTTGTGTGGACATGTCTTTTTACACATAACTCTAAGGATTTTCCAGTTTTATCTGTAAACAAAATCAACCTTGACCTCAAATTGAGAAAACATTGTTTATCAAAACTATCCTTTAGCTCAAATCTGAAGTAAAAAACCTAACTCAAGGACACTAGTCAAACATGTTTTTTCTCATAAACAACATTAAGATTTAAGCAAATATTAAAGTCAAGAAACATTTATAATTTCCTAAAATATCTATAATATTATATAAACATCATATATAACAATATATATATATATATATATATATATATATAAAGTAGTGGAGAAACTCTCTCTCTCGATCTCTCTCGATCTCTCTCTCCATATATATATATATATATATATATATATATATATATATATATATATATATATATATATATATATATATATATATATATATATATATGTATAAGTAGTGTAGAAACTCCCGGTCCTGTGAGACAGTTACCATGTACTTTCCAGTTTGAACGGATTTAACCAGTTTTCATAAAATCACTAGTAACCGCCCTGGGCCACGTACCACATAACTTGTTGATGTTTTTTATTTAAATTTAGGTTGATTTTTGAAAACTATTCTACTTTTTGTCGTAAAAATCTCAACTTATTACTCGAAATTCAGAAATTATTAATCGGTTAATTAACAAATTTGACTAAAATCACAATACAAATAATTTCGCCAAGTTTTAAGCCAATAGTTCATTTAAATTTACTTTTTTTTTCTAAATTTGGAGCCTTAGTGGCCTGGTTTTTTTTTTTACACTTTTAAATATCAGTAGCCCAGGGAGTTTCTTTTATAAAATTTTGGCTCATAGTATTCTAGGTCTTTTCATAAAAGTTTGAAGACCAGTAGTCTAGGTTTTTTCATAATCCTTAAGTTGAAGACCAGTTGCCCAGGGTTTTCATAAAATGTTCTTTAAAAACCCTCAGCCGTTGACAATTTTCCTTCAAACCAAAAACGATAGATCCCTAACATTTATGAAAAATCATATCATGACTTCTAGTTTATTAAAACACAAACCTAGAATATAAAGACGACGCGCCACCAAAGACGAGGGACACCCTAAAGAGGAGAGAGGAGAAGCCTTTATATCTTAGATATCTATTATTTTTTAAATTGAAAAGTAATTATAATCTGTCAATGAAACCGCAAACTCAGCAAGGGTTTATATTCTTGATAACGTTATTTAAACCACAAGCCTAGGATATAACGGAGGGTGCCTTTTTAAATGCAATTAATTTGTCACAAAACTGTAAATTCGTTATCAAATCTTTCATTCGTAATAAAAATTATTCAAATCCAAACGACTACCATAATAAATTTATCATTTAAATGTCCACGGGTTGCTTTATTATCGATGCATTAGTTTTTTCAACTACATTAGTTATTTTAAACATCATGTAGTTAAATGGATTATATTACTCTATTGATAAAACCATTTAATACATAAGATATTACTCTTGATTTTTAAAAATCCTGTGAACTCAGTTATCGACAGTGAATACAACCACACGGGTAAATGCGGTAAATATGTATTCGCTATGACTCGATAAACAAGATCAGTGTCATTTTTGAAGAGTATTAACTATAAATAGCTCAAAGCCATGCGATGGGTGTAATTGTTTTTACTAGACAGTGGTAAAGTATTGTAGTAACTTAATAAAGTTTACTGAAAGATTAATCCATGAAGCTATATAGAGTTAATAGAAAAATGAAGTACATATAAAATATATGACACTAAATATTTGGACTGGCATATATTCGCTACTTTGAGTTGATAGGATTTTATAGACCGAGATACTTTATGATAGCTTGATAGAAACATCTACTGGCCTAGCTTTCATAAGTGGGATGTATAGACTGATACATATATTCACTGCACTGTGCTAATATGATTTTATAGACTTATATATTGTATGATAGTACGAACGCACGAATTATTGGGGAGAAGCATATCTTGAATTGTCTTGAATAGGTGGGATGTATGGAGTGGCATATATTTACTGCACTGAGTTATTGGGAGTGTATAGATCTAAATAGTTTATGATAGTACGTACGCACGTATACTAGACAGAAATATCAATTGGCCTAGCTTGCATAAGTGGGACGTTAAGTTAAAATGGATTTCGAGCATTCAGTCGATATCAGTAAGTGTTCGAGTCCCCGTCACGGCATATTTTGTTTCTATTAATTCAGTGCAGATGTTCGCTCTAGCTGAAATGTGATGCAAAATGAACATCAAATTGGTGCCAAGGAACTGAGTTGAAATTGATTCGATTTTAAGTGATGCGAACTTCCAGTGCACCATTTACTTAAGAGTAGTTTCGCAAAATCAAAATGTTTGAACCAATGGATGCGACATCCCAGCCAGTTTGACGTAAGAAAGCAGAACGGATCGTGTCCTCGAGGACAGCCAAGTGCACCGTAATTCTTAAATTGGTTGTCATTGAGGGCTGACAGGCGATGCTGGACAGATGGGCTTTTGCAAACAATTTGAATAAAAAGCTTATATCAATGAGTATTTTCACCAACTAAGAACAGCACTTAAAACATTTATAATATTACCCTATAAATCCAATTGCTTTCACAAATATTATTCATTTGAGGAGGCCAATTACACTGGATTAAAAAATAAATCAAGGTCAAGGTCCAATAAATCATTCTGAACTTAAAGATTAACCGATAATACAGTCTACTTATATATTGTACAAATATACCAAAATTAGATTCAATTATATAAGGGTTTAAATCAGTCACGCAAATGACCAGTTTCAGGTAGACATTTTTTATATAAGGGCTGTTGAAAACTTCAACCATAAATACAAATATATTTTGACAGCGATATATATCTTTTAAAAATATTCCTGGGCTAAGAAAGTAAAAACAAAAACGGTAGATATATACACGGCGGTTTAAAGAAATATATACAAGAGAGAAAATCACAAAAAATACAGTTCGATTAAGAAAGAAATTGTATAACCGAAAATTTACGAGCTACTTGAGAAAGAAAATATCGAATTATTTTCCCCTTGCTCAAACAAAAAAGCGTCTGTGGTGGAAATGTTCAATCTCACACTCAAAAATAGAATGTGGAAATATTTTACTGAAAATGACACCAGGGAATGGATTGATAGATGACCAAATCTTATTGAAGGATAGAATGCCTTATATCACAGATCCATAAACATGTCGCCAATTGATGCGAATAAGCCTACCAAACAGGTCAGAAGTATGGATTGACTTACTCGGTTATCTTGGCTGATACATGTGGAGTACTCAGATATAAAATAGGTCAGAAATTTAATATCCTCGAATATAAGTCTATTTTAGCTAAAGCTTATCTTCTTAGTTTCTTGGAAGATATTTTTAGAATCAGACAAGTAATTTTAGGTGACCCTGTTATATATAAATTAGAAGACGTAAAGGGAGAGCATATTTAGGGAATATTGTACGAGGAAGAGTTATCTCTATACGAAGACCATGTCTTCAAGGTCAAGAACATTTAAAAACTAAAACAAGTATGTGCTGATAAAATGGAAAGAATATGATGAATCTTTTAACAGTTGAAAGCCGGAAAAAAATGCAAAAATTATGTATAGTATATGAATTGAATCAATTACATGTTATATTTGTTATCTAACTAAGTCTATAGATGAAATGAAAAGACGTAAAGATTGTGCAAATATACTAGAATTTCAGTGGTATTGTAACGGTGAAGATAAGGATATCAGAGAATACAAACAACACAAATTACCTGTGAATATGGAAAAGATCTAAAAAGATGCTCAATGTTTTATCATCAAAAATAGCTTCCGCATTAATTTTGTAAATGGAACACAATTTGATTGATACAAAAATGTAAAAATCTGAAAGAAGGAAATAACAACCTCCTTTAAATCGTCTTCTTACTAGATGACAAATAGAACAAATTATGACTGAATCTAAAAAAAGAGTTCTTTCTAGAAAGCTACGAAACTTGTTTATAACAAAAATGATAATAGATTCGTACCTAAAAAAAAGGAGAAAATCAATCAAATAATTTGATTGCTTTGATTATTATTCTTGAAGAAGTTGAACCATACTTATGGAAAATGAAAAGCAAAGCCTTAGAATCAGAAAAGTTCAGCTTGATTTATCTAGTAAATTCGGAATAGTAGACGCTAGCTGTAGACCAATACATATACGTTTTGTAGATTGGTATTACAGAACAAAACCTACGAACATAATGAACAAAAATGAAACAGAAAGTAAAATTCAAGAACTGTTTGTTGAACTATACACAAACTTTGAACAGAAATAGACGTAGACGGAGTTTTTTTTCTTTTTTTAGCGGGGTGGCGGCTTTTTTGTGGATGCAATAGAATATTTTAAATCCGGCTAGGAATAATTCTTATATGCTACTAAAATATAACCATGAAGAATATAACGTTGGTGTAACAAATGTCCAAAAAATATACAAGGCATTCAAAAATTGAAAATAAATGTAATATTTTTATTAATCTCTGTGAACTAGTAGGAAAACGTATAAGTCCAGTCAGAATGATAAAGAGAATCCGACATCTTATAATTAGATTTCACAATAGAAAAAACGAGAGAAGAGGGTTCTGTTGTTAAATTTAAAAACTACCAAAATTCAAATGTTTATTTTGTTATATATTGTGATATCGAAAGTATTATCGAGCCAATAAGCATTGAAGATGCAATGAGAACCCAAATACATCATTGACAATAAAAACAGAAAAACACACCAGCAGGGTTTTGCCTTTATCTTAAATCAACTCACAACGCTTATGAGCCTATAATTTATGGAGGAGAAGACCTCATAACTAAATTATATGAATATTTGAATATTTGAACCCAATTGCAGAAACTGTTTATGAAGAAGTAAAATCAAATAACGCTACTCAAATAATATTTACTAATAAAGATAGAAGCATTGATATTCCACCAATATATGTAATATATAGGAATAGCCTCAGAGAAGGTTTCGTAAAGAGAATAATAAGATTTCTAGATAGTTATAGGTTTATAAAACAATAATGTGAACAACTTGCTAGAAAGATAAACAATGATAAATTTATAGAAACAATTGAAACATTTGAGGAACTCTCGAATGTTTTTAGAAACATATCTATCTGTACGAATACATGGATTCATTTGAAATATTTAATGAAAATAAATTACCATCAATCGAAATTTGTTATTCAAGTCTCACCTGATCAAGAATTAGCGCAGCAGATTACAAATATGTGAAAGATGTTTATGGAATATGTTAAATTAAATTACCAGGTGATCTTCACGACTACTTCGAAAAGAAATATATTTTATTGTTATGTGATATTTTTTTATAGGAATTTCAATCTGTATGTTTAACGAATTATAAACTGACTCAGCACATTATTTAGTGCACCCAGACTAGCTCGCGAATCCAGTTTGAAAATAAGGTAGAATTGGAACTGCTAACAAATTATTATATGTTCTTAATGATTGAATATGGAACCAGAGGAGGAATAAGTATGATACCTAAAAGATATTCTAAAGCAAATCATGAGTATTATGAGACGGAGAAGGCTATTGGAGTTCTGACTAACAGAGAATATGATACATTAAGGTCAAGGTAATATATTATGTACCCAAGCAACAACAATTAGTATCGTTGGACCATGTGACAGTCAATGCCCATTAAAAAGTTTATATGAACAGAGGTAGAAACAATAAAAAGAATAGAAGAAAATGTAATATCTTGGAATGATGATTCAAAAACGGGAGGAATTCTAGAAGTAGATTTAGAAGTTCTAACACATTTGCACGACTATTTTAAAAATTATCCTTCCTCACCAGAAAAACTAATTCCTAATAAGAACTAGTTATCTCCATTGAAAAAGAAATTAATAGAAGATTAAAATGGTAGCAAACCTTCAGTAGCAAAATTATTATGCACAATAAAAAAAGAACAATATGTTATTCACTATCGTAATTTGAAGGTACATCTTCAGTTAGGAATAAAAGTAAAAAATATACATAGAGCAGTTATATTCTATCAAGAGCCATTGCTAACATGATACATTGAACTAAACACATCTTTGAGACAAAAAGCAACCAATGATTTTGAAAAAGACTTTTTTAACGTCAACGAATAACTTTGTCTTCGGATAAAATTTGGAATATTTAAGAAAGAGAACCAATGTAAAGCTATGTACTAAAAAAAAGAAATATTTTCAACTTCAAAAGAATATTTATTTTGCAAGGTGAACAGTAATATATGAAGATATGAAGACAGTTAGCTTAAAGAATAAGAACGTAAAGCTATCCAATCCAATTTTTAGTTGTTTTTGGTGTTAGAAGCAAGTAAGTTCCTGGTGTATGACTTTTGCTACAACTAGCCAAATAACCAATATTGTGATAAAAAGAAACTTGTAATGGATGATAAAGATTTGTTATGTATTAATTTTGAAAGAGACAACTTTTATAATGATATGAAACAAAACATATAGTTTTGCGACGCAAGCGATTAAAAAAATGATAACATATATGGAATACCATTAGCTACCAAGAAAGCTGGTGAATTGTTTAAAGATGAGATGAATGGTGTACCAATGCAGTCATTTTGTGGTCTTAGAAGTAAGCTATATGTGTTTAGAACAGAAAGAAGAAACCAAGGTAAGCATGGGTATTACTTAATATGTAGCTAAAAATAATCTAACATTCGATATGTATAAAGATTGTATATTTAACCAAACTATAATGTACCAAGAGATAAATTTAACTAGATCCTACCGTCTTGAATTTAATTAGATCTTACCATCATGAGATACAAAATATCACGATAAATAAGGTTACTCTTTCACCATATGATGAAACCATTATTTGGTGGATTCCAGCCTCACTAAAAGTTTATATCTTTCATTTTCTGTTAGCTTTGAAACTATCTCATATATAATAACTTCCGGTACTACACCATTTCCATTAACAATGTTTTCCATAGACTTTTAGAATTTTTTATCCTTGAATCTTTTGAGTCTAAGACTAATATAAATCTAACATTTTCACGAAGCTCGTATATGACAGAATTATACTTTCGTACTGCCATCCATATAGATATTCCATACTCTTTCCCAATAAATGCTAACTTTTTTAGGTTGGTTGCTTTCTTTCTTGTATCGTTTAGATTCGCATAATCGTCTATAAAAAAAGAAAGTATTAGTTTCCTGGTACATACTAATAAGTAATTCTAGCTATTTATATAATTTATCACAACATTGTGGTCTCTAAAATGTCATTTTATGGTGTAAATCTTATTGTGCATACTTGTGGGACAAATAATTACAAAACAATTTTAGAAAGCTTTTATATTCTGTTTCAATCAAATCTAGTGCAAACTTTGTCTTTCCATGATTTGTAATACCACATATAATCATATTATGTGGTTTGCTTAGGTATATGTATGAACCATTAAACAGGTCATTAGGTTATCAGGCTTCGCCGTCTTTAGCTATAGAAGAGAATAGATTTTAATTCCTTGTGCTGAGTATTTACAGGAACAGAATACATACGCATCTACGTTTTCTTTCATATTTATCTGTAGGTGTATTCCTCTCGGAAATTAGATAATTGATGCGCTGTTCCATCCAATTTATTGTCATATGTGCTTCTTAAATCAAGCCATAAACACTCCTTGGAGACTCATTCTTGGTGAGTGAAGTAGTACATTTGCTTAGGTTCTATTATCAGCTATATCAATAATTATCTTTCTTGTGATATAGCAATAAAAAAACTACAGCTTGTTTCTGTACTTATCGCTTACATAATTTGCCATTGGATCAGATGTAATTGTATGGTACTAAAACAAAATTCTCCAATGTATAATCTTGGTTTGCACCCTCTATCACTTCAGGTGCTTTTTCCAGCATAATTTATAAGTTGCTTAAATTGCATTTTGTCTTCACTGCTACAGTGGTCAATACGTACAGCCATGAAATGATGTATAGCTATAAGTCATCACTGCTACAGTGGTCAATACGTGCAGCCACGAAATGATGTATAGCCATAGGTCATCACTAAATGTTACTCAGATTTCTTTTTTGAAGCGATTCTGAATAATCCTTGGCAAACTTCCATCCCTCCATTCTCTCACGCAGAAATTTTATAATATAATATAGTATATAAACTTTCAGCTGTCATTTACTTTGTACTGTATAATAATAATTACCCATGTTCTATTTGTTCTGTCCCTTTCTAGATCTTACAATAATTGTTGTACAAGATATTATCTCATAGTCAGAAAGTAACCCTTGAAGATCCAACAACTTTGTTTGCTAACTATAAAGTACTAGAGCAGTAACATCGACACACCATTTATATCTACCTTCGATTTAAATGACATTTGGAAATATGTTTGTGATAAATAAGAAAAATGTACCAAGAATAAATGCTGAGTTTGACGGCAATAAAATCAAAAGAGAGTAGTATGTCCACATAAAACTTGGAACTTATTCATGTCTAAATAATCACGTTTCCTCTGTAACATGGTCAGCACATGACACGGAAACTTACCTCCGCCCCCCCCCCCCTCCAAAAAAAGTAATTTTTATAGACGTTAGAATGTATTTGCCATGGATAGCTTCTAGTTAGAGAAAGAAGTCCACGGTATTATATGGTATTACAACTGTATAGCCCATTTATTTTGATTTGAAATGCATTATCTACGTTTAAATTATGGCGACACTATTGCTTCCTCGTGAGTTTGCTCACTTGAGTGAGCCTCTTTTGCTATGAGGATGTAAAATTAGGGGGGAAACATATATCCATTTTTTTTTTTTTTTTTTTTTTTATAAGGCACTATATATGGATAAGCTAAATGAGAATAAACCGGTTTTATAAAACGAAGCAGATAGTTCAAAAGACATTGATAAATCTTCCTTTTTATCTTTACTGTGACGGTAAGTGTATCTTTGGAAGAAAGAGTTCATATGATATTTACTGTGTGATGTCACTAAATTGACCATAAGAGTTGTTAACCTATTTGATATGCTACAGTAATCCGCTTAGTTTTTGGGATGGTTTGAACAATTAGAGGAAAAAGTCATACTAATTTAAATAGAGAATATCATACATAGCTTTTTGCATACAGCCTTGAACCAGCACACTCTGAGAAATTCCAGCTCATAGAGATACGAGAAGAGCCAGGTGTCTATAATTATTTCGCCCAATATTTATCTTTTAGAACCGACGTTATATTATTATTATTATTATTATTATTATTATTATTATTATTATTATTATTATTATTATTATCAAGAGAATTTTATTTTTAACAATTTATTCTATCCTTACTCAGGGTAAGGGCACAGTCAAAAAAATTCAGAGGATTAGGAAAACGTTATCAATTTCATGGATACCATGTAAAAACTGTTTTTAAAATTTGAACTGAACTTTTGGCTTAGAATAAGTTTTTCAGTGACCAAATATATCAATAGCCATATGAATCAAGTTGTAAATGCGTGGTATTTAAAAGTATCACTACGTAAACTGAACCAATCACCTGTTATTGCATCTTCTTGTAGTCCCTAAGAAAATGTTTAATATTCATTTTTCATTTTCTGATTTTCCCTCGAGATTTGCTAACCAGTGAAAAATGTAACACACATTCAGTAGGCAGCAGCATTAAAGCCCCCCCCCCTCTCTCTCTCTCTCTCTCTCTCTCTCTCTCTCTCTCTCTCTCTCTCTCTCTCTCTCTCTCTCTGGTCGTTTGGCCTGATTTTATAAGGTATTAAAATTGGCTCAGCTTCTAAAATGGTAACATGTAAGAATACATTAAAAAAACAATTCAATATTTAACAACATATATGGTATGTTAGATAGGGAATATGTATTTTCTACTTTAAGAATATAATTTTTAGGCTTATATCAGAAAATTTGAAGCTATATCAGAGAACAAAGCAATACATTGTGATTATTTTGCCCCATCGTGCGAATCATTCAGTAAGTCAATTCTGACCGTACAAAAACAGAGGCCTTTATGTTGTTGCAAATCATTGTCATAATAATGTTCTATAGATTACAATATGTTTCCTTTTCTTAGCATATTACCGTATTATCTCCTAAATATGTATAACTGATATGAGAACGTAGATAATTTATCTCATACTGGTGTTACGCATTACATAACAATAAAAGGAAAACGTTGCTCCCGTAGATCACTGTATGTGTTATCGTGCTGTAAGAAGAAAGTATTAACGTACATTAAATCCATTAATAGAATAAAGATATCATTCTGTTACATTTTATTAGATCAAATAACATATATAAAGTATTATGACGACTGAAACATTACATAAGGGATTATTTACTTTAACTTATGATCGTGGAACTTTTATTTTATAAAATTATCAATTACAGGAAATGAATATTATAATAATGTGAAGTTAGCCATGAATTTAAGTACTGAAAAGTAAAATTGTTCTTCCCAAAACAGCCAAAATTATTGTCCACGAAAATAAATAAATTCACAGTATAATACGATTAATAAGAGGTCAATGTTGAGAAACATAATTTTTCTAATATTTGTTGCAATGTTTCAAACTTTCAGATTTATTTTAAGACCAGATATTTTTCAGTGCTGAAAGATCCGTTATCTAATTCATGAAATGTTGAAATATTTCGATGGCACGTCATTTCTTTCCACTTATATTTAGGACTCTGATACGAACTTTATCGACATCATTTATGACATGTTTTTCTTTGAACCAACAAAATGTGTGGTTTGGGAGAAAAGAAATATTCCAGGTTACCCAACAGCCATCCTAGCTACCATCAATTATTTGGGACATGCTAACTTTTGCTTTTGCCCTTCTTTTGGAGCCTCAAGCTGCGGAGTCAAAAATATTTTTTCTCTTGTTTTACATCGAAAACTTGGGGAAGTATTATGCTACATTTTGTGTCCAGGTGCGTGAGCATACGTCATAACAAAGCAAACATCATAACTAGAACATACGTCATATTTTTCGATCTTTGTGACCCTTAAGAGCTAGACGTGTTGCGACTTCGGGAAGAAAAAATTGCTATTTCCTATCAAAACCAAAATCCGCTGACCGCCTAGGACCGTGGGAGCACCTTCAAGTCGGGCTTGTTGGCCCATCCCTAGGTAGCGACGAATCAAGAGATCTTCTTGCAGGCAGCGGTAGACTTCAAATTGTTCTTTTTAACCACCAAATAAGACCAGTATCCCGCCATTGCGAGCCAGCCAGCCAGCCAGCCGTTCCAGCCGTTTCCAGCCAGCCAGCCATTCCAGCCAGCCGTTCCAGCCAAACCAGCCAGCTAGTAGGAAATTATTTAAAATTGTTAGGGTAAGCTATCAACATTAGATATAAACCTACGGGAACTATTTTTATTTTTATACCATTTGGCGAATTTAGGAAATTTTCTACTCAACATCTTTGTTTTTTTCTCTTGACTTCGTATCTAATAACCTTAAAATAACAAAATACTAATACCATACAATAGAAACACTAATTTCTAACATAACTAAGTGGTATTAAATTCTTCCTATAAAAAATAAATAAATAAAACAACAACAACAATAACAACAACAGCAACAACAACAAAAAAATGTCTAAGAAAAATCAACATAAAATGAATAGGTCAATTAACAAAACCCTCACAAACACATGGATAAGGGGGACGTTGACTCCCCCAGCAGCATACGAGGGGGATATCGTATTAGGAAAGGGAGTTCAAAAAATATCACTAGATTTCACTGGGCAGCAAAGCAAAACAAATATATTGGATATCTCGGCCATTGAGTCGACAAACAGTGGGACAACCCCCAACAGAATTTCAGCACCATCAATAAGCTCCCCACTCATTGAATTTAATCGGCTAAACTCCTCAAACCCCCTTGATCGTTCAGTACAGTGTAGGGGCCCATATTTCGAGGGAGATAGCTACGGGGACCTTAATAAAACCTGCCTTGAAAGTCCTGGAATACCATTTACCTCACCCATCAAACAGCAACCGACAGTCCGTATTGAAATAGGCCCCTCTAAACAAGTGGAAAGTCAGGGGGAAAATACAACAAATGAAAAAAGGGCAACCACCGCATCTAACATTGAGAAACATCAGGAGGAGGGGAAAAGTGGGAGTTCCGACACCACAACCCATACAAAGGATACAAATGCAAAATTAGATAAAGGGATTTACGAGGGACTTAACAAAGGATTGTATTCAGATGTCCTGAACCATACCATAAAAACCAATTCAAAACTCACACAGCTAAAACAAAATAAACCAAAAACAATAATTCACAGCAGCCAAACAGCGGGCCCATCAAAACAACTGACAGAGGAAGATCTGCTATATCCATCACCTGCTAAGCCCCAACCCCCCCCCCCCCCCCCAAAAAAAAAAAAATAAAATAAAAAAAAATCAATCCAATACAAGGAAAAGAAAAAGGCCCACTAAAATGGAAACAATATGCAAAAACTCTAGCACTAAACCTGCGGAAACAAATCAGGGATAACAAAACCAAACAATGATTAACAACAAAAACAACAACAATGAATCAAAACCCACCAAAAACAACAGGAAAAAGAAAAAACAAAAATGCATTCAAAACCTTACCATCCAAAAGAGCTGACTGCCTTTTTGAAAAGCTCAGATATTAACATAAACAGAATCTGCACCAGAAGTGTAACCAACGAGTTACTAAAACACCACGGGGGAGAGTTCTCGGTCGCCCAGACCAGACAAAACTTCATAATCATAAAATGCAATAACACCAAACAACTAGCTAAATTCATGGAGGTCACAAAAATAAGACCTTACAGGGTGTCAGTAACAAAACACAAGAATGTAAAAACAAACATAGGAATAAAGGAAAAAACAACCCATCCCCCTTCCATCAAAAAAATAGTAAAAATCAACACAGCAGTGGAACCAAAAACCATCATAACACAGCTACAAAACCAAGGCTACAAGATAGACCAGGCAATAAGATTCAAAAATAAACAAGGGAAAAAATTATTAGTAGTCTTACTACACTTCAAAAAAGACCAGACACATCCAAAATGGTTCAACTCGGCCGACACGGAGTGCGATACCGGCTGGAGAAATTCCAGAACAAAACACGGTTCTGCACTAACTGCCTAAGATGGGGCCACTACTCCACAATATGCCGAGCAATAAAAAGATGTAACAATTGTGGAGGAGAACACCTTGGAAAATGCAGCTCAAAAACCACTAAATGCCCAAACTGCTGACTACCACACAGGGCCAACTCCTTAGATTGCCCTATAGCCATCAGGTAAAAACAATGTGTCGATTACATGTCAGACAAAGAAGTATCATACATTGTGGCAAAAACGGCAGTACTAACAAAAACCCAACAATTAGAAGAAACCAACACTAAACACACCCCAAAACAAGACTCAAACAACAAGAAAGTAGATAGTAAAGAATATGAAAACCATAAAACTAACTCTGACAAAATAAAAAAACAAAACCAGATTCTAAATAATCCAAAAAACACACCTACACCACCCGTAAAAAAACCCCAGTCAAACAACTTATTAAATAATAATAACACTAAACGGGCACAAGCAACACCAGCCCCAAACACATCGGGAAAGCAGGGGGAAAAACCACAGGATAAACCCAAATCAACTCCCGAAAATAATGCAGCAAAAAACAAAGTAGGAAATGTAGCACACATCACAACAGACCAAGTGCTCATCTTAATCCAAAAAATAATAAATGAAACAATAAACCTTACCAAAAGTAAAGAAATATCTGTTGACAATCTATGCAACAAGATATCCGCCATTACCAACAAATTAAGAATTCAAGACAGAGGTTAATGGGGACAACTAGGAAACTTAGAAAGGTTAAAACAAGTAATTATTAATAAAATATATAAAAGTAAATAAACAAAAACTATTATGAATAAAAAATCAACAATAATAATTTGGCAATGGAATTGCAGAGGCAGTAGGGCAAATGCCGGAGAACTCGCAATCAAAATATTAAAAGAAAACAACAAACCGGATGTGGTGTGCCTGCAGGAGACGCTCCTAAAAGATTAAAACAACCATTTTACCAAAAATCCCTGGCTACTCATCAAATTATTGCAAACAAAGACCGGGGGGGGGGAAGGTGGAGGACTAGCTATCTGTGTTAGCGACGCCATCTCGAGCGAGTCTGTTGAGAGCACACCACCAACTACAAACGTGAATACCGCACTTGAACACCAAATAATCCAAATAAACACAGGTAACACCCCAATAACTATAGTTAATATCTACGATCCAGGTGGGGATCAATACCCTAAAAAGAATCACTAAAAATTTAGGGGACAATTTTATAATGTCGGGATTTCAACGCCCACAGTGAACAGCGAATAGATTACATACGCTCGGCTGCACAGTGAGGATATTGACACGTTTTATCAAAATATCATATATGCACTGTCATCAGCGGTCGAGCGGTGTATACCGAAGGCGGGAGGAGGGGCCGGCAAACAGTCCATACCATGGTGGAACAACGACTGTAAGCAAGCTATAAAGGAGAAAAAGAAAGCGTTAAATAGGTTTCGACATACCAAAAACTCCATTGACTTTCTTGCTTACAAAGAAAAAGAAACACACACTAAAAACATCATAAAACAAGCAAAACAAGCATCATGGAAGTCATTCTGCTCATCGCTAAACTATAAAACAAATTCAAAACAAGTATGGGATAAGATTAAAAAACTTAGGGGAAAAGGAGTACAAACGTCCCCAAAACGTGCAGGGCTTACCACCGATTTGGAAAAAGCCGAAAAATTAGCCCAACACTTTATTAGCATGAGCAGTAACGCAAACCACTCCGAAAACTTCAAAAAACACCGAAAATGGTAGAGGAAAAACACCCCCTTTTGTTCACAGATAAGGGCGAAAAATCAAACCCCTTAAATATGGAATTCAACACAAGCGAATGGAAAAAGGCCTTAAATAGGAAAAATAAATCAACAGCACCCGGGGAAGACAAGTTAGGGTACGACATATATAAAAATTTACTGGAAAAAACGGCCTTGATGGTTTTATGCATGCTGAATGCGTCATGGAGGTCGGGAAAAATTCCAAAAAAATGGAAACACTCAATAATGGTCGCAATCCCGAAACCCGGAAAGAGCCCGGCAGACATAAACTCATACAGGACTATCTCCCTAACAAATAGTCTCTGTAAATTCATGGAGACCATGATAAACAATAGGGTTAAATACCACCTAGAAAGCAAAAGTCTGGTATCCCACAATCAAAGCGGCTTCCGTAACAATCGATCCACATTGGACCAGATAATGCGACTGGAGTCCAGCATAAGACTCGCATTCAATGTCAAAAGAAAAAGGGACCGTAACCTAATCGCGATCTTCCTAGATCTCGCGAAGGTTTACGACCTAATGTGGACCAAAGGGTTAATAGCAAAACTGAACCACTACGGAATATCAGGCCGAACACACAAGTGAATAGCGGAATTTCTTACAGGTCGAAGCATTCAAATCAGGGTCGACAACAAATACTCGGAATGCCACAGTGTCGAAAATGGCACCCCCCAGGGAAGCATTCTGAGTCCGACCTTGATCAATATAATGATAAATGACCTGGAGAAATCAATCGACCCATCATGTCTGGACCTGTCTCAGTTCGCCAACGACAGCGGGATCTGGAAAGGGGGAAAACCTGACAGCGAAGCTGTGGTCGGAAAACTGCAAGTCGAACTGGACAGGATCGGTCGATGGGCTGATAGGTGGGGTTTTAAAATCTCCCCCGGTAAAAAGGTAGGCGTTATGTTCTCCCCAAAAACAAAATTCCGACAGAAAGCCCAAAAATTATATTTAAATGGAGTTATAATCAAATTTGAACAAGCTGCTAAATTCCTAGGCATGCTCTTCGACGAGCATTTAACCTGGGACAAACACATAGAAGAACCAGTGAGACGATGCGGAAAGGACCTAAACCTCCTCCGGAACCGTATCGGCTCGCCCCAACAGTCTAAAAAAACTAGATATAATTCAGCGTAAAGCCCTAATTATATGCACCGGAGCTCTCCGGAACATTTCCGGGGAAGAGTTAAATATCTTAACAGGAGAACCCCCCACCCCCCCTCAACCTGAGACGGGAGGAACTTCTCTTGAGATATAATGCCAGCATCTCTGTTCACACCAAGGCGCATCTCACCCAAAAAGCCTTAAATAAATGCGACAAACCACTCCGACACCAACTAAAAAAAAACATACCAGGAGGAAAAAGAATCCAAGAATTAAAGAAGGAGCTAAACATCCCAAATATCCAGGCGGAAATCATTAAATACCCAGACAGCGCCCCCTGGATGAATAAGCCCCCCATAATAAACTTAAATGCATTAAAATATGGGAATAAAAATGAACAACCAATGGAAATGAGGGCAAAAATACTTGAAGAAATAGAGACAAGATACGAGGGATACACCACCATATACACAGATGGATCAAAATCCCCCGACCCAGAACGCACTGCTGCGGCAGTGATTATCCCTGGGGAGGGTATCACACTGGGGGCGAGACTACCTTATCTCTGTTCAGTTTATACAACTGAGTTCTGGGCCATCAAACAAGCAATTGAATGGATCCTAGAAACCAAAAACAAAAAAACAGTTATCATTACGACTCCCTCGGTGTGCTGCGCTCCCTGGAATCTGGAAATTCCACCAGCAGAGAAAACCTACTGCGCGAGGTTAAGCTTAAACTTAAAATATTAGACCAAAATCACCATACTGTGGAATTTATGTGGGTGCCCTCTCATATAAATATCCCTGGAAATGGGAAGGCCGATAAAGAAGCCAAGAACAGATTAAATGAGAACACAATACAAGAACTGGACTATAGCGTTCAAGAAATATATAGTATTATTGGGAAAAAAATTAATCAAAAATGGCAGTCGGAATGGGATAAATCAAACAAAGGACGCAGGCTATATGATCTGCAAAAAAAATCAATAGAAATATTGAACATCCGATCCTGGCAAATCCCCACGATTTCAAAATTATAAATAGCATAAAAACTGATAAAACGCTATTAGCAAATTTGCTTTGGAAAATATGTGCCGGATTTAAACATAGCAATAATTAACTGCCCAAACTGTCCCACGCCTGAAACATTGGAACATGTTTTTAATACCTGCCCCAAGTATAATAACGAAAGAATCATGTTCCAAGAAAAACAGACAAAATTAAGATCCCCACTTACTTATCCGGATTTCCTTAAAGAAGGAAATAACAACATGAAATCGGTGTATGCCAATATAGTGGGGTATATCACAGAAATCGGTAAAAGGGGAAAAATCTAAAATGATCACAATCAACATCTTATACACATAGAGAACACTAAATAATAAAAACTCATAGGAATAATAATCTTATTTAAAGGCAAAACCCCAGGTCCGGGGCGGGAGAGGAGGGGTCCTACCCAGGGAATAAAGGGATTTGTATGCCGGGCCATTAGGGGCTACTGGTACGCCGTTAAGACGAAACAATATCAGCCCCCCCCCCCGGGGATGGAGTATCTCCACTCCCATGGATAAGATCTGGGGTCAAGTAAAAAAAAAAAAAAAAAAAAAAAAAAAAAATGCAACTTACAGGAAATGTTAACTTTTTTATTTTTTTTTTTCTCTGTCTACATTAACTAATTTTATACCATAACAAAACCGATCACCTACTAAACAATTACCTAAACCTCTGTCGTACGGATTGGGCTCTGGTCTGATGCGAGTTTTTCGGTCACGCTTTTAAACAGGTGCTAGGTATCATACTAAGATACACCTGGGCGGAATCCCTGCGTATCCTCAAGGTCGGAGTGATCGTAGGATTTTCTGCTACCCAAAGCACTGGTGCCTGGAACCATACGGGCATGCCAGGACTGAATCCTTGCTGGGGCCGGAAGACTAGTCCTGAGATAGTCAGTCTTTTTTTTCTTTTTTTTTTCTCACAATAGAATGAAAACTAGATTTTTTTTTCAACCCTTAACTGTTAAAACAATAAGGTGATCATAAACCCTGATCATCAGGCCCGGCCGCACAAGGTGGCATTCAATTGGAAAAAGATCAAAATAACTAATTTACGTAACGATGTTATTAAAACATACCAACTATACCCCAAAATATTAACAATATAAGGTGGTCATAAACCCTGACCATCAGACCCAGCCGCACAAGGTGGCACAAAATTGGATAGACATAAAAAAACACGTAAATTCAATGCATAAGGTGGTTACAAGTCCAAACCATCAGGCCCAAACTGCACAAGGCGGTTACCAAATCTCTGAAACGTTATTAATATTATGTATGATAATTTGAATTTAAAACTAAAGTCTAAGAGATAAAAACCTGTACAACTAAATAATCAATATAAGGTGGTTCTAAATCCCGGACCATCAGGCCCAGCATCACAAAGTGGCAACTCTCAAAAATTTAAAACAACCAAATTTCTTTTTTCTTTTTTTTTTCTCTCCATTAACCAATAACCACAGACATATGGTATAAACATAACATTCAAAATTTTTCATTACTCAACAAATAATTCCTCCTTTCGACCAAAATATCAAAATCAATAAACATTTAATAACCCTGGATCATCCGGAGCCCCCTGGGACGCGATGTCGCAGCCTGCCGACCCTTGCCTTCCTTGCCGCGCCCTGACGGAGTCAACGCAACAAATAAGTAATCCTGTAAACATTGTGGTTCTATTCCTATGAACAGGAAAAATAATCAAAAACTTAGAATTTAAATACACGCACCCCTCCATATCACTCCTTCAATGAACCCCCTAGGTGGGGAAACCATGTAGCGATGGAGCTGTGCGAAAATAGCGTCCATACACGCATCAACTCCGCCTAGTGGATTGCAGCTCTGTAACCCACTGGACGAAAATAATAAGTGTGCGCAGCACACAGCTTAATCCCTCATTGGGGGTAAATAGTGGCCGAATGGCCGCAAACGACTCAAATTCAATCATCATCATCACGTCATATTTTAGGCTACGGAACAGCGTGCGAAGTAAACTGGAGCATCCCTTGCAGATGGACTCGTCGAAAATGGCTTTACATAAAAGCATTAGTTATCCCGCTACGGAGTATGATGTGATGGCTGAACATAACAGTAGCCATTAACTGGCCAATCACATTTCAGAATAGTTGAAAAAATTATCTGAAACGAATATTTTGTGCTAATTTTTTACACTTATAATATACTAATTATGTGAAAACTCTAAATACTCACTGAATGACTTTTACTTTGAATAAGTATTATTTGCATTATTAATACCTATTCCTATTCATACGGATATCGTGTCCATTTCACCATAGTGAATAACCAATATACGCTGCAAATAAAGCTTATGTTACCTTTATGGCTTAAGTTTAAAACTTTTAAATATATTGATTAAAGTGTTTTTTATTAATTCCTATTTTTAAAATGTGACAGAATAATGATTTCAAGATCCACAACCACACCCTGCCTAAAAACGATAAATATATAACAACAGTAGAAAAAGTGAGGAAGTAATTAAATGGAAACCACAACACTTTACTGTGCAGCGGTAATAGGCAAGCCAAATTACTATAATAACATTTTGTATCGCTACACGTTGAAGAAAGTATTTCCCAAGTGCTCCGACAAACATTTGCAAACAAGAAACATTGCATAATCGTTATTTTTATATGATCAATTAGTAAACACATAAATTATATAGCAACTAAAACAATACAATACCTTTTCTCAAGCGATACGAGCTACTTCTATCTTTGTAAACGACTAACCTCAAAAATTTCACGTTTCAAGTCTAATACTGTAAGTATGCTTTAAAACTTCATATCCTTTAAACTATTACATCCGTCTAGAGCAATATTTCAAATAACAATCTCTCAATTATTATGATGAATATTGTACGGTCTTTCGTCTCTTCTGTTATATACTGAGAATTAATGTATTTTCGTGGGTATCAATTTTCATGGTTTAACGAAAATAATGGCATTATGTCGGTACTTAAATTGCTTGATTTTGAAAGAATTCCATGTAATGGCCCGTTTGGTCCGATTGGTCCGTTATTAGGGTTTGGGTTAGGAGGAGGCTTCGGAGGAAGGGGAGGCTATGGATATGGAGGAGGATTTGGAAGAGGATTTGGAGGAGGATTAGGAGGAGGATTGATCTATGGATTACTGGCAGGAGGACTTGGATAAAACATCTTGGTTAGAGAATTACATTATTTCACTTAAATTTCGTTTACCATGACATTACATGGCGGTAGTCTTAGATACTTAAGTCAGAGAGTTCGAATATTGTAATGTATATATGTGTAAAAAAGAAAAAAAACTAAATTTTTTTTTTTTTTTTTTTTGTTTTTACAAGTTGTATTAATACTAATAAATAACAAAGTTTCAGTTTGTATAATATGTATGTGGTAATGTTTTGTACGTGTATTGTTTTAATTTCTAAAGAAAAATTAAATATCATCATATGTTTAAATACTTAAGAATGGCCATAAAGTTTAAAGTCTTTAGATCATTATGGTAGCAATCTTTAATTCATCTTATCGTTGACTCTTGATTCTAAAAGAATAAAACAGTTTTTTCGTAATAGATGCTTCAACTTTATGTCAGGAAGAACTGATATAAATAAAGGTTTACAAGGCTGACGTTCATATTTTTAAACACAACATGTCAATTGTGCATTCTTATACCATTTGTTACAGCTATTTTGTCTGTCCTATTTCAGACTCAAAGATCAACACGAAGGACGTTTTAATTTTACATATATATTTATTTGAGTACATTGGAGATCTATTTAAATAAGGAACATAACATTTCCCGTGTTTTGTACTTTTTAATAGACAATAGTGTCAGAAATTAATATACAAAATAATTGATAAAATGACTCATTATATAAGTGAGCTTCTTGATTTTAATTGCTTCGTGGATAAATGTTTTCCGTACACGTTTGACATTCAAACAATATTTGTAACTTCTCTCTCTCTCTCTAGAAACTCGCGGTCCTGTGACAGAACTGATTTTAACCAGTTTTTTATAAAATCACTAGTAACCGCCCTCGGCCACGTAGCACATTACTGGTTTTTTTTTTCTTCAAAATATTAGGTTAAATTTTGAAAAACATTCTACTTTTTGCCGTAAAATCTTAAGATTTAACTCGAAATTCAGAGACATTTAACCGCTTAATTAACAAATTTGACTAAAATCACAATAGATATAATTTTCGCCAAATTTAAAACCTATAGTACATATGAATTTACTGTGACGTGGTGTATTTTCATAAAATTTGAAATATCAGTAGTCCAGGTTTTTTTAAATAAAATTTTGGCTCATAGTATTCTAGGACTTTTCATAAACTTTTGAAGAACACTGGTCTAGGCTTTTTCATAATCCTTAAGTTGAAGACCAGTTGCCCATGGTTTATATAAAAGTATCTTGAAAAATCCTCAGCCGTTCACTATTTTCCTTCAAACCAAAAACGATAGATCCCTAACATTTATGAAAAATCATATCATGACTTCTAGTTTATTAAAACACAAACCTAGAATACAAAGACGATGCGTGACGAAAGACGAGGGACACCTTAAAGAGGAGAGAGGAGGAGCCTTTATATCCTAGATATTTATTATTTTTCAAATTGAAAAAGTAATTATAATCTGTTACAGAAACCGCAAACTCAACGAGGGTCTATGTTCTTGATAACATTATTTAAACCACAAGCCAAGGATATATCGGAGAGTGGCTTTTTAAACTCAATTAATCTGTCACAAAACAGTAAACTCGTTATCAAGGCTTTCATTCGTGATCAAAATTATTCAAATCCAAACTACTACGATTATAAATTTATCATTTAAATGTGCACGGGTTGCTTTATTATCGATGCATTAGTACTTTTAACTACATTAGTTATTATAGAGGTTATGTAGTTAAATGAATTATATTACTCTATCTATAAATCCATTGAATGCATGAGTAATTACTCTTGGATTTTTAAAAATCCTATGAACTCAATTATCGACAGTGAATACAACCACACGGGTAAATACGGTAAATATGTATTCACTATGATTCGATAAACCAAATCAATATCATTTTTACAGATTTATTGGAGAGAAGCATATCTTGAATTGTCTTGAATAAGTGGGATGTATGGAGTGGCAAATATTTACTGCACTGAGTTAATGAGAGTGTATAGTTCTAAATAGTTTATGATAGTACGTACGCACGTATACTAGACAGAAATATAAATTGGCCTAGCTTGCATAAGTGGGACGTTAGATTAAAATGGATTTCGAGCATTCAGTCGATATCAGTAAGTGTTCGAGTCCCCGTCACGGCATATTTTGTTTCTATTAATTCAGTGCAGATGTTCGCTCTAGCTGAAATGTGATGCAAAATGAACATCACATTGGTGCCAAGGAACTGAGTTGAAATTGCTTCGATTTTAAGTGATGCAAACTTCCAGTGCACCTATTACTTAAGAGTAGTTTCGCAAAATCAAAAAAGTTTGAACCAATGGATAAGACATCCCAGCCAGTTTGACGTAGAAAGCAGAACGGATCGTGTCCTCGAAGCACAGTCAAGTGCACCGTAATTCTTAAGTTGGTTGTCCTTGAGGGCTGACAGGCGATGCTGGACAGATGGGCTTTTGGAAACAATTTAAATAAAAAGCTTATATCAATGAGTATTTTCACCAACTAAGAACAGCACTTAAAACATTCATACTATGATCCTATAAATCCAATTGATTTCACAAATATTATTCATTTGTGGAGGCCAATTACACTGGATTAAAAAACAAATCAAGGTCAAAGTCCGATAAAATATTTTGAACTTAATAATTAACGGATGAAACAGTGTACTTACATATTATACAAATTTACCAAAATTAGATTCAGCTTTATAAAGGTTTATGTTGGTCACGCAAATGACAAGATTCATTTTTACATGAGGACTGTTGCAAAATTCAACCATAAATACCACAAATATTTTGACAGCGATAGATATCTTCTAAAAAAACGCATGGGCTAAGAAAATAAAAAACAAAAATGGGAGAGGATATACACGGCGGTTTTATACAAAATATTTAAAGAGAGAAAATATAGAAAAAATACAGTTCGATTAAGAAAGAAATTTTATTACCGAAAACTAACGAGTTACTGGAGAAAGAAATTCTCGAAAAATAATCCCCTTACTCAAACAAAAAAACGTCTGTAGTGGAAAGGTTTAATCGCGATCTTAAGAATTGAATGTGGAAATATTTTACTGAAAATGACACCAGAAAATGGATCAATAGATAACCAAATCTTATTGAAGGATAGGATGCATTATATCACAGATCCATAGACATGTCCCCAATTGAAGAGAGTAAGCCTACGAAAGAAGGTCAAAAGCATGGATTAACTTACTCGGTTACCTTTAGCTGATGCCTGTGGAGTACTCAGATATAAAATAGGTCAGAAAGTTAGCATCTTCGAATATAAGTCTATTTTAGCTAAAAGATATCTTCCTAGTTTCTCGGAAGAGATTTTTAGAATCAGACAAGTAATTTTAGGCGACCATGTAGTATATAAATTAGAAGACTTAAAGGGAGAGCATATTTATGAATTATTTTACGAGGAATTGTTATCTCTATACGAAGACGAAGTCTTTAAGGTCAAGAAAATTTAAAAACTAAAAACGTTATGTGCTGATAAATGGAAAGAATTTTTTAATAGTTGAGAGCCGCAAGAAAATGTAACATTATGTATAGTATATGAATTGAATCAATTACATGTTTTAATTTGTTATCTAATTAAGTTTATGGATGAAATGAAAAGTAGAAATAGGTACTGTACACGATGTAAAGATTGTGCAAATATAATGGAATTTCAGTGGTATTGTAGCAGTAAGGATATCAGAGAATACAAAAAAAAAAAATTACCTGTGAATGTGAAAAGATCTAAAAAGATCCTCAGTGTTTTATCATAAAAATAGCTTCCGCATTAATTTTATAAATGGAAAACTCCGACTCTCTAAATACAAAACATTTTTATTAAAATAAACGAGTACTATGTAAATGGAACACCATTTGCTTGATACAAAAATATAAAAATATGACAAAAGGAAATAACAAACTCCTTTAATACCTTCTTGCAAGAAGAGAAATAGAACAAATTGTGACTGAAGCTAAAAACAAAAATGAGTTCTTACTAGTAAGCTACGAGACTTGTTTAGAAACAAAAATGATGATAGATTCGTACCTACAAAACGAGAAAATCGAATCAAATAATTTGATTCCTTTGATTATTATTCTTGAAGTTGGACCATACTTATGGAAAATACATATACGTTTTGTGGATTAGTATTACAGAACAAAACCTACAAACATAATGAACAAAAAAGAAATAAAAAGTAAAATTCAAGAACTGTTTAGGAAATAGACGTAGAGATACAAATATAAGTATCTATAAGTATCTGTATCAGCTATTTCTACAGGTTCACATAAACTGGTAATTGTTTGCTCACCATTTATTGAAGTATCTAGTTCCTTTACCTTATCATCTTTCTCTGAGTATTTAAAATTTAAATCGCTAGGACCTCTTAGATATATTATCTGAGGAGATAATGATATTTCTGTTTTTTATTTAACATAAAATAGCAAATTTATTTGCCTTAGCTATTCTAAGGATATATATGATTGGCATACCTTTCCATCCTCATCTTTAATGTTGATACTTAATGATAGAAAATTTTTATTCTGTCACCAATACTAAAATCGGAGTATATAAAATTAGTAAAATCAAATCCAACTAGTCTAACTGAAATAAATGTATTGTTTTCTTCTAAATAATATGTTTTTGATTCTTTATTCTATAATACTTTAGTTTTTAAGTTAGAATTATTATGAAATATTTGTTAATACAATTTCTGTATTCATATTTACTACATAAGAATTACCTGCATTATTTACCATTAATACAATATAAATTTTTTAATCGTCTGAAGATTAATTTATTTTAATAACATAATAATCTTCTGAATGGTCTTGAGAAGGTGTATCTTGTATTCAGCACAACGTGATGCATCATAGTCAAGTCCATAAGTAGTAAGTATAGTTGTGTAGAGAAACCAGAGAATACAGACAAACAGAAAAAAACGTTTGAATTAAATTCCTTCAACTTTTCATATATATATGTATAATTGTATATATATAGTTCTCTGTCTTGTATTAACCCAATATCAGCTAGCTTCTGGTTAATAACGAAAGTCAAAAAGTACTAAACTTTTAAGTAGTTCATCCCCAAATTAATCTAACCTTACGTTATGATCATCCAACATTGTATTATGATCATTCAAACGTTTAATAATATCATCAATTGAAATATTCTTTACTCCCATAAATATGCTGAATCTAGTTCATAATATCTCTATTTCTGATTTAGCTGTATCAATTCTTTCGCCGGATGTTAAAGTTTTTTTCTACGTCATTATTAATTTCATCCGTTTTTGTTGTTATCCTTTATTCTATTTTTGCTATATCTTCACTTCTTGATTCTTTTAACCCTTTTATCTAATTTTATCAGTACTTCCTTGTAAAACACCAATATCAATAAGAAATGCTAGGTTTGTATATACTTTGCTACCTGTTACAACTTTATGTGTTCAAGCAGATAGTTTTATTTTGAGAGTTACTAAATTCCCTTATTTTAAATCTTTAATTCTATCACTTAAATCCGAAAGAGATAAATCGTATGTTGTTTTATTATATCTAATTGTACTTTTTATAACCTTAACCTTATTCTGTAAATCCACCATCGTTCTGGTGACCTCTTCCAAATCACTCTTCCTCCGAAAATGTGAAAGACTATTAGTGGCAGATGTTAGTCTATCTTTCAACTTTTTCACAAAATCTTTAAAGCCACTAACTAACATTTTAATATCTTCAGCATTTTCTTTCTTTTCGTCGTTTAATGTTTTATGCAGGTTTTATGTTTGTTTCCGTTCTAACAGTTTGTAAAAGTTGTAAAGCACTTCATGGAATACACAATCTCTTGGTAAATAAATAGTAAGCGTCTCAAAAAGGTTACGATCTATTTGTGTATGCAATTATGAGAGTTTAGTAGATTATTCTGTCATCTGTCATACTCTAACATACAGCTGTATATTTATTATTAATTTGCTCTCTCAAATTATATATATATATATATATATATATATATATATATATATATATATATATATATATTGATTTTACTAAGTCTGGTATACTGACATCACTATCAAATTTTAACGTGTATTTATCAAAACGTTTAATCGTTTGAATGTCAACTAATCATTTTATGTGTAAGCTATTGGTACCTCGTTCAATGCAATTAATGTGTTAAAGTAGATTGCAGGACACGGATAAGGTGCTCTATCTCATTTTTTAGTTCGAAATCCATGATTTATATATATATATATATATATATATATATATATATATATATATATATATATATATATATATATATATATTGTATCCCTAATATAACTGATTCAACCTCTTACTGTCGATGTCCAGATTCATATTTTTGTAAAGTAAAAAAAAAAATATTTATAAAATCCTGTATATAAAGTAATCCTCCTAACCCATCTTCAGACGGTTCCTCGCCTTCGGTGACGTATCGTTTTTATATTCTAGGTTTTTGGCATAATAACTTAGAAGTCATGATATGATTTTTCATAAATGTTAGTTTTGGGTTTGAAGGTAAGTAGTAAATAATTGGGTTTTTGTTTCTCAATAAAGTTGCTTGATAAAACCTGGACCACTGGTCTTCAATATTTTATGAAACAACCAAGACCACTATTAGTCAAATTTTACGAGAAAACCTGGGTCACTAAATTAATTGGAAAAACAATAGCCCATTACGGTTAAAACTCTAGTAAGACAAAACTAACACATACAAACCAAAAGTTATCCATTTGACGGAAATACTTTTTAATATAATATTAGTCAGATTTCTTCATAATTCAGTTAACAATCATGGAAATCTGGGTAAAAAGTTAAGATTTTAAAAGCAAAAAGTAGAAGTAGGTATTTTCAAAAATCAGCTAAAAATTTTAAAAAGACCCTAAATTGGGTAAGTATACATCTATATATATATATATATATATATATATATATATATATATACAAACTGCTACTCATGTTGTCCAATCAACGTTTATTACATAAAACTGTAAAATAGAATCTTTCATATATTTCATTCAATGAAATCTGTCTGCCAATATTTTAGATACTGAATCATCACTACTTATGTTTGCTACTGTAAATTCCTCTGCTGATCAGAAAACCTGTAAACATTGCTGAATGGTTGTAAGCTTTAGTAATTGAATGCATTAACGAAAACATGGAATAGTGAAATAATAATAAAGAAATCTATTTATGATATACCAAAAAATACTTGACGTTCAACAGAAAATATACATGGGTTTGAATTCATTATACATGGAGATGTACGTCAGGGTTAGTCTCTGCACCGTCCACATCAGAATGTGGTGGAATCCTTATCCATGCAGTCCAAACGCAACCATCGTCTATAAATGTATTACAGTCACTCAGTTCAATTATTTTATTAGGAATATCAGTTACTGGATCTCGCAGAAAGCAAATGTAACATATCTCAGCATTAACGGTGACATAACACTTTTCACCTTGCCTGCCTGCATGAACATAAGTTTGTTTTTATGTTATTTGCAGAAGCAAACCTGTTTCTAAATCCCACAAACTATTCATTTTAGCTGCAGTTGTGAAAGATATTGTGTTGATGCGCCAATCACTGGCTTCCAACATATCCTGAGTATTTCCATATCTCCCATATCACATACACGTTCTAATTTGCCATACTGGTATGACAATTTGAAACGATTTTCATTCTTGCCAACAAATTCATATAGTACGTAAGGTAATCTGAGTATGTCACTTGTTCGATCATTTAAAATAATGCGCAGTTTTTGCAACAATTTTTTTTCTGTTCTGAACTTTTTCTTATATTTTCTCATCGTTAATTTTACAGATTAAAATATTAAAAATACTTTTTGTATGCAGTAAAAGCAGAAAGATAGCTATATACTATGCTTGTTAGTAATGATTTCTGGTTAAGACCACTGGATTAAGGTCGCGGGACAGAGAAAGAATTTTGGAAATGGTGTTGTGGAAAGTCTAAAATAATGTTGTTTGAAGAAAGGAAGTATAATAAGCATGCGGATTTGCTTTGGCAAGTAATAACTTACTTGCCATAGTTGCAGTTTGTTTTCACTACTATCGCGGGCAATACACGACGACACTATATGTTTGAAATGATGAATAGCTTTAAGTTATCATTTTTGTTGCAATTCTCAATTATTCAGGGCACTAGCTCATTCTACCCCTTCCAATTAGCCATGGTACTAGCCCAGTCTACCCCTTCTTTCAGACAGAAATTTTAAAGTAAAATAAACTGTGTAAACTGTCTGCAGAGTCAGTATACTTTGCACAATAATCACCCGAGTTTTACTTGTTATATTCCTTTCTGGATCTTGAAATAATTGTTGTATGAGAAATTAACTCCCAACCCCGCAATAAACGGTACAAAAACCCTTTCGTTTCTAAATGTAAAGATAAAAATTAAATTTCGTTTGTAAATATATTTAAGATAAAGAAAACATATCCCTGACTATTTTTGAAGTTTGATGATAATTAAATAGAGAGCGTACACTCTATTCCTCATATTTAAATCTTGCCACGAATTTCTGTCTATGGTTATATATTTGTTTTCTTCTTAATCTGGCTAACAAGAGGAATTTAGCACAAGAAAAATCATTGTTATACGCATTTGCATTTAATCATCCACAGAGAGTTTCCAGAAAGAAACAAATACGTCCACGATGTCATATCTAATAACAAATGTGTACCCCATCTATTCTCATTTGATATGCATGATCTACGTTTAAATAGTAACTTTACTATTGCTACCCTTTGACAGAGATTGCTCACTTCAATTATATGCATGCGTGAGCCTCTTTGTTGAGAAATGCTAACAATATGTAATATGGAGGAGAAAATTAAGTGTATGACGCATCTGTATACAAATAACTGAAAGGAAACTAAAACCGCTTTACAAAACTAACAAGATGATTCTAAACATATTGACAAATCTTGCTTATCATAACTCTCTCTCTCTCTCTCTCTCTCTCTCTATCTATCTATCTCTCTCTCTCGCTCTCTCTCTCTCTCTCTCTCTCTCTCTCTCTCTCTCCCTGAGAGTATCTATGGAAGAATGAGGGTCATTGTGTGAGGTCATTAAAATGACTTGCAGTGCGGTTAACCTATTATAGGTGCAACATTAATACGCATAGTTTTGGAATAGTTTGTAACGTTTGAAAAACAAATAATAGTAATGTAATTAAAGGATTTGAATTCAATCGTGAGCCAAAGCACTAGGAAGAACTTTGTATTATTTTTATTATTATTATTATTATTATTATTATTATTATTATTATTATTATTATTATTATTATTATTATTATTATTAGGTGATTCTTGTAATATTATTCTGGGCGAAGGCATAAGTTTTAAAACAAAAAAAACCCCAGGTAATTATGTTATAATTTTCATAGCAACCATAAAAAAATTGATAATGAAAACCACTTAATTATGTTATAATTTACATAGCTACCATATAAAAATATATAAAGAAAACCTGGTAATAATGTTATAATTGTCAAAACTACCATATAAAAATATATAAAGAAAACCAGGTAATAATGTTATAATTTTCATAGCTACCATATAAAAATATATAAAGAAAACCAGGTAATAATGTTATAATTTTCATAGCTACCATATAAAAATATATAAAGAAAACCAGGTAATAATGTCATAATTTTCATAGCTACCATATAAAAATATATAAAGAAAACCAGGTAATAATGTTATAATTTTCATAGCTACCATTTAAAAATATATAAAGAAAACCAGGTAATAATGTTATAATTTTCATAGCTACCATTTAGAAATATATAAAGAAAACCAGGTAATAATGTTATAATTTTCATAGCTACCATATAACAATTTCGTTTTCAAAATTTCAACTGAAATCATGTCCTAGGTCACACCATGAGGAAATATATCGACAGTAATAATAATAAAGTGGGAAATTCGTTGTCATTAAAACAGGCGTTATTCGCTGCCGACAGTAATCATATTTTAGTTTGTTGCCATCCGATGTCTCACGTCTTTTTGTTTTTATCGTCTTCATATCCTTTTGAGCCAGATGGAGAGTTTCTGCAACACATTTTCCTTGTATATTATGTATAACTAACTATTCATTATTCTAGATTGGTTACAATAATTGATAGAACTTTGTAGCTTTCTGGACAGACTAACACTCTTTAGTGCACGAAATCCTAAAAATCTCATCAGAAGGGACTTGTGCCATAATTAAACGCTTTTTGGCGAAATGTCATAGGATCTTTTATATGTCTGTACAAAGCTTTGATATTTTATATCTAAATGATTTGTTAAAATGTTCGATATGGCTTAACAATAAAATAAAAGTAGGAAATAAAAGTGATATGTACAATAAATGACTAGGGAAGGGTGTTACATTTATAAATGATTTTGTTAATGATCCATGAGTAGTACTTCCAAACCTCGGTCTCAGTGGCGGCACTATAGTTCGAGGCGCCCGGGGGCAATGTTCTTTAGTTGTGCCCCTACCGAGAGGCCCGGGGGCATTGTTCTTTAATGGCGCCCTACCTTGACACAGAGAAAAGTTTTTATGTCAGTTGCCAACCTGCATCCTCCCCCGCTCACATCGAAACCACCGTGACACTAAGCTGAGGTGAAATAGTATGAACATTTTAGCTGCAAAAAAAGAAAACACTCCCTACGGCGCCCCCCTTTGCCTAGAGTCCAGGGGCAATTACCCCAACCCCCAACCCCCCTCGCGCCGCCACTGCTGTGTCTCAAACTATACCCTCCCGCTCAGGAAAGGTGTGCTTACAGCAATACTGTGTATGTGCCCCGTATAGTAGTAAGAAACACATGCTGATCTAATCAGCCTTTTATTTAGCTAAGTGAAAACTTTAATAATTTAATCTTGGGTGTAGACGCACGTAGAGAAGTACTGACACGCAAACGGAAGCCAAAGTGATCGCTATGTTGAGCTTCCGCCAAATTAGGCCCGACAAATAGCGTTACTTTCGGCCACGAACACAGCCCGTTTTAAGGACCACATGCTTCCAACTTGCTTAATAATAATAATAATAATAATAATAATAATAATAATAATAATAAAATAATAATAATAATAATAATAATAATAATAATAATAATAATAATAATCGATATGCGTTAACAGTGGACAACGCTACCTTCATGTGGAGTTTCTCCTTGATAGCGATTTTAACCGTGACATTGAAAAATATAAAGAACAAAATGTATCCATATCTTTAGAACTATCAGAGGAATTTAAAAAAACAGGGTTATTTTCCTTTGAATTTAGCTTATTCATAAAATAACGCACTTATTTGTTTCTTCCCCCCCCCCCCCACCACCACCATATTATATATATAGTTTAACATATGCTAGCATAGAAACTCGCCCACACATACAATTAAAGCGAAAGAAACTCACTTATGATGTATCGATAGTTAAACGACGATTCCAACATATATGATGAATATCAATTCGGAGTAAATTGGGTAGACAGTTGTATAAACTATGATACTGTGAAGTTCTTTATATTACTGAAAACTATTTGTAAATGAATGAATGCCAACAATCGTAGACACACCATATGGCGGGAATCACTGTTCAATATAGCCTGTTACAATGCCAACGATAGATATTTCTGGACAGTTTACATGTTCTTGCCAAATTACGGAGAAACACATATGATAAATGAGATAGCAATAACTGGGGAGTTTTATATACAAATAATAGAATGTGCTTTAGATTCATTGACGTCTAACATTTTCAAATAGCATACATTTGTATAAATACAGGTTATCATAAAAAACAGTAAGTTTACCATCCAATGAAAGTGCCAACATACATGCACATGTACCAACCGGCGAATCATAATAATCACTTTTATGTGAAATCGTCTTTGTTTAATAACTCGCTTGTTTCCTGGCGATTACTAATTTCACAAACAATATTTTCATGGTACAACATATTTACATTTCTATTATAATATTATTTTCTGACGACACATCACTCCTTGATCTAGTTGATAACAATCTTGATTGTGCAATAGAAAAAATAACTATGATCTTGGATTAGTGTCTTTGGGACTAGTCGACGATTCCCGCCATATGGCGTGTCTACATCATGTATACAGTCCACTCGAGCACAGCGCGAAAAGCGTCAAAAAAGGTGAATTGGTACTGCGTAAACTTTTAAGGGTGCAAGTAGGATGAATTGCGGCACATCTGCAATAATAATAATAATAATAATAATAATAATAATAAATGACGAAGACGACAAGGTTTATGAATGAGATTGATTAGAAGATGGATGATAATATAATGATGAGTACGGTAATAAATAACATATTCATTATAAAAGTCCAATAAATGACACCTAAAGATTATAAGAAGGATTTTATAAGCTATGGTGAAATTAATCCACTCTATGTCAAGCTATATGGTATATCGGTAAAATTGTATATGAAACATTGTCTCAACCTTATGTTATTTCTAGGCAAAAAATGTATGTAAAACAACAGCAACCACCATACTAATAATACTGCTACTGTTACTGCAGATGATGGTGATGATGATGATAGTGATGACGACAATGGAGACGACGAAGATGATGATAAACATTATAAAAAAATAAAACACAATAAACACAAAAAATAAGAGGAGGAACAAAGACGAAAAAAACTAATGAACCCACAGTCCATTAATTTTGCATTATTGTTGTCAGATATTCTTACCGAAAGGTCGTGATTTCTCCAATTTGTCACTATTCAATATAGCCTCTTACAACGTTTTGAAGGACGATCCAATGACATCTGATTTGAACTATGTTAACAGTTTCTTTTCCAAGAGACCCTGCAAATATTTCTAGCGTGTTTCCTTTGTATCTGTTGCTGTACTTGTTTTATGTACAGACCGTAAAGCATCGGACTCAGATTAATACACGTTGTGTCCGTGGTCAAAGTCGGATGGATCAGCTCATGCACGGTGCCAACGAGATTTGGCCACTCGGATTCCACCGCGTGTCTAAATCCCGTAAACACATCCAACACATGATCTATCCTGTACTTAAATGTGGAAAGCTGGTCTTGATTCTGAGTCTATGTGCATCCAAAAAGCCCCTCGTCTAGGTAGACCTCCCTATATTAGACTGAGGGCACGAACTCGTATAACAATTCTGCTAGTCATAGTTTGCATCTGGGACTACATGAATATTGAAAACTATAATGCCCTATGTGAACAAATTGAGTCAAACTGCCAATACTTTTGGTATAAATCAAGATTATTCTAAAGAGATAGTTAAAGCCACGGCAAGACTGTAATACTGTAAGTATGCGAACTTCAAACAACCAAAATGAAAGGTTTTATTGGCTATACCGCCGAATTGATCGTCAGTGGTCAGGGAAGAGTTTCCTGACTGGAAAGAAATTATGAAAGGAGAAAAATCAAACAAGACGTAGAAGAAAACAAATTCCAGATCTGTCAGTGGTTCCTATGTCAAGCACATATCCAGATCGAGTTCAAAGTTAATTCCCACACCTATAGCACTGCAGTTGTCAACAATATGATCCATTCACAGGTATAGTGAAGCACGTGAATTACACAGGTCCGATGAGAGCAAACCAGAGTACGAGATGAAGTATTTGCATGACACTGATGCCAATTCTGACGATGATTCGAGCATGATCGACAAGGAGGCCATAGAGCCGGTTACTGGTGTCAATCCGAGCAAACCCATTTCCTTAGACTCGATATATGACGCTCCAGATAAATGCAACCGAGCCCAGACATAGCTAGGTGTATTCTAGAGCCGTAGAGACCACAGCCACGATTGCCATTTTTCAAGATCAAAATAATTGGTAGCACACGCGTTCCCAACTATGAAGCAATTTCGTTTCGTGAATGTAGATATTCTGAAACTGTAATTGACAATGTTTCTTCCAATCCGATCAATGGAAGGAACTGGTGGTGGTGGTGTGTGTGTCTGGTGGTATGGGGAGGGGGATCCGTTATGCATGGACTTTGTACGTTTTGAGAGAAGATTTAGATACAAACAAAAATTAAATTGTTTGTTCTAGTGACAGTTTATTCAATAATGTTACCTGTTATGAATTAGTACAATGTAATCAAGGTACAATTAGTAGTTATATTTAATTACAGTGTACAGTGTATGTTGTGATCGTATTAACAAAATACATATTGCATCAAAGGGTGGACATAAACTTTAGGTTTCTGATCACAATGAACGACAAAACTAGTTTTTATATAGTAACATACAAAGCTCAAAAACATTGACAAAAAATGTTTGTCGGATAAAGTAGATTCGTTTATACGGAATGAAGACATAGACTAAATTAACCAAATATCTGAGAAACTTAAAATAAGAAAAGGAAATATCAATACAACATTTTTTTTATTAACTTAATGTGTGATATATCAAGTATTTTCCATTACAGTGCAGATACAACTTTTTAAATCTCGCCTTGGTTTGGTTAAATTGCAGAAAAGCGCGAAACATATATGATAAAGCTAGAGAAAAGTCTCATATTATGCCCAAGAGAATGTATAAATTATACCATGCATAACTACAGCCAAGGGTCATTACTTATGCTAGTGAGGTAAAGATAACCACGATGATGAAAATAGACGTATATGTATTCACAACAAACAACCTAAAGAATATTAAAAATTTTGTAACATGAGCCATATTTTCAACAATTCTATGAATATTCTAAGAATATTAATATCGCTGATTATGATAACGAAGATGAATGAGATCGTATTCAATATGACATTAATGATAATTATAATCAATTATACTCCCAAGTAGTAAACGTAGAAATTGAAAATTGTATTCAAAATGTTAAAACAAATTTAATGGCACCCAGAATCGATAATATATATATATATATATATATATATATATATATATATATATATATATATATATATATATATATATAACAAATAAGTCAAAAGTATCAAAATTAATATGTTCCCAGTTAATAAATTATTGTTTAATCTCATTATGGAAACAAACATAACGCTTATATATTGAATAAAAGGAATTATTATTCCTATATGCAAATATAAGCCAAAAGATTCCGCAAATTGAATGCAAATTACTCTTTTAAACTCTTTGGGAAAACGTTTTACAGCCGTGCTACATAATCGACTTAATTCGTTTCCTGAAGAAAAATTACCTTTTACGTGAAAATCAAGCAGGATTGAGGAAACATTACTGTATTCTAGACTATGTATTTTCAATCTACTGCCTGATTGAAATTTTGAAACCTTGGAAGAAAAACAACTTTTCGTGTACTTATTGTCATTCTCTTGTAATTTGATTTCAGCATTAGTACATTTAAATATACATCTACAGTATACAAAAGATGTCCGTAATCATCTAGAAATTATGTTGACCGTCAGTGGAAAGGTCATCTTTTTTGTCCTTCCAATACCTTTGAACCCCAGCACTTGCAACATAACTCTCACAAGATACACTGTATTGTTGAAAACAACCCACTCATTTCTAAAGAATACGTCTCAAAAAAAGACTGATTGGACTTTAAAATTGGCCTGATAATGTAAGAATGTTTTAAAACTTATCAAATTATTTCAGCAAACTACGTTTAGAACAATATTGCAAGGAACTATCTATCAGTTATTATGACGAATATTGCAAATTTTAATTTGGTTTAATGTAATATATTTATATGTCATTTTGATGACAAAACACTGACTTACCTCCTACCAGTTGACCCCAATCCAGGGAGATTTTATTTCCTCCTAAAATACACAAAGAAGAAACCCGGGGAGGCCAATCATTGGAGGAAACAACAATCCCACCGAGAAAATTTCGGCCTTTCGTGGAAAAACTGCCTTCTTACATCCAAGATACTACGGATTATCTCAACAAAACACCGAAAACTAACCTTCCAGACAAGACTCTCCTCGTCACTATGGATGTCTGCTCCTAATAAACCAACATCCCACACGAGGAAGGTATCACAGCCTGTAAGGAAGCATGGGATGGTAGACCAAGGCCCTGTTGCACGAAGCAACATAGTTTACGCACAGAGTTTTCGTAAGTTTTAGGCGTACGAAAATCTTACGCTATTTCGTACATGATTGTCACAAAGATATCCGTAGGAAAATTTCGTACGTCTCAGATTAACTTTTGCGTAACCTACTCTTTTGCATGGAAGGTAGGCAATTGTTCAGTCAAATGTAATAGGGCACCTGCAAGATACTTACAGATGACGGCGACGAAGATGACGATGACGACAAGAACAACAATAACAACGCAATGAAAAAAAATACCGGGCAAAAAATGCCTTGACCTATTAGCCATATTGAATGAAATCTATGATTATTCCTGTGTGTGCGTGTGTGTGTATGTTTGTGTGTGTGTGTGTGTGTGTGTGTGAGTGAGAGAGAGAGAGAGAAATATTGTCGAGCTACAAGTCGATGAATATACAGAATTGAACTCCCTTGTTGAAGGAAACGGCTAAGCCACACTTCTTTATTTATCTATGTCAAAATGGTTATCTAATCACTTCACTATTTGTATTGATTTTTATTTCCCTCAAATACATGAACATACTGGAGGTCCTCAGGCTTTTCCAACGACAAAACAGCAGAGTTCTCTGTTAGTAGTAGAGGGGGGTGACTGAGCTACAAAATTTAGGGGGTGGCACTTGAGCTACGTACGGGAGTTTAACATGGAGGGGGCACTTGAGCTATGTACGGGAGTTTAACATGGAGGGGGTCACTTGAGCTACGTACGGGAGTTTAACATGGAGGGCCTCTTGGGCTACATACGGGAGTTTAACATGGAGGTACCGTAATGTAGTAACGAAGACAACGTCTACTACCATCAAAAAGGGGTGGAGGGGTGGGGAGGTGTTTCTTGATAGTAGTAGACGTTGTCTTCGTTACTACATTACGGGGGTGGGGAGGGAGGGGAGGGAAATAGAATTAATCTTTCTTGAAAAAGGGTGGTCCTGATAAGGACCGTTGGTTTTTTTTGTGTTAGAGTTTATTTAGAGGAGGTGTGGGCACCTCCCTGGCTTTGCCCTGCATGCAGGGCAGCTCCCCCTCAATGTAGATGCACTCATGCAACGCTTGTTATTGTTCAAAACAAAGGGAGGATGGTCTGCTTCAGGATTCCAATTTTCCTTATTGGAATCCTCCATCATCCAGTGCTGTTTGATGGGAATTTTGCTTTCCCTCTCCTCCTTCTCCCTCTCCTCCTTCTCTTTCTTCTCCAAGTCTTGGAGGAGGTGCCACGCCACCTCTAAATGCACTCTAACTTGTCGGATTGTTTCAGAGCGGTTCATTCTGTTGAATAAAACTAGATAGCTTAACCGGTGAAGACGTGGTTTTAATATACTAGAAGTGCGGACGTGAAGGAAAACATCCCTTACACCTAAAAAACAAAAAAAAAACATCACCCCACTACCCTGGGTCTTACGTCATTCGTTCTACGTCATTCTTGGCTTCGCGGAGTTTACACTCCATGAACCCTGACTCTAAAAAGCGCGGACCTAAAAGAAACTACTTTTGATAAAAATCAAAACCTACACACCATAACATTTTTATGACAAGCGCGGACGTGATGGAAAACATCCACTTTTTTTTCCAAAAAAAAACAAACTTACACACTATCAACTTTTTTAGGGAAGGGAAATTTTATATATATATATATATCAATCACACACCACACAAATCATATAAGGGAGAATGGGGTTTTTTTTGTTTGAGGGTAGACTATCAGAAAAAAAAAATATATATATATATATATATATATAAAGCACACACTTATAGATATTTTTGGCAATATTGGAGAGTAGTAATCTTTTTCTAGAGATTGGGTGGCCCTAAGAAGGGCCGTTGGGTTTAAGAAGTTATGTTTTTAACTTCTTAAGGTAGATGTAGCCGTGGCAGTAGTAGCAGCTCCAGCAGGTCGGCCACGTTTAGCGATAGTTGGTCTTACCGCTTTCAGACAGGCAGGTCTCTTTCGGGTGAAAGAGAAAGCAAATTCCTCGCAGTCAATCTTGCATTGGACTTCACCGTCAAATAGTTTGCTGGACTGCTGCTGCTGCATAAGTTGTTGCTGCTGTTGCTGCTGTTGCTGTCTTTGTTGCTGCTGCTGATGTAGACGTTGTCCTGCTTCCCATTCTGTTCTTTCTCTAAGTATTTCTTCTCTCAGGACCTCTTCTACTAGATCATGAGCCATTTGAATGAACGTCATGGTCTTTCTCTCTGGGTTGGTCTCCATCAAATGATTCTTCACCCTCATTATGTTCACCATAGCTTCATTCAGCTTTGTAATCTTGGTGGCAGCCATCTTCTTCTTTTTCTTCTTGGAACTGTTGAGATCTTGACGAGTCAACGAGAATGACTACACTGGCCAGTGAACCGACTTATATGCTTAACGCGCGGACGCGATGGAAAACATGGTAAGGTTTTTTTCAGATCGACAGGGAGATCATAGATAGAGAGGTTTTTTTTAGATCGATAGAAAGAGAGAGAAAAGAACATATTCATTATTTTTTTTTTCAAATTTCAATAAAAAACAACAAAACACCATTTTTTTTTTTTCAAACAATTTACAAAAATTATATTTATTCAACAAGAACTATTCTAACAATTATTAAAAAAGTAACCATGTAACAATGAAAATTTTCAAACAGGAACATATTTACAAGGTTGACAACGTTGGGAAGGTAAAGTAAATGTGAAACTTTCTACATAGACATCATCATTTTGATGTACATTACGATGGTGAGCTAAAGACAAGAGATAACCATAACGTTCACAAAACCATCTTTGTACTTTAGCATCGTTTCGAACATAGTCACTATCAAAATAAGTGAGTAAATGTTCTAAGGAATATCCAAGACTGCGTTGATGAAGATAATGAACACAATATTGTCCACACACCATGGAATCTGATCCTTGTAGTCTCACATTATTGAATTGAGTTGAGATGGCATTTCTTCTCATAAACTCAATAATGTCTTTTTCCAAAGGAGGTAATCCATAAGAATCAAAATATTCCACACAGTGATCGTTGGGAAAGTACACGGCAATCCAATGGCTTCCTGGTAGATGACTGTCGTCAGTATTGATGACATAAGCATGAACGTTTTTCGGCTTACGATGAGGTAGTTCATCTTTAGCACATACCACAGGATTCCAAAAAGAAGTATAGGAACTACGATTCAATAAGTAATGAAGTTCCCTGGTATCCATTTTTTTTTGTCCTTCAACAACAGAAATATTGAGTCAGCAATGCACACCTGACTTTATGCTGGAATTATTCTGTCTTGTAATTCCAGGAATATTTACTTCGGATAGGTTCTTCACTCTGTTCAATGAGTCTTTCGATCCGTTCGATCTCCCGAGGAATGAGTGGAGGAGAAGAATAATTCTGCAAGACTTTATACCACTGTGTCAACACGTGTTTATCTGAGATGTTTAACCAGGCATTTTCCAAAAATTCATCCAATTGTTCTTCGCCTGTCAACATCATACATTTGTCGTGTTGTATCTGACTGGGATGATCGGTTTGACATCCATAACATTGTTCTTTAATCAGACTGTTAATGATGGATCTCAATTCCTGAGCATAACAGTCCACTAACTTTTGTTCTTGTTCTGGCCATCGAGAAGGAAAAAATCCAACAAACTCAGTAACAACAGTATTAGTCTCTTCTTTTTTAGGTTCTGAACGAATGACTTCGTCATTATCATCCTCCTTTGTGGTAGTAGTTGGTGACTGGTGAATCACTTCACAAAATCCCTCATCTATCTCCATAGGTTCTTTTTCTTCGTGCTGCATCTTTTCTTCTAATAGTCTAGAATGACTTCTCTCAAACTGTTGATCTCTAGAGTGTTATCAAATTCTGCAAACAAGACTACGTTCACTGTCTCGGCTAGAGGAGCTGTAAACTGAAGTTCCACACGAAGGGGGCCTGATTTTATAGGGTGGAAATGTCCTTCATCGCTACCTTGGTCCGGAGTGAAATCAAATCCCCACAAGGCATACCCTCCTGCAAAATCCTCGTACGTAATGCCGTGGCTACTGTCGCGGCCTAACTGTCCTGTGGCTTCAAACAGGGTCAAGTAAGATCGTAAGTAATTTTTTGCGTTGACGCTAAAGTCAGGTTCAAAAGGTCTGGTACACAAGGTCTTGCCATCTCGACTGACTTCTATCTTGGAGACGTTGAAGTGATGAAACTGGAACGGATTCTGATCGTGGACTCCGTTGAAGGCTGAATTTCTGACCATACCAATGAATAAACGTTTTGGGAGCTGTCCCTGGAAGATGTGATCTTCGACTATGGATCGGAGTCCAGAGGTCACAGTAAAGGTTTTCACTTCCACACGTCTAAGAGGATACTTAACAGTGGTTCTGCTCAAGGATTGACTGATGTCGTTAGCTACTTTGGGTAAGATTTCTACACGTCGCACGTAAAGTTTGCCTTCTTGGATGATGGTTTTCCACTCGTTAGCATTAGCCATCAAATGGAAAGCGATTCAGTCTCAGGGGTACATCGACTCCATTAAGTAAATACTTGTCTTGCAACCACATGTCCAAATGTAAACGATCCATCATTTCTAAACTTCGTCTGATTTTCTTTCGACGGTCGTTAAATCCCACATTGTGCGGCTCTGCTGGAGTTATATCTCTAACAAGATGACCACTACCATCAACAACAGCAGCAACCCTCGCCGGTACTGACACCTCTGTGTCGTTGAAGGTATTCTCTCCTGCGGTGTCAGGTTTCCAGACCACGGAAGCATCCAGATGAGTGTTCTTGGCATCTTTTCCGTACGACAAGAGATTTTCCAAGTAAGCACGGTAAGGGTAAGTATCCAAACTGCTGCTGACCAGTTTGTTATTCAAGTACAAATCTATTCCACTGAACAAGCAATGCATGAAATTATTGACGGGAGCGACTCTGGAATTGTCATCAGGAAGGCTGTTGTCCGTTTTCTTTACTTGAAGTTTCAGGTACAAGTAGCTGTTATTCAGATCGATGTAATCTTCGGTTTGTCCTTTGATTTCAAATTCGATAGGAGCTGAATCCGACAAAGACGATACAGGATGAAATTCTACCCATTGGGATTCTTGCATCGTCATCATGGTGGGACGCATAGAAAACAGTTCCAGTTCTGACTTGGTACATTCGCAAGAATCTCGGTGCATCATTTTCAATGGCTTAGTAATCAAACACGTCTAATTCTCTACCAGTTCTTCTTCTTTTCCTATTCTTTCTGGAAGTACTACCGTGTTTTCTTTTATGAACTTTGAAAGGATTTCGAGCTCGTCGTCGTCTCTTTCTACCCTGTCCTTGCTGCTGTGAAGTAATGTCAGAACCTGAAGCGTGAAGCGTATTTATAGGATTTTCTCGGAGACCTAAAAGATCTTTACCAGTAGTCATCAACACATTTTTGCCTGCTCTCATAAAGGCTTCTTTTGGATTTTGTTTGTCGATGAGGACATTTTGCAAAAATTCTTTTTCTTGTGTCAAAGCAGCATCTTTTAAGGCATGAAATCCTCGAGTTACCATCGGTTTCAAAATAGGAGCTACCGTCCGAAAAGCTGATTTTAACATATCTCCTAAACCATGTCCTCGTTGTCGAGCCACTCCTCGGTACACTGGATACATTTATTTTTTGGGTTACAAGACCGTTAGAGAACTTTTTTTCTAAAATGTAGTTTCACCGTGACTTTTCCTTTGTCAATGAATGGTACATCTTGTCCCAAATCTCCTTTTATACTAATCTGGACAGTGTCAAAATACGATTTACTAACTGGATAATAATGAGGGTGTACAAATTCACGGTGAATGTGAAATGTGTTTCCACCTTCTTCGTACGCCCCAGCAGCAGTATCCACTTTGAAAGGAATGACTCTCAGTAAGGGAGCCGAGGTGTGACCCACCACGCTGTACTCTACCACATCGGAGTACACATACATTAAATTTAATCCAATGTTCATTTCCATGGGATGGCAAAAAGCATCTACAGATTCGATGCTGGTGGCGACTGATAGATAACTGTAGTCTTTATTACCACCCAAAATAGCATACAATCCAGCAGAAAATTCAATGCTCATAAATCTTCTCTCCTGCTCGGGGATGCCTTTTTCTTTAGCTTCTTTGTCTGACATCATGTCACCCGATTTTTCATCTTTCATAGAAAATTCCATGTAGAAACGCCGTGCCACATCATTGTAATTGATGCGTACTATTTTTTTGGCCTCCATTAGGGCTTTGCCAAATTGACGGTCAAAGGTGGACTCAATAGTGTCCACCAAATGTCGAGAATTAAAATAATACCCCGTAGGAATTCTCAGGGAATACACTCCATAAGCCCCTTTGGCTCCTATCCCTCCATCCCATTTTTTGAAATGTCCCCGCATGTTATTTTTATTTGTTGGGTCTATTGCCCAGATTTTAGGATCATCTTTTTCCAAGGAATCTTGTAGTTTTTTGTTCTTAATTTCCACGATTATCTGGTTTTGACTTTTGTTGATGTTTATGATTTGCGTAGGATGAATGATTTCTACCAAACCTACTTCCCAATGAGCATCGTGATCCAATTGGAGGGATTGAGGTAATTTGGTGGTAAAACAACATAAGGTGTTGTTAGGAAACACATCCATGGAACTGTCACTAGGTAACGTTAAATAAAATTGGTCATTCATAGTTCCAAATTGGTGGTTCTGGTGTCCGAGGAGTCACTCAAGTGGTGAACATAAGAAGGATGTTCAAAAGGTTCCAAAAGAGGACTGGTAGTATTTTGGTGGTAACTGGACGAAGAAGAAGGTGAACTAGCGTTGTTGTTGTGGTGACTGTTGTCGGTCGTTGACGTAAATTTCAAAGAGGGATTAGGTAAAAGATAACCGATGCAACTGCTCAGTAAAATAGTCCACAATTGTTTGTCTCCTTGTTGCAAACTCAAATTCGCAATCGCTGCTCCGATGACACAATACACTACAAAGATTTGGCAGAAAAAGACGATTTGATTTTTAGGCACACGTTCTCCACACCACACCCAAAGTGGTTGTTTTTGTAATTCTTGAGGAGAAGAACTCTGTGAAGGAGTCGTCTGGGTGGCTACTGTGTTGAATGGCATGTTGTGAGTTTACTTCTTTTTCTTTTTATAGTCGACGACTTGAGAAGCTGCAATCAAAGAATCAAAACTAGGAGGATATCCTTTCCAACGTACTTTGACTTCTTCTATTCGTCGTTTACCCACTTTCCGTGTTCTTTGTTCGAGAATGCTTTCGATGTCGTACAAGGTGTCTTCTTTTTTAGTCACTAGTTGTAACTCAGGCAAGTAAAATGTTCCTTTGAGTACTTCACCGTTCATGTCTTCCAATTTATAGACGGGAGGATCACTACCACGGACGGGGGTAGTGACACGAAACAATTCGGTAGTCCAATTAGGTAAATAACCTTTGTCAAAAGTACGTTTGGTTTTTCCGATGCGAACCCAATCTCCCGTCTTTAACTCCAACAAGGGTGACTTTTTCTTTTTCTTCTGGGGTGAACCAAATAATTTATCAAACACAGACACTTCGTTTTCAGGGCTGACCTCTTCGGGGGCACATCCGATGCTACGATGGTACGATTGATTGTACGCTTTGACCAAACGAGGTAACACGTCGATGTACTTGAGAGTATGTTGATGTGTAAAATATTTCCACATGCGTTCTTTCAAAGTTCTTTGAAAACGTTCCACGATACTGGCTTTGGTTTCAGGATTTTCGGTCGTAAAAAAATGAATATGTCTTTGTTTCAATTCTTTTTGAAAAGCTTGGTTTAGAAATTCTGTGCCTTTGTCCGTTTGCCATCGTAAAGGTTGGCGTCCACTTTGTTTCAAGACCAATTTTAAGGCTCGTACCAATTCGGTACTGCTTTTAGAAGTCAAAGGCACGACCCAAGCAAATTTGGAAAACACGTCGATGACACAAAACAAATATTTGTGACCACGATTGTAAGTAGCTAAATGAGAGACATCGGTTAATCAGCTTGCCATTGATGATCGATCCCTTCCACTTGAGTGGTACTTCTAGAAAATTTACGTCGAATGGGTTTGTGTAACGTGTACGTCGATTGTTCTTGTAACCATCGTCGTACTTCAGGTAAACGTACACTTTTCAATTGACTTTTAGCAGCTCGATATAATTTTTGAACTCCTCCGTAACCAGCAGCATGGCCAGGATTGTAATAAATGGTAGCTAACAGTTTCTCCATGATGATTTTCCTCAAGAATAAGTTAACCAAGTTCCAATACTCTTTTCTTCGTGAGGTATCTTTTTGGATTGTTGTTTACGTGTCCGACGTGCTACTGGGGTAAAGGGAGTTCGATCATCAGGGGTCATCGGTTCTGTTTTGACTTCTTTCTTTACTTCTTTCTTTTTCTCTTCTGAGGGTAAAGGGGTAGACCTTTTCTTTTTTATCCAATCCGGGGTGGCTAACTTTTTTATTTTTTTAAGAGGTGGAGTTAGTAAAAACTCTTCTTCTTCTTCTTCTTCTTCTTTTTCTTTTTTGATAGTCACTTTAGAGCCTTCAGAGCCTTAAAATCTCGCAGAGTGGGTGGAGCTGTTTCGTCGACTGCTTTTTGACGAAAGAGTTGTAGACGTTGTAAAAATTGACAGTACCGTTGGGTTTTTTCTGTTTCGGACAAATCGTTACGTTCCATCAGGGATTGTATTTCTTGTTGTAACTGAGACATTTCGTTGAGATTAGGATTGGGTGGTAAATGAGGTATCCGTTGTTCCTTCCAACGATGAAATTCCATCCATCGTTTGTAAGGTACTAAAGTCAGTTTTCGTCCTTTCATTTCATTCAAAGGTACCAAAAAGGTGTGGTCATTTCAGAGAAGGGTGGTCCTTTTTATCTTCTTTTTTTTTATCGCATGACCCCTCCTAAAAGTGGTCCAGCAATCGTTCCTAACAAAGGAGCGGCTATTTTTAACAACGGTCCTATCAACATAGGTAGAAATCCACCTCGTTGTACCAACATTTTTTTCTTTTGTTGAAGAGGTATTTTCTTTTTCACCATTTGACGAAGAACATTCCGATGTTTCCCTAATTTTTGTTTCTGTATCTTAGACAAAGGTACCGTTCCTTTCAACACGTTCAAACAACATTCACACACGGTATCAATGATTTCTTTAGGAGCTGTTTGAATGAGTTGATTTCTCATGGGAGGTTTGGATTTGGTCAAGACAGACAAGACATCCCAATGTTTTGCCAGACGAGGGGGAAGTCGTCCTTTTTTGCTGGTTTTTCTTCTTTTTTTGGTGGTGGTGGTGGTGGTGTACACGTTTGGGAGCCATCTTTTTTAGTCGGTAGAAAACAAGTCTGAAGTCTTTTAGCAGGGTACCCTTCTATTTTATACTGGAACACGTCTCCACTGATTGTCTGTACGACGTACCAACTTCATGACAGGTCTGACTTGACGTTGAGGTGTTTTCAAGGGACTAAATCGTCTCAATTCTTCTTTGGATAAATCCACTAAACTTTGTAAGATACCAGTTCTTTCTTGGACTTTGGTTTTAGGGGATGGTACTTTGTGGGTGGCTGCTGCCATGGCTAAATCAGCTGAAGTCGACGGTCCCGACGGGGTCACTTTCGAAATTGGTTTCCATTTTTGCATCAAATTAGGAAACACGGATCTTAAGTCTGGTTTGACAGGCATCATGGTAAAAGAGGGTGGTGAAGAAGACAAAGAGGAAGAGGTGGACGCCAAAGGAGACCTCGCCATCATCATGGGGGACTGTGATGATGATGATGGTAGTAAGGGTGGTGGTGTTTTGCGGGTGTACGTTTGCGTCCTGGCTGCAGTACCTCTTTTACGTCGGGTGGTAGTAGGTGTGGTTTTATTCTTCTTCTGGGCACGACTTTTCTTTTTCTTTGGGCTGGTTTTCTTCTTCTTTGGACTTTTTTTCTTCTTCTTCTTTTTAGGTGATTTGGGTTTTTTGGCTTTGGTATCATTAGGATCCCATTTCAAAAGGGAACGAATCATGACTCATCCTAAAGAACCACTTCCACCAGGAGTTAAAATGATTTGTTTTTTAGTCCGTGAATCGATTCTAGGATCAGCCAGTTGTGACAATGCCGATTTATGTCTTTGAAAAAAACGTTGAGTCTGATGAGGGATGTGAATGATGCCTTGTAGTAATTGACGTGCTGTCAAAGTAAACCATCGTAACACTTCTTTAAGACTCGCTTCTAACAAATGAGCACGGACTTGTGCATTTTTTTCACGACTGATGCCATACAAGGCACGAATCAATTTAGCCGAAGGATGAGATTGAAAGGAAGTCATCTTCTCTCAAAAAGAGTGTGAGACAGAAATGACGTCGTAGGTTGTTTTTATAGTTTTTTTTTTTTAAAAATGAGCTGAAGGGGACGTGTAAATGACAGGACCACCTTCTTGACCCCAAGAGTGAAAGATACTGGCACGAAATCTCAAATAGTCAGGAGTGGTCGGTTTTAAGTCAATGAGTAAATACTCGTGAGGGGTTTGAGTGGCATCGTCGTACGCATAATTGAGCCAAGGAGCCCCTAACTGTTTGGCTAACACTTGCACTTGAGATTTGTCTCTGGGGCTTTCAAACAAGACCACGTAATGAGCATTCAAACTGATGGTTCGATATATCAATCCTTCGTATTGACGAATGTGTTCCACGTCGATGTGCTCTGTTAAAATTTCAGGGTGTCCGGTAGGAAAACGAGCATATTTACACACCCAAGGATACAAAGAACACAATTTCTTCTCCTTGGGATTCGTTCACGTCGTACAGTAAACGAGTGGCATTGGTTCTTCCTCCAAATAAACTGTGACGTGGATCTAAAGGTTCGATGTCGGCTGCGTCGTAACTTTGAGTGATGGTTTTAAATTCAGGATCGATTTTCAAACGTCGATTGTATTCGTGTTCCCACATTTCTACCACTTCGTAACCTTGACTTTCTAACTGAAGTCGTCGTTGACAAGTCTGTTCATATAACTGATCCATGGTAGAATCTGAATTAGGGCTTTTCATGTCTCGGACAGGATAACAAGTAGGGCATCCGTGAAACAAACATCCCTGAAACTCGTACACTATGTGTGGGTTTTCTAAATCCCAACCATCCACGGAATAACCTCCAATCTTTTTTTCTCCTCCTCCGTTTCTAGCATGTTGTATCCATTTGTCTTCTTTTTGACATAAGTAATGAAGCCAACGTAAAGCTTTGACCGAATATTGACGACTAGCAAAAATCCCCGTGTTGGAGTCAATGATGGCTAGTTGGTTTTCGGGCATGAAATTTTGTCTGTAGACTAAGGAACAGGCTTTAGGTAAGGTGGCTGCATCTTTCAAAGGATCGACCTCTGCACTATCAAGAAATAACTCTCGAAATTTCCCACAACAACGTCTTAAAATATCTACATCCGATCGACAATATTTGAGCATCTCTTCTTGAAAGTCAAAGGGATCGTTCTGGTGAACACGGTACCAAGCGTGAAAAGCTTCTCGCTGTTCGGGTCGCATTCCATCGGGGTCGTAATATATGAAGGTCAGGTAAATGAGGTAGGACGGCCTGTTGATTAGCTTCCGTGTTAAAGAAGTGAGGAAAGTAACCTTTGGCCATTTCTGTCATACCGAACGTTTTTGGCATACGACTCAAAGGCATGGCTAAATAACTCATCGAATCTTTGAATAGAACTTGTCCTACTTTCATGTAGATGAGCTTTTTTCCATTCATGGTGACTTCAGGACGTTCGGTTCCATGGTTCAAATAATAATTAAGTAAAAACTGTCCATCGTATCCCGAAAAATTGTGAGCTATGACGGTCGCATACAGATGACAATCTCCGTAACGATGAATGTCTTCTTCGCTCCAACTGTCGTGGGTGGTAGGGTCTAAAACCCATTCAGCAAACTCCGACAAAGTATTCACTCCACGAAAGATTTTTTCACGTCCTCCTGGAATCCTACTACAATGAGGACAGTGAAAATGAATCGATTCTTGAATGCACTGATCACAAGCCCTATGGGCTACACAAAAATTAGGAATTTGAGTGCCTGTTTCTTGCATACATTCAAAATCAAAAAAGATGAAATCTACTTGTTTCTTGTTTTTCTTCATCTTTATTTCTTTCTTCTCTATCTTGTCATGCTTTTGAATAAAACATCGATGATCAAAATCGACGATCTGATGACAAATAGAACATTTTTTCTTGCCAGCACAAATGTGTCTCTTGGGGTTGTTGGAACGAATCAGTTGTCCACACGTAGAACACGATTGTAATAACTCACAAGCACATTTTTGTTGTTGTCCTTGGGTCTTGCGATGTTGTTGGAAACAAGTAGGACTGACAAAACGGCGTCGACAGGTTTCACAATAAATGTGATGTTGTTGTGGATCAGGAAGGCATGGTGGGTCGGCTAAACAGCCCCGACATCTTGCTCCACAAGTAATGTGTTTCTCCCGACTATTACGGCCTTTGTTACATTTCTCACAGAAGTAAGAGTATCCCAAAAATCCAGTAATACTGGTAATGGTATCAAAATGTTCTTGATGGTGATAAAGATGAATGTATTTTCCTTCAGGAAAATTAGGGCCACGAAACAATAGATCTCCACGCACTTCTTGAGGGTGAACTTTTAACGTATAATGAGGAGCCAAAACATCTTGAAGTTGCTGCATTTGAGAAATGCCACACACGGTCTCTTTAGGGATCCCCGCTTGTTTCAATAAGAGTTCTGCTTCTTTTCGTTGTTGGGGTCTTTGCGATGTTCGAATATTATTCCAGGCTTTTTTCCATTCTTTGCTCTCGTTCTTGTTAGCATAGGTACGACCCACCACGATAGCTCGGGCTAAACACATTGAATCTTCAGTATTGTTAATTTGGACGACACTGCGTTTGGTAGTACAAAGATCGTCCACCAATAACGGTTTTCTTTTTCGACCACTTCCTCGAGGTGGAGAAACATGGGTCATGTAAAGGGTGGCCTTTCCATCGGTGATGATAAATTTGTCATTGGATTGTTGTACATGTTCTATTTTAGACATGACTTTATCTGGCGTTAATTCTCCCGGGGTACTAAATTCAATCCAAACGGGACTCTTCAATTGGTCATGATGAATGGCTAGTCTCAACCGATCCTCTTCTTTGGCTCCACATTGCCGTTTTAAGTTCTGTAAGACAGATTCCACAAATTGGTAATGAACCGCGCCGCTTTCTCTGGAGGTAGTTGAGACTTGAAGTCTTTGAAGTGTACTGTGTGAGTATACGCCGTGGTCCTAAATTTTCGAGAAGTGATTTTTTGTGTCTCTCGAATCCGATAGTAATTTTCAGGAGCCACGGTAGCGGTAGCGGTAGTAGTAGGACTTTCTTGGTCAGGGGTTCTGGTGTTGGTAGTAGTAGTGACTTTGGTTTTGGTTTTGGTTTTGGGTGGTAGTGGTGGTTTGGAAGTTTGGGTTTCAGGTTGTTGTTCACTCATTTCGTCTTCAAAGTCACTGGCATGGACTTGAGCCAGTAATTCCTCTAAGGGTGTTTCAGGAGGCACGGAATACCTTCGTCGCCGTTGCTTCTTGGTTTGTTCTTGTTCTGGTTCTGATTTATCATGGTTTGGGCGTGATCTTTTCATCTTCAACTCTGATTTGAAACTGATTGAGTTTTTTCCACCCAGGTACCTTTATATAGAGAGAGAAGAGTATATAAAGAGAGAGCTTCTTACCTTCAGAATCAGTCTTTGGTGATTGAACTTTCAAAACTGTCAAGATGGAAGAGTCAAAAAGACAGATTGCTTTTTTGGTGAGAGATTTACAGACAGTGATTCGAAAGTATACTACGTACAGTAAGAGTAAAGACTACTCCTCCTCTGTCACTAGAGATAAAAGTGAAGATATTTGTTACATCTGTCAAGAGAAAGGACATTGGGCACCAGATTGTCCTAAACGTAATAAAGGGAAAGATATCTGCTATCATTGCAAAGGACCAGGACATTGGTCTTCGGAATGATCACAAAAGAAAGAAGAACAAGAACAAGAAGAACAAGAGGAGAGGGAGGAAGTGGATTCAAAATTAACAAACCTAGAAGAAGAAGAGGAACATATCATAAAGAAAAGTAAGAAGAGTGTAAGAAGAATGGAAGACGACAGTGAGAATGAAGAAGAAAAGGAAAACAGGATTCCTATGAAGAAGAAACACAAGAGAGACAGTGAGAAGGAAACTCCAGTGTTTCAATTCAAGCCACACAGGCATTACAGAAAGTGAACTTTGTTTTTTCTTGTGTGTTTTTTTTGGTGTTATATGCTATATTGCTGAATTTATTTTGTAAAAAAAATTGGATGAATACACCAGACTGGAGAGAAAAAAAGTAAGTGTTTTTGTGTTATTTTGTTTTAGAGTAGAAATACACGCACGCACGCACTCACACTTGTACTATGGTGGGATTATTTTTAAAGTTTTAACTTGATTTTTTTTTGGCAATTTGATTTCTTTTCTAGAAATCTGGGGGCCCTTAAAAGGACCGTTGGGTTGTTTTGTTTTTTGGTTTTCAAAAACAAAACTTTTCAAATTAACTTCAAATGCCGTAGTCCTTTACCACGGCCCAATCCATATCCTGTTAATGCTGCTGCTACTGATGGTGTTTTCATTATGGTGGTAGTCACTGGTGGTGGTGATATTGGTGACATGGGTGGTGGTGGCGGCATCTCACTAGCACTGGAAGGTTTCGAAGAAGAATGTTGTTTAGCCCGTGATGGTCTTTTCCGTTTAGGTGGTTGATGAGTTAAAGAATACTTATAGAAATTGGTCATTCATTTCAACTCATATAATACCTCTTCTAACAGACTTACAGCTCTTTCTTGAAGACTGATGCTTTCCTTTCCTGTTTCCTTCTTCTCCTCCTCTTGTAACTGTTGCTGCTGTTGCTGTTGCTGTCTGATTTCTTCTTCTTCACTTTGTTTTCTTCTCTCTTCTTCTTCTTTCTGTTGTTGTTGAAGAAGAAGAAACATTTCTTCCTCTTCCCGTTGCTTTTTTACAAAATTTTCCATCTCTTCCATTTGTCTTCTTTTAAAATCATTCACCATTGGAACAGTAGTAGCAGTAGTAGTAGCAGTATTGTCAAACTCTTGATTTAGTAAATCTAAATCAAAGTCTTCCGGCCGAAAGTTCAATAATGCCGCAGCATTCATTATCGTTGCAGGATCACTTCAATACATTGATGTAGTACTTGTCTTTCCAGTCTCCATGAAGGCTGTCGAAAAAAGTAATAAACCCCCCTACGAACGCTACGATACCTTTATACCCGAGATGACGTCACACCTCCGCTCTCTTCCCATTGGAAGAAAACCGAACCGACTTGTAACGCGTGTTTGGATTGGTAGTTGATTTGGATCCATTTCAATCCGATCGTAAGGTATATATACAACCGCTGGTTTCATAAATGCTTCACCGGTTTTCTCCAAGACGACCAATCCTAAAAACAAAATCATGTGGGTTAGTGTGGAATCCTCCAACATTGTTTCAGGAATGCTGTTTAATCCAGCATTCCTTATGTATGTAAAAGCATCATGGACTAAAACCAAAATTACAGACACAGCTACATGGTATAGACAAACTTATGTGGAGAGACAAGGTTGTCTAAAGAGGGTTTTGCTGTATGGTCCCGAAGTTAGAAGAAGTTCAAGAAGAAAAAGAAAACCCTCTAGGAGATGCTCCTGTTGTTAAAAAACAACAACAACAAAAAAACCAACGGTCCTTTTTAGGACCACCCATTTTTCAAGAAAAGATTAATTATTTTCCAATATTGCCTATATAAGTGTGTGTTTTTTTATATGTTGTGTGTATATTTTTTTTTTCTTTTTCTCATATTCTCCCTATGTATGTTTTATGTGGTGTGTGGTTTTTTTTGGAAAAAAAGGGGGGATGTTTTCCATCACGTCCGCGCTTCTCGCATATAAAGCGGTGCCTTCCACAGTTGCGCCATTCACACTTCATTGCTGAAGAATGCTTGACATTATTGAGAATCTACAGGAAGCCTGGGACTGGATGGTGGAAGTGAAGTATTATAGGGAAAAAATGATGTGGTGGTATCCAGTCAGTTGGAAGTGGGAAATCGATCACTTCACCTACATTAATTTGATTTTGAATTTAATTCAAGAAGTGAAGAAGGAGGAGGAAGTTAAGAAGAGTAACAACTCCTCTTCACCTTGTCGAGTAGGACTTCTTAAAGAAGTTTTAGATTACATCCATAAATTGGATGATCATTTAAAATGTATCATCCTCACTCGACAAGAAGCGGCCCTGCTCCGAGTAGAAACTATTATTAAACAAATTATGGAACAGGAGGTCGCCAAAATCAAGTTAATGTGGGTAAAGGAGAAAAGAGAAAAACAATTCAATCGTCTGAACTTGAACTGGATGAAAATTCAGAACAAGTTCAGACAATTGAATCATCCCGACTGGATACCTGAGAAGAAGGAGGAGGAGGAGAAGAAGAAGAAGAAGAAGTTCCACCTCCCAGGCTTTCTCACTCAATGTTGGGGGAAATAAAAAAATCTTATTTCCTCCTCCAACGGTCCTTATCAGGACCACCCTTTTTCAAGAAAGATTAATTCTATTTCCCTCCCCTCCCTCCCCACCCCCGTAATGTAGTAACGAAAACAACGTCTACTACTATCAAGAAACACCTCCCCACCCCTCCACCCCTTTTTGATGGTAGTAGACGTTGTCTTCGTTACTACATTACGGTACCTCCATGTTAAACTCCCGTATGTAGCCCAAGAGGCCCTCCATGTTAAACTCCCGTACGTAGCTCAAGTGCCCCCCTCCATGTTAAACTCCCGTACGTAGCACAAGTGCCCCCTCCATGTTAAACTCCCGTACGTAGCTCAAGTGCCACCCCCTAAATTTTGTAGCTCAGTCACCCCCCTCTACTACTTCTGTTATATAAGGGAAGGTAAATGTGACGTTTATGCAATTCTTTGTGTCATCTACAACATTCCGAACTTAACCGATATTTATTGCAATACTAAGAATAAAGCCTCGATTGGGTTTTATTTTACTTTTGACTATCTGGTGATGATGGTTATGACAATTATGATGATAATGATGATTATGATGATGATCGTTTACAGCAAGAAAGAAGTGGAAATGCTTACAGCGTCACACGTAAACACCTAGAAAACATGTTTTATGTAATGAACAGTAGCTTTGGAAAAAAACTTACAGTCTACTAGATTAGATTTATCCGCATCTTAATTTCTCTTTTTTACTCACATCAATATATTCTATATCACATTGGATGGAATGCCTCTCTGAATATCAGCACTTCCTGACCTTGACATACCGTATACAAAGGGGCATTTGTCTGCCGTGATTTTTGACTGAATTTTAGTAAAATTGGTGATATAATGTCTCACTTGCTTATATTTTTCGGGTTAATCAACAAAGTAAAATGTATCATTACGCATATGAATGTTTACATGTCATTCATTTACCCAGAACGTATAAAAATATGTTTAAAATAGTTTTGTTAAAGAAAGACCCACTATAGGGCAAATTTTGGAATGTCAGAGAGCATCTCACAATAACCCGCTCTCTGACTCTCGCTCTCCACAAATATACTTACGAAAAAAAACACTGGCACTTATGCCTGCCTGGGAGTAAAGTTACGAAAAAATGTAAGGGAAAACTTGAGAAAAAAAACCTACGTAATTCTCATTAGTGAAACACCCGTAATCATGTACGGGAGTCGTACGTGAAAACTTAAGAAAATCTTGGGCGTACGTTGTTTTGTGAAACGGTGCCCCGATCCTACGTACTATTTGGTCTGACTTTTAATACATGTTATTAGGTTTATCAGTTTTGTATTCAAGAACCAACACTTCCTACAAATTAATGGAACTGCAATGGGCACTAAATTGTACCTTCGTATGCCAATATTTTCATGGAAAGACTGGAGCAAAAGCTCCCCAATCAGGCTCCGTATAGACATCTAAGCTGGTGCAGATTCATTGACGAGATAGAATGAAAATGGATCAAAACGGGGACAATTTCAAAATATGTTTTGCATTCACCACTAATTTCCATCCTACAATAAAATTTAGTCGGAGTCATGAAACAGGTCCAACATTTTCATGGATACTCAATCTACCCTTCTAGATGGAAACATAGAAACTGACCTATATTCTAAACCAACTGACTTTCACCAGTATCAACTTACGACAAGCTGCCATCCCCAGCACGTAATAAAAACTCTTCCTTACGGCGTTCAGGACAAACGCATATGGCCTCAGACCACAATTAATTTTCCTATATAGTCTCTACATTTGTTTGTCAGTACAGAACTTTCCACTGTGTCCAAATCCTAATAAATCATATGTTGCTGTAAAGTATCTTCAAAGATGAACTCACGCTGAAGTTCTTGTCATAGGTTAACCGGCATTCTTATCAATGGCTGGACTGTAAACAAAGCAACGTGCAATGAGTCACAGATTTCACTTCCGGATCAGCACCAATGCTTCATTACTCACTGTGCACTGTCGCCAAAATACACACAGACAACCACACTATAATGCTCATATTCTGAACAATAACCAATTTCCTTTAAATTAATACTAAGAATGACTAAATCTAATGCATACATCACCACCAAATTGAGAGAGGAAAAAATGATCTAAAAATAGACTCGGACTACATTCGTGGGTACTGAACCGGAAGTATTAATTGTGTCCTGATTCCTATCAGGGTCAGAAATTTTCACCTGAATGGAAAAAAACTAAAATAAATGTGTCTGAAATACTGCTGCAAAGTTTCAATGAATTTGATGCATGCATATACATTTTATCTGACACCGTTGTATTACAAACATTATGAATTTCAAAATGGCCGACTGTGAACAATGCACAAAACTTAAAGTTGAATGGTTAATTTATTAATTAAGATAAACACTTGAAATAAACTGTAGTTAGTTTTTAGTCCTCATACAAATCTGGAAATTACTAGAAATTAAATCTGGCACCTAAAATCTATGTAGAGAGTCAATTTTAAAATATGATACATATTTTTATTTACAATTTTTAATTTAAATTAAATTATCATGAAAAAATTTAAAAACTCAAGTTGACAAATTTTATTCTTTTGCAACATGTCTCCATTCCTTTATCACAAACATCAATGGTTTTCCTTATCAGGTGTGGAATGATATCATCCGTTGTAATGGCAATCAAGACAACAGATGAGAGAGATTTGATCTCAAACAGTGCAGTTATGCATCTTTTAGTGAAAAATATGTTTCTGGGAATAAGAACAAGAGGAGTAAAAAAGCTTAAGCAGACAATTCTCAGTCAAGATGTTAAAGTCCGCTGCAGTTTTGATCTTCAAACAAATGATGGAAGACACCGGTGGTGATGTTAGAATTATCCAATGTCAACTTCCCCAAGTATTGGATGCCGCTCTGCAGTGTTATTCTGGTGACTGCAACAAATGTCAGCATTATTCTAAGGTTTGTGGGGGAGGAAATACTAACAGTTGGTGGATATGATTTGCATTTCTGGGACTTCATCAAGTGACTCATCTAAACATGACAGAAAGTGATAAGAATATTCTCCGGGAAGTGCTGAAAATGAAACTTTCCTGTGTTTTTGTACAAAGACTGCAACTTAATACAAACACGCAGAAATGTGACGCTGTGAACAGATCAATCAGTGTTTCCGTACCTAAAAATGTTAACTATTCCCGAAACTTTGAGCAAGAGTGTATTCAACAATTCACAGACTCAATAACAGACTTGGATCATCTCTGAAAATAAAAGTAAAACACTTGGGGGGTATACTTTCACCAAGTACTCTGAGATCACTGGATCAAATGGATAAAATACTGTACTTACCATCATTTGTATGAAAAGTATCCGGAAAACAGGAAACATGTACTGGAAAGACAGGGATATATGATTCAGGCTCATCTGAGGTACAGAACTCAGCCCAGCAACACAGGAAGTCTGACTGCACAGTTATTCCAAGGGCGATCACTCCTACTCACAGGTTTACCAAGAGCCAAGGACACTGCAGACAGAAAAGATGATCTTAACTGTGTCCTGATTCCATATGCTCTATCCCAGCTACCTTTTAAAAGAGACTTGGACAGATCCTGAGGGCACCTTAGAAGGAGAGGATACAGAAGGATCTACATTGCGGAGGCTATTAACAAAACTAGATCTTTCGATAGAGGAGCCCTCCTGAAATATAAAACCAAGAAAACCAACAAACGCGTCTCCTTCGTAGTTCCTTTCCACTCCGATGGCCCAAATTTACGACATATCATTCGGAAGCATTGGCACCAGATCGAATCTTCCGAACGTCTAAAGTGCATATTTCAAGAAGTTCCTGTGCTTGCGTACCGTAGACTTAAACAATCTGGTACGTGCCATGACAACTTCAAACAACTTTAAACAAGACCACAGACTCAGACACATATTGCTGCAAAGACAAGCGTTTCCTAATTTGCAAACATAT
>JAQPZY010000464.1:0-77500 GCA_029931535.1 Margaritifera margaritifera | reverse complement strand
TTCTTTTTTTTTATTCATTCAGTTTTTTCAGTGGAAACAATTGGTCAACATGACTTTACTTGAAAAGGGCGCGACAGAATCAATAGACATCCTGATTTTTCTAGATTTCAACACTTACAAACACAAATCCGCCCTTCCACTCTGTACTACATTGCGAGGAATAATTATGAACGCAAATTAACGGGGTTTATAGCATCCTTGTGGGTATTAAAGCCAGGTCATGACGTTACTCACTGTCAAAAATGTGGTCAACAGTATACCGACCTCATTCAGCATGTGGTCACATCATGTATATTAACAAGACAAATTGCCAACGACTTTCATTGGTACGTGTTGGACAAGTTTGGACTTGAACTACACATGGAACTTACCCAAAGTAACGACGAATCACAGTTGCTAAAACTGATAAGAACTGACATTGAAAGAAAACTTGACAAAATACGATTTCACCAGTTTCAGATCTGTTCATTCCAATTTCTCGTCCTTGTATCACTAGTGTACTTCATAGCCTGAAAACCAAACATGTATCAAAAGCAACAATTCCCAAATCAGCTCCTGCCAAAACTCTCCATCTATATGACCTTACTTTAAAAGCAAAGTCATTATCTTTAATGGATCAGTACCGTAATAAAAAGTTGTTTTTTTTTTCCTATAGATTTATGTACAAAGATTATGTGCCATTTTGTATGTTTGCATGTATTTCCTAACTATTGATATTGTATTTGTTTCTTCCTCATCTGTATTAGTATAATATGCATCACTGACTTTCTGGAATGTTTTCCGAAATCTTCAATGTAAATTGTTAAATGTATCTCTCTCTGTTCTATTTTCTATGTTTGTAAATGAACTCTCCTTATGGAGGAAATAAAGATTGATAGATTGATTGTAGGCCCCTTAAATAAAACAAATGATTCCTTAACACTGGAAATGCTAGTAAAAAGGTTTTCAAAAGAAAGACAAAAGATTCTATATGTCATACTGCTAAATCAGTTAATATGATCTAGATAGTGACAGCTGCCTATGGTAACAGATAAGTCAAGGTCAATCGGAGATGGTGAAACATAACTTATTTATTAATTACTTGTCATAAATACTCCATACATATTGTTTACAGAACATTCGGATGAATCAGAGTCACCTATCATTTCATCCATGTCATCAGAGAAAAATTAACCCTTGGTACAACTCAAACGTGTCTGTATTAGTGTACATAAATGTCATGTTCTCATGTACTTTGACTTCAATACATCATAATATAATTGGTACATACAAAGTTGTGCTTAGTTGCAACGAAGTGAAGCCTGCAATATATAGCTTTGCTTAGTAGAACTGGGTTTTTTTTACTTAATTTATACTAAAGTAATATTTTGAGTAATGCACGTACTGATTTTAATTTCTGAGTTTCTTTCCGGTATCTCAAATGATTTCAAAGATTTAACAACTCGTACTTCAGTTCTTTTCTTGATAGTTTCCATTGTTTTGCCGAATATGGCATTGTTCATCAACTTGAAAAGCTCTTTTCCAAAGTAGTTAGTCGCTTTTTGTCTCGAATTTGTCTCAAAGTGCAATATTTATTCATCCAAGGTTTTAGCAAGTTATTTACATGTCTCCGTGACTAAATGTATACAGTGTTAGTATAAAAATTGAAATCTCTCGCACTCACCCTTTCAGTAAAAATTTTATTTTTCAAGTATCATCTCTACTTATCCGTCTTCTTGTATCCTTATCATCAAATACTTAAACAGTACAACCTTTAATAAAAAAGAAACCTTCAAATGTGTTACCCTCCAAGCTCTTCTAGTGATCAGTTCTATTATCCTCACTCTCTAATGCGTTTTAAAAACATGTATGCATCTGATTCACGTTTTTGTGCAGCAATTTCATGCTGTTTGATTCTTCCGTCAAACGTATCGCTAACAACTTTAACAACTTCTACTTTGTCGTTTAAAAATCTTGTTTTTTCTTTCCTTTTTTCTTGTGTAATAATAGCATCATATGCGAATTCAATAAATACTTCTGTTAACTTTTTTATGACAAGCTCATCGAGTATTGTTTTAAAAGCTTTTATTTTTTTAACATCTATCATTTTGTTATATTAGTTCTAAAAAAAGTAATTAAAGCCAACTCAATACACATACAAATGAATTTTATTAACTTCATCTTTGCAAGTTTCAATGTTTATGATATAATTTATAAGTATCACATAATGGTTTTCATTATATACTTATGTGTGAAATATAGAAACTTACTCGCGAAATCATTTTCATATTTTTTCATTCCTATATTTTCACATGTGAAAAATATATCCTTAAATTTATACATGTGAACATATAAGATTTCCCATCATGCCATGCGAGGCTTGATTGTGTATTCCTACAGAGGTTATACGCGCAGCAACAAAAACGAGCACTTTGTGAGCTAAAACAAATAAATAGAAACTGTATTACATTTCAGACATGGAAATTAATTTGTGCTGAAGTTATTTGACTCGACGCCTTTTGTGTCTCTATGAAGTTATTTCCCTTACTTGACAGCAATACTTACTAAATGCATTGCTGAATCGGACCTGCTTTGTGGTCAGATATGATCAAATAGTTTACAAAATGTCAAAAATGTAATTTCTTGCGACAAATTAGGTCATCCTAATCCTATCGCTCTCTTAAGTCACTGATATTTATATGAGCAGTCAATGAATGTGAGGTGACTTTACGAAAAAGGGGGTCCGGTGTTTTGCTAAAGAGTGAGTTGAATCTTCTAAGTTTCGATTCTGGAGCAAGTTTAGTATATAACAAAAAGAAAATTTTCATTTCCTGCGTATATACCAGATATAGTTCATCTTGTGGTACCAAACACACGTTAAAATATCTCGTTTTTGTTTGTAACACACGATGGAATATATCCTCCATTATATTTTTTTATTTGTATTACCTCCGTCAAGCTATTTTTTGTTTCTTGCACTTACTCTTATCCTTTAATCACCACTATTAAATGATGACAATGGTGCTATTTTTCCTGCGTTTGTGGGTCTAGCAATAGCAGCACTTTCAGTAGGTACATGATGGCTGGAGCTAATCTAAAGGACTTGACGAGAGGCTTGTCGCATCACTAGAATCTACCGGTGTAACATTTCTCACCCTGGAAGGCACAAAATTACCAGGTGTAAAATACTTCAATGCAATATTTTGTTTACGCTGCGCAGCATTGATTTATTAGATGTAAAATTAGGTGCAAAATGCTTCAATGCGATATTTTTCACGGTGTTTTTAAAAAGCTGGACAACATCGATTTATCAGGTGTAAAATCTTTCACTACAATATTTTTCACACTGGAAAACATTGATATATTATCTTAACATCTTTGAACGCGATATCTCTCACGATATCTTTTCATGCTGAAAAAGAGGTTTATTAAGTATAAAATCTTTCAATGCGATATTTTTTCACGATTTCTGTTTCAAACTGGCAAACATTGATTTATTCGATTCAGATCTTCCAATATTTTTCACACTGGAAGACTTTGGTTTATTAGGTGTAAAATCGTTCAATGCAATATATTTTATACTTTGCAGTGTATTGTTTTTCTGATAAAAGTAGTCTTTAGAAACATGTTTTAGCAGGTAGTTTTGACTTCAGGTATGACCTCAGTGAATAAAGGTTTACAGTTTTTTCGCATTCGAATTTTAGTATTGCATTTTTTTAATTTTTTTTTTTTTTTTTTTTTTTGACGTTATAACTTTCCTTTCCATTCAGCTTTTCGTATATTTACACAGTTATTTGCAAATTAGATATCAATCGTTTATTTTCTCATTTTTATTGGTAAAATTTAATGTAGTGCAGGTCTGGTAATATAATTTGATTAAATAACACAATGTCTTTTAACTGTCAAACATTAGCTTTATATCCCTGATCGATCTGACTGACTGATATTTATTTGGCCGAAATTCTTCAATTAGCTTATTTTTCTAACTCAAATTACTGACATTTTAGTTACATTTCGTTAGATACCTTTTTTGAAATTAGTTAATATTAGTGATTCTAAGTCAGTTACCTTTTTTGCTACATAATTAGTATGTTAATATGCCTAAAAGGTTCCATTATTGCCCTTAGTTGACAAGGAACATATGGAATTTAACCCATCATGCCCAAAGTTAAATAAATAAAGTAATGTAACACATTCAAATCAGCAAGGCCTATACACAGCATAATAATGAAGCGGTGAAACGCGAAGGCTATGCACATCATACCAGCAGACTACATCAAATCAGAAGAACGTGAAAAGCAAACGAGGCAAGGCAAAAATATAAGATAACGGCTTGAAAAGAGAAATATTGTAGAAGACAAGCAAAAGCAGACAAAAAAATTAAAAGAGAAGAGGCATTCAATATAGTGTTAACTGAATTAGCACTGCAAAGATTAAAAAGACATAGATAGTTTATTGATACACTAGAGAAGATTGAATAAAGTTTGCACAGATTAGTTATGTTAAAAGAAATTACGCATAAAGAGCTGGAACAAAGACAGAAGAACATTTGGAGGACCTGAAACAAAAGGGAAATATGGAAAGGGATGAGAAATAAGAATAACGAAAACATGAAAAGATATTAGTTGGGTTGCTGTCCATATACAACGTTTTCTTCGTTATTGATATTGGCTTCATCATATGCAAAATTAGAGTTGTCTCTTCTGGAGACTTATCTTGGAAGGATAACATCACTGAAGGTAAATTATCCCGAAGGAGTACTAAAATAAGTTATACGTCCCGAAGGGATAACCCCTAAACCGATACTGTAAAAGTAAAACGGTAAAGTCTATAGCAGAGTGACAACCTCAAAACCTGTGTGAAGCATAACCATCGACACAACCTAGCAACAACTATTACATCCCTGAAATGTTGTAATTGACTATTTGTATTTTCTTCTCATCTGAAGATGCTACACATTTCGCGTTAGCGATACGATATAATTCTCCTTCAGAGATGTTACGGAATTCTGCACTGCAGATATTAAGCGATTATGTTCAGGTAGGTACCTGATAAAATAGTTCCCTACACATTTATCTTTGAGGTTGTTCAATTAGCATTTTTTTGTCTAAATGCCTTGTAAAAAGTCGGTAATGTCTTGTATTTCCTTCTGCATTCTACCAATGTAAGAATTAATTACCATTTACAAAACCATTCTCCTTAAGAGATACTGCACTATTTAAGTATATACAATTCGATAGCAGTATATACAAATCAAGAGCAGTATATACAAATCAATAGCGATTTTTTCTTCACCTTTTGTGACTTTTAACTCCTTAGTTTTTCTAAAACAATATGAAATTTTATCGCAAAAATTAACATTCTGTTAATTGTGAAAACGTGGTCAAAAATCTCTATATAGTACTAAATAACGGTTATGATCCAGAAAATATCATTCTGTTTCAGTCCGTTTATCTCTGATAATGTGTTGTTGTTTTTTCTCGCAGAACATTCGCGTAAATATCTATTCTGGATCGTTCCGGTTCTTATCCATATTTATCTCGCATAAACAATTGTAAAAATATCGATTCTAGATCAACCCGGTTCTTTTTGATTAGATACATTTTTGTTACTAGAAAGTTTGTAAAAAAAAAATCATTATTCTAGATTAATCGGGTCACAACCGGTTTTTAAACCGGTTGTAGCCCAGAAAAATCCATTCACATATCCTGAAATTGTTACTTCGCTACTTAGCTCTACTCATTTGCAACAGATGTCTGTCGTTAGAACTAAGAATATTTAAATAATTTACAGTCTACGTCTTCCCTCTAAAGTTTCAATAACCAAGCATTAAGTGCCTAAAATGTAATTATCAAATGACGAGTATCGTATCAAAGAGTCGTTGACAACTTGTATGAGATTTCTTTTTTAGTTCATGTATTCATTCTACGCAGAGGAAGGAGTGTGAAAGGGAACAAGGAGACATTTCGAATCTGTGTGAAGGTACTTAGTCCTATTTTACATCATATTACAACATTTGAACATTCCGTTACTTTGGTTAACCAAATAATAATTAAAAAGAGCTAACGAACGTTTGTGTGTTCACTGTGTCAAATGATAACTTATTTAAGCATGCATGTGTTATGGACTCCCTTGAGAACTGATAGCAAATGAATGTATTTCGAAATTTCCAAAGCTATCATCCGAAACTTCAATTCAGAAAATACCTCCACTATAATTGCATCATCTGTCTCGATTTGAATGTGTTGACTAATTCTAGCCTGACTTATAATCAGTAACTTAATTTGCATTTCAGTTGACCTTTATGCACTAATGCGAGCGTAATAAATGTCTAAATGTCCACATCATCAAAAAATACTTAAAAATGTGTCTGTACGTGTAGGATTAATACACTGCCATTTTGAAACACTTTTAAAGGAGCCAGAATTCAAGGAGATAGGTTCTTAAAACAATATACTGAAAGTTTTAATTTGAAATCAAAAGATGTAGCTGTATGATTTTGATATATTAAAAGTATTGAAAGGCAATTAATTACACTTATCTTAATAAGACGCAACACTTTTGTGATATCAGTATTCAGTTAAACTTGTATCTTTTATCTTTCTGTTGTCCGAATATATATATATATATATATATATATATATATATATATATATATATATATATATATATATATATATATGTATGTATGTATGTATAACTGCATCTACAGTCATAACCTAATTTGTATGTGAACTTACTCTCTTCAAATAGCTGCATGACCACCGGTATACTAGTACTTCTCTTAAGGTGCAAGCACAACGACAGGCCTCCTGTTGAGACGTCTTGATATAACCCCTATACAAAGAAAGAGTCTTGCGCATTTATTAAATCAAATTCATATATAAATTGTCATGAGAACTAATCATCTCGCTTGTGTACTCTCACAATAACCTGCTTTTACCTTTCTTTTATTTTCGAGTCATCTGTTGTCTTACTGTCGATGAGATTTTATTCAATTACGTATTTAACAGGTAATCCATGCCTTTCAGATGCACTTATATTTTTTATTTCACTTTCCCCCATGTATTTATGTATATATGTACGCACACACGCAGATAAGTTAGAGGCAGACTCGTTATTTATTATTATTATTTATTATTATTATTATTTATTATTATTTATATCAAATCTGGCCCGCCACAGCAAATGAGTTTGACACCCCTGTCCTTGATTTGATATATTTATTTATTTCGACAGAGTCGGGATTGGTTAGAAGTCAGTGCCTATAAATACTTCACACTAACACATGAAAATCACTCAGATATTTCGTATATAATTTTAAAGCAACACGTAAAAGATAGCAGGTGCAGTTTTGTTCTCCAGTACCAATCCACGCCAACCTCTACTCCACCCGCTTGTTCAGTTAACACCATATGTGTGTATTTTGTAATAGCATTCAATAACACGTAAATAATTATGACAAAATAATGAATTAATGCCATTTAGAATGCTGTTATAAATAAGAGACACTGCTTTCAAGGTGCCACGTTTGTAACTGATAAAAGTTCAAAGGTCAGCTTAAAATATCCAATGAAGTAACACTGAGGATACTACATATTATCAAAATAAAAGAAGATACAGCCTTTACAAATTTGATCTTAAATGAAACAATTGTTTTAAAATACATGCTTTAATTTGAGATATTGGCAAGTATCTAGCCATATTAATATGGCAAACTGAGTGTTAGGGTAATTACTTTTGACCGCGTACATTTAGTGTAATATGGTTTGGATCCAATAGTATATTTTCATAACTACCTATGTTACAGCTTCAATATATCATAAAACGAAGAGATTCTGAGGTGGTTAATTTTTTGCTCCCTATAGTACGTATTCATTCGTGTGCTATGCTACAGAATGCACGTGTAATTGTAGCGTTTAGACTCACACTAACATGCACAATTTGTATGGTGCCACTTGCTGCATTTTCAATCTTCACACCCCACTTTTCCATCAACGAAATTAAACATATAACAAAAGCATGAAATATCCAATTTTTATTTTTCATTTTTTTTATTTTTATTTTTTTATTTTTATCTAAGTATAGACCTAGAATGTATTTATTTCTGAAATTGGACGATCCTGTGATTTTTTTAAACAAAATTACCAAACTCAAGCTTGATCTAATTTTGAAAAGTGGATAACTTTCTCTGTGAAGAAAAAGATCTGAATTTTAACGCAAAATCGATTAAGCTTGCTTTTGTAAAATCTCCATCATTCGAATGACGTCGGCTATTCCTACATTATCGAAATTTAAAAGATCAAATACCTTTCACCATTACCACACACACACACACACACACACACACACACACACACACACATATATATATATATATATATATATATATATATATATATATATATATATATATATATATGTGTGTGTGTGTGTGTTTGTGTCTGTCTGTCTGTCTGTCTGTGTGTGTGTGTGTGTTGTTTAATTACATTATTATCCTCATCATTCTTAACATAAATCTAAACTATATATGTAATAGTGTGTTCTTTCCGGTTAAAAATTACAGTTTAATATTGACTAGAAATCTGATTAAGAATTTGAGCGACGTTGATATTCGAGCTAGAGAACGTTTGGTGGTACTTCCAAATTTTGGTTATTTTCAACGAGAAAGGGAACGTTCGTTGATTACTGCAAGAAATTAATACCTGGAAACTCTTTCTAATTTTAAAATTGTGTTTACGGCAGACACGTGTTTGTTATGAAGTCAATCAGATCAAACCAAAATCTTCTTGTCAAATTGTAAGAGTTCCAGATGTTTAGGCCAATAGTTTGATGAATCAATAGCAGAGACTTCGATTGATGTTTATTAAGTGACTTTCAAGGGCCCCACACAAGATTGTAATTGTTATAGAGTTTCAGAGATAACATCTTTTTCGCTGCCTGATAATACTATTATTCTTCAGAAGACAACTATTGTTTTATAAGTCTTTATAATTTTTGCGGTACTTTTTGTGCTTTTGATTTGGGTTAATTACGGGCCTTTCAGTTATTTACATGTTTTCAAACAGTCAATTTTTCAGTCCTGAACGTGCTTCTAATGTTACACATATTTTTTGGAACCTTTAATTTTGGTGTAAATTTAAGATGTTTATTTGTGCTGCCCCCCCCCCCCTTTTCTTTTTTTTTTTTTTTACTTTTGTTCTTCGGACTCTGGGGTAACTCACTTTTAGCCATATCATTTGTTTCAATACTTGAAGTGATGCCATAGTCTGTCACGGTGCAGCTAACATTGGTTATGAAACCTGGTAACACTTCGAAATCGGATGCCGCAGATTTCGCCTAAACGAATTTTGTTTTTAGCCTAGTAGTCAGTTCCTGATAAGCCCCCTTATGTTATCCCTGCAATAATCCCCCTTATGTTATCCCTGCAATAATCCCCCTTATGTTATTCCTGCAATAATCCCCCTTATGTTATCTCTGCAATAATCCCCCTTCTGTTATCCCTGCAATAATCCCCCTTATGTTATCTCTGCAATAATCCCCCTTCTGTTATCCCTGCAATAATCCCCCTTATGTTATCTCTGCAATAATCCCCCTTCTGTTATCCCTGCAATAATCCCCCTTATGTTATCTCTGCAATAATCCCCCTTCTGTTATCCCTGCAATAATCCCCCTTCTGTTATCCCTGCAATAATCCCCCTTCTGTTATCCCTGCAATAATCCCCCTTATGTTATCTCTGCAATAATCCCCCTTCTGTTATCCCTGCAGCAGTTGATATACTCATTGCTAACACTAGTAAAAATTACAGAAGAATTTTTCTTCTTGTGTTTATAACATGATATGAAATACAACATTTTCTTTTGATTTCATAACAAGGCTTTGAAACTGTACTGCATATAACATGAGAGATTTTTTATCATTGCTGAGCAGATTTGTTATCCCAAAACTGCATACCATACATATTATTGATTTTGTGAATGAATGCAAAAATTGTCAGTCAGTGTAATTTGGTCCTGCCTCTGGAACTGGCTTCTGTTTTAAGCCTAATCATAGCTAATTTCAAGTTATCTTGCTAGTTTAAGATACAGACTTTATTTTGTGATAAACTGCTAGAGTTTTGTCCTAAAACCGTTCTCGAGAATAATATAAGATTAATTTGCTTTTCAGCATTTTTTTCTTTTACCAAAATAAAAATATAATTATATAATTCTTTACCAGTTTTAATTTTTCATTTTTTAATCAAACAATCCATTGAATAAAGCCCGAGAATAAAAGAAGATTTATTTATTTTTCATAAAAATGTTATCTTTTGAAAAAGAGATTACATAATATATTCATGACAGCTTTATATCATCCTTGTGATCGTTATTTTCCTAATTTTTTATTACAAATGCACATTGGTTACTATGTAATACAAATTACGCTAAATAAATGTTAAATACATTTTAAAGAATACAACAATAAAAATATTGCTGAGAGAGAGAGAGAGAGAGAGAGAGAGAGAGAGAGAGAGTTGGACGGACGGACTGGAGGACGGATGTACACATGAGAGACTTGAGACTTATGAATGTAAATGTATATAGATGTTTGTGAGAAAGTATATACGGCCGAATTTTCGTCTGTTTGCAGGGTTGTGCAATATAATAATAACAAATGTGTGAACCAATTTGTTTTTTTTGTTTTTCTGGCGGGGGGTGTTTTGTTTCTTTATTTTTAAATTAATGATATCGTAATCTACAAATTCTTGTACAGGCTGAGATACATTTTCAACAATATGCTAATGGGTAAATGTAATAAAAAAAGATAAAGTCATTTCACTTACTCGCTATGTGGCGGGAATAGAAAAGAAAATCATACACGCTGTTATCCTTTTGTGGACTTCAATTTGTTACAATACAGCTAAGTAATAAAAGATTTCTCAAAAAAGCTTGGCGATTTAGAGTAAAATGAACAACACAGCGCTTAATGTTCTCTAGTGATAATAAAAGTGATGATTTGCTCCATAAATATTAGTTGGTTATTAGCGTAGAAGCATCACGTAGAAGAAGCAAAGTTCGGATGAAAATAAAATGATCGTAAGTGGTAAATCAATAAATCGGAAGAACATATCAGTTGAAAAATCTCCTCTAAGTATGACATAGGCAGGAATAATATCAATTACCTACAAACGAACAACTTGCGTATGCTTCTAAATAAGAAAATTATTGTTGTCTCACAAAGTTTGCTGTCGGAGACATTTTTCGATACTCTATATAATTAGCCTATTCCTGCATTAAAGTATAATTTAACTAAATGTCTGACATCAATTCGAGAGTAAACTTCATTGTTTGGATTTTATGATAAGTACACAACGTGACACTCTCTTCACATTTCTGCACGTTCCTGTATCACTGCATAAGTAATAGTAATGACTGATTTTACGTTTGTAGGTAAGGGGAGATAATGACGGTCGGTTACCATATTTCGCATGGCAGTTTCTCTGAGAAGCATGAAACGACTAATCATTTAACATTATACTGAGGTGTTTGGAAAATTTCCAATTTATATTTTTTTAAATTGGATGTTATATGCATCTCTCTCGAAGTCCAAAACCTGCAAAAGGAAGATAATTTTGGTAATTGTTATACGTTTAATGACCATAATTGTCACAATTATACATTGTTATTATACAAATCATTCACTTGATACAAGGAAAAGAAAGTCTGTTCAAAAGCACCCATATTTATGTAATTTTTGTTTCATTTATTAAGCTTTTACTTTTCAGACTATTCCTCGACCAATCATAGATGGCGCCACGGTATATGGAAAAGATATCGTTGACATACAAACTTATCGCAGCTTTTAACTGAGCTACTTGCATGCACTTCACATATAAAATTTCAGGAAAATTTCAGTTGTAGAGCTGAATAGTGTTATTTATAGAGCAGAAACGAATACCATATTCTCATATTTTAATATTTTTTTAATGTGTTCGGATCAGTGGCGGTGCTAGAGGGCAGTGTAATCTTTAGTGGCGCCCCTACTTTGCCAAAGAAAACAGTTTTAATGCCAGTTACCAACCTCCAACACGCCACCATCGGGGCCCCGGTTACAGCTAAAAAAAAAAGAAGCTCCCGACGACCCCCCTCCTCCCTCGCCCGGCGCCCGGAGGCAATTTGCCCCTCCTCGCCCCCCCCCCCCCCCCCCCGTCGCGAGGCCACTGGTTCGGATAGGTTTCGAATATTTGTCGATGCTAATTAAGGTATCAAATCCATTCTCATTTCTTTGTCTACTTTTGTATTTATTGACACACATACACCCTCCAAATACACACACCCCGAACACCAGCCAAGCCGCAATGTAAACACTGTGAACTCAGTCATCTAAATCTACTTAAATGACAATTTAGGGGTTTAAAAAACATTTTTTGAGGACTCAAACAAAAAATCAAATGAACGTAGGTGTTATTTTCCCTGTTTATCTTCAAACTCAGTACAACCATAAACGTTCTTTTAATGCTGAGGATGGACGGTAAAAAAGGGAAGAAACATGATTAACTGTTCAGTTAACTGCAGAGACTATATCTAAAAAAAATCTTTGGATAGCGATTTGTTAACAATAAAATCGGCACGGACATTCGCCAATTTCGTTTATTTAAAACGGATACGTTAATAGCAGTCTCTGGGAAAATACTCATAAATTTTTAAGGACATTTTTGCTGAAATCCGTTAGCAATCTTTAATATCACAACTATTTATTTTTTCGAATGCTTAACTCGTTATGCTTTATTGCCTTGCTCTGCACTGCTTTATGTTGCGAGTCTTAAAGTCATTGGTTTAGCTACTGTATAAATTTGCATATTTGTCATGTGACATCTTCTACTTTTGTGCTTATTGAAAGCTTTATATAAACTCATGTACTTATTCGCTTACTTTGTGTTTTGTTTTTTGTCGCCCCTTTTTAATTTTAGGTCAACAGAAAAAAGGAGAGCAGTGTATCTCCTCCAGCAATTATTTATCGAGAGTAGAGTAATTATATTCAACATGTCAATTAGGTTTTGAAGGTCATTTGACTCTTTTTATCGACAATCAAATTAATAAATCGTCACAGCTAAATTTAAATGTTAAAGTATCTTTCTAACAATCATAATGCGGAGAGGCTATTTTTCTAACAATTAAACTACATCCCCATTCGGAAGTTGATAGAAGTTTACAGTGTGAAAGAAATAGTAACCTCTCCCCTCCTCCCCCCTCGCCTAGGCGAAAAACATTATTCATTTAAAGAAGTCTTCTTTGTTAGGAAAAAACAATAGCAAGTGCTTGAAGAACAAGACCACAATAAAGACGGGACTCGCAGAAAAACCTGACCATAACACCACAATAAAGACGGGACTCGTAGAAAAACCTGGCAGCAATTGTTTTTCTCACACAAATGCTCGTAAATTGTTCTTTCATTGTACTGTATCAAAGTTGGAAAACTGATTATTCAATCCGTCTCATTCACTAAAACGTGCGATGCTTAAAAAGATGACAGGTAAAAACGCTGGTGAAAAAGTAAAATCAATCATAGATCCCACATGAAAGAAGTTTAATTCACCGTACATATGTATTTTGCAATCGTGACAAACCGATATTCATGTAATGATAGATATATATGTTTGAAATAAAGTTATTTATCCCCGAGCACCACACTGTATCGAGCGAGCGACGTAAATGAACAAATGAATGTTTGTTCTATGAAGTAAGCGTCATGCCTTAAACAAGCTTAATAGCTTTATCCACTAATCCCTTTTTTTTTTTTTTTTTTTTTTTTGCAATGACCATATTCACTTTTGTGAATCCCCTTTGCAAGCAGACACAGAAATAAGGTACTTTTGACTTTTTTATTATGACATTATCATGTGTCCACCTTACCTCTTCAAAATGACGTACAATAAAAAGCGGTTACTCAAAGATGAAAATCTAATCCCGGTAGATTATGCTGATAAACTGGATTAGTAGTTTCGCGTTACTGGTTGATGTCAATCTAGGGACCATTACTTTGTTTCTAATTGATGAATATGGCAATATTGACGATGTAAAAAAAGAAAGCAACTAACGTTACCAAACTAGCTTTTATTGCTAGACATTCTGCAATGTATGTATGTAGCTTGTAGTGTTAGACATTTTGTAATGTATGTATGTAGCTTGTAGTGGTAGACATTTTGCAATGTATGCATGTAGCTTTTAGTGGTAGACATTTTGTAATGTATGTATGTAGCTTTTAGTGGTAGACATTCTGCAATGTATGTATGTAGCTTGTAGTGGTAGACATTTTGCAATGTATGCATGTAGCTTGTAGTGTTAGACATTTTGCAATGTATGTATGTAGCTTGTAGTGGTAGACATTCTGCAATGTATGTATGTAGCTTGTAGTGTTAGACATTTTGCAATGTATGTATGTAGCTTGTAGTGGTAGACATTCTGCAATGTATGTATGTAGCTTTTAGTGGTAGACATTTTGCAATGTATGTATGTAGCTTTTATTGCTAGACATTCTGCAATGTATGTATGTAGCTTGTAGTGTTAGACATTTTGCAATGTATGTATGTAGCTTGTAGTGGTAGACATTCTGCAATGTATGTATGTAGCTTTTAGTGGTAGACATTTTGCAATGTATGTATGTAGCTTTTATTGCTAGACATTCTGCAATGTATGTATGTAGCTTGTAGTGTTAGACATTTTGTAATGTATGTATGTAGCTTGTAGTGGTAGACATTTTGCAATGTATGCATGTAGCTTGTAGTGGTAGACATTTTGCAATGTATGTATGTAGCTTGTAGTGTTAGACATTTTGCAATGTATGTATGTAGCTTGTAGTGGTAGACATTCTGCAATGTATGTATGTAGCTTGTAGTGTTAGACATTTTGCAATGTATGTATGTAGCTTTTAGTGGTAGACATTTAGCTATGTATGTATGGGGTGATCGTCCATAAGTAGAACTCTGCAATTAAAGATTTAAGAAAGGATATGTTTGTTGGTTGTCTCAAAACAAAGCGGTAGGTCTTTGGAGAAAACCATTTTATTTCAGACGAAACAAAAGGATAATCTGTTAAAACTCTAAAACAAAGCAAAAAAAGATACAAACTTTTAATTAGACCAGAACATTCGTTTGGTTCTGCAAAGTTTGCATCTAACGTGTATAGAGTAATTAGGTAGCATACACATACAATGTTACTTTATTCATTTTGATTTAATACATTTGATACTGTATGATCTTTGTAGATTCATTTCCTGGTAATTTTCTTTGTGATTGCATGAACAATTTTTGTACAGTTCAGATTTTTAATTTTGTTTGATTACATATTTATTTTATTCCTTTACAAACTCTTTTTCCTTCTTGTCTGTTGTGAATGAAAAATGTTTTACCCTAATTTACAAAACTCTTTAATGGCTATGACATTCAGGTCATCATTAAAATGTCACAAGTGTCATAAACAATGATGTCATCTTTTATGTAATTGTAAATGTTTTCTGTCTCAGCATAGGTACATAAAAAATTGGTATCAGTCAAGAGTAGTCTTATTCTATTACCCTATTTGTTTTTCAGCTTGTAATAGACATCATACATCAACCAGTTGCTTAACTCTAACATAGTAACCCCACTGTACATTGGTTTAGTTAAATTTCATTTTCTTCTTTTTCTTGAAATTAATTTCTCTAGAACTACACGACATTCCTTGAAATGGTCATGTACATGTTACGGAATATTCAAATCCACTTCTAAATGTAACCAGTACCATAGTCATCTGATATTTCGAAAAGATTTCCTCCTATCATGCCTTACACCAGGGGTGTCAAACTCATTTGCTATGGCGGGCCAGATTTGATATAAAAAATAATAGATAATGATAAATAATAATAATAAATAATGAGTCTGGCGGGCCGTATGTTTGACACCCCTGCCTTACACTGAATACGCAATCCAACTAATGTGTTAAATAGTTGCCCAACTAAAGTTTTTTACCAGCATGTGTTGGCTCATGGCACAATAAAAGTTTATTTACCAGCATGTGTTGGCTCATGGTACAATACAAATTTCTTTTACCAGCATGTGTTGGCTCATGGCACAATAAAGAATGTTGCTGTCAAGGTAAATAATAAATGACCTTGACCTTGACCTTTGCACTCGCTATCATTTCTTATCCTACCATCTTTGTTCAAGTAATATTCGTGATTTGCTTCAGCATATCTGTGAGGTATCACGTTAACTCCTCCTCTCACTTCACTCTCAATCATGCGGAACATATTATAGTCTGTAAACACTTCACCCTCAAACATGCGGAACATATCATAGTCTGTAAACACTTCACTCTCAAACATGCGGAACATATCATAGTCTGTAAACACTTCACTCTCAATCATGCGGAACATATCATAGTTTGAAAACACTTCTATAGAACAAGTCATACAGGTCATGTAGGCTTTCAGTACCGACTGTCTCAGTAATGGGGGTCACTTTTTAGAATTTGATTACACATACCTTTAAATGGAGATTATTCATTTTATTTGGATCCTCATACATCCATATTGCTTTAGAAGGTCATTATTTACACGCCCCGAGAAATAAATACGGCAAAAATCAGTGTTAAAGTACGTGGACATTTTCTTGACCCAGTTTAGTACCTGGCCACCATTGTAAAACTCCATAGCGATCAATAATTTTCGTCTGGAAGTTATTTCGTGACATTTAAGATGCAGAGCATTCAACAGTCAGGATTTAACAGACTTTGGTTAAACTATATTAGTATTAAATTTTAGAACAACAATTAGTATTTAATTTAATTTGAGTAAATGCGCCTACATGACCACGTTGACTACACTTTAATCATATACATTATATCTTTCAATTTGCATCATGTGCTAATCAGGGAGTCAAAAAGAAGTAAGTAGGGCCTAGTTTGTAGTTTTTGATACAAATATTTCTAACTCCTGTCAAATAGCATCAAGGTATCTTTCTTTACATATTTGTCATGTTGATTTGCATGTGTTTTCAGGTTAAAATGTTCCATGACATCCTGAACATAATGATAAATATATCATTTGATATGTTTGAATCGTGTAAGCTGGATACAACTTATCTGCTTGTGATATAGCTGTTTATTAAATCGTTCATAGTTATTCATGTATTCTTAAATATGAAAACAACATATCTGTAAACTGATCCAGTATGTGAGTAAACATTGTATCATCACATTGTTAGTCAGATGTTTCAATTGGCCGTGTCATAAATCTAAGGTTATCTATAGACCTAACTGTCCCTTTGCTGTCATTTAATTGATCGTGTCATAAATCTAAGGTTATCTATAGACCTAACTGTCCCTTTGCTGTTATTTAATTGACCGTGTCATAAATCTAAGGTTATCTATAGACCTAACTGTCCCTTTGCTGTCATTTAATTTCCTTTAATTGTTCTTGAACCTATCCACTATTAGATTCTGATTAAATGAAATATATTTTTCATCGGTGTTAGGTGTGATATTATACCTCTTTATTTGGATCCTATTTTTAAAAGTGTCTTGATGAAAAGTGCTGTTATAACCGAAGAAGTTATGAGTGAACATGGAATGTATTTTGGGTATTTAAAATTCAAAATTACATTTATGCGCTGGACCTAGATACTTGCCTGTTAATTTATGGTGGTTGCGAACTTTATCTTCAATTAATGTACCGGACACTTCTAGTCCATGTGCGATATTCTCAAACAAATAGAGTATGACTTGAAAAAAGACAGAGAATAAAAAGAACCATATTACTCGATTCACTTTCAGTAGCAAATATTCTCACCTTAGGAGCTCTGAACCAACTCATTTTCAGTTGAAATTAAAGTCCAGGATTCCAAATCGAAAGAAGTACATACAAAAGAAGTACATCAAATTGTTTTTCTATAAATGCTTTAATTCAGTGGACAGCAAATTTGTTTTTTCCTAACTCCTTTTTTGCAGTATTCACATCTCGGTACATCGTGCAGAAGGTCTGTAACATATTGTAACTCGTGTTGCATTTTGCCAATGAAGGGACTCAGTTCTTTTACGATTTTGATTGGGTAGGGTGGTACGATGACATGTGCTCAAACAGTAGCAAATTTAGCTAGATTAGTGTACAAGAACAAATTCTTGTGTAACCTATCAGCAACGGTCATTTGAAGTGCATGCACATTTTTATGAAGAGGGTGGCTAGATATATTCTGTACAAACGTTTAAAATAGATGCATAAATATTATTTGTGTATGCCAAAAGTCTGTATGTGCTTGTGTATTATTAGCAAGGAAGATAACAAAAATCACATAATTAACTTCCAATCCCCTTTATGAGGTATGTATGTGTACATTTGTTTTTAAAAATGTATGTGAGCTAGCATTTTAAAAAAAGTAATATTCATACCCCTAGACAAGTGTGTGTGTGTGTGTGGGGGGGGGGGGGGGTTAAGAAAAAAAAAACATGTTGGTGAGCTAGGGTTTTTCTCAAAAGTTATGAAAACCGGTTTGAAAGTGGTTGGCTGAACTAGGACCAGCGTTTGTTTGCTCTGTACTAATCTTTAAGTCTGTTCGTTAATATTTGTTTTGTTTTTTTCTATCGATCATCCTTAATTATTTTCAAGTTAGAAGGCATACTAAATGAGGTTGTATTTTTGTCTCACTTGCTTTGGTATTGGTGCATCAAGTACCAACGTTTTCATTTTGATTTATTTAACTATAAATATTGCAATATATATTTAACTATGTTGCATGTGTATGTGACATAAACATTTACCCTTGGACCTTTATCATGAATTTTAGCAAAATGCCCACCTTGTTGTATGCAAGTCTTCCCCTTGGGTTAGTGATAGCTAAACGGCACTATTTACCACCCCAAGGGGAGGCCACTGGTGTACAGCAGATCTTTATCATTCTATGCTCTGTAATAGGAGTTTGTACTCTGTGAATTAAGAATTATCATAAACCTTTTTCTATGTTGTTGATGCTATAGTCTCACGCAGCGCTTTGTGCGCAAGTCTACTTGCTACCATTTCCGCCAGAGTCTTTATGAATTTCTAGTACGCATTTTTTGTGGTCTATTGACATCGTTGGCTCACTTGTATCGTCCTATCTTTCTTACCAATGTGTCACAAACATGAAGCCCACACAATTGGCTCTTCATTCGTCCACATAGCAAAGTTCTCACATGCATATTGTGCAAACATTTTAAACCCTTTCCCAGTCGCAGAACTTATTTTTATTTTTGATCGCAGAGTATATTTGATCTGCTTTATATTAAGTGATGGCCTCAGTAGACAATGAGGTGGTTCTAATCTATATAGATACAAAATCACAATGAGGCGGTTCTAATCTATATAGATAAAAACAATCACCTCTGGCAGAACAGAACCACGCACCAATCAATCGGAAATCCTCCCCGATAGACCTAGACTGAGCGACCGTAGTTCCAACATAACGTAAAACTAAAATGTATAAGATTTGCTGTATACTGATAACTGTCGTTTTCCGTAGTAGTGACTGGTACAATCAGTACACATGCTCTGCATGATCATTCGCTTTAATCAAACAGGTTTGGTGATTTGTTCAATATCACAATTGTAGCACTTTATCTTCTCCATTTATTTTAGTAAGATTTTAAATAGCAGGATAGTACGTCTGCTCCAGCAAATATTGATTTTCCAAAGATAATATTTCCCTAGTCTTACTGCGCCAGTAAATATTGATTTTTGAACAATTATACTATAGTGATCAATTTCAGAAGCGCTGGTTCCATAACAAAACTTTTTGTTTTTCAACAAACTCTGAGGGTGGGGGTGGGGCTGTCGGTTCTTTTGTGTTTTGCTTTGTGTTTGTTTTTAATATAAAAACTTGGCAAAGATGCAAAAGGGCGCGTGATCATCAACTTGGAATATATCAGTTTGATCGACTACCGTGTCTTTTTAATGACAGATTTTATGATGCTTACCTTGCCGCTATTATGACAGAGTAGGGACCTCATTTGTCACACCAGTATGCCCAGTGATAAAAAGTCATATGCCACCTAAAATTGGACTACTCATCTGCCAAGTCGTGTTTCTTTTCCTGATACAGATGGCTGTTATTACATGTATTCTGTGTTGTTTATTGAAATGAAACATTTACAGTAGCCTAAAATCTTCTGTAACTTTCCACTCGACCTCATCCATAAAATGAAGCATTCACAAAAATATCCGAAGATCTTTTTTAACTTTCCACTAGCATAGATCCATAAATACATTTACCATTTCGGAAATAATTCGGAGGAAGTTTGTATTTTAATAAACCAGTAAGTGAATCCTCAAGACCTCTCTTATGTCAATTACGTGTGAATAGAAAAATGCTCCTTCAGTTGAAAAGCAAACAAACATGATTTTTGTCACCCGTAAACTTTTTCGATATTTAATTATATTCTTACTAAAACATATGATCATAAATCGTTTCCTTTTCTCCAGATATTTTGTTTTCTAAATCATCTGTACTGAAAAAGTGTTCGATACACATACACACGCATGCACACACACACACACACACACACACACATATATATATATATATATATATATATATATATATATATATATATATATATATATATATAAACGTCACTAATTAGATTTCATTGTACTAACCAAGTTCCGACTTGCGAACGATCCGTTAATTTTCATCGTACCAAGTAGAGTCGTACAGCCTTGTTCCATTTATACATTTTTTCTTGTATCTTTTTTGGAAATATCCACAGCCAAACATCATGTAGATTCTGTAAAGTAATTACGCTTTTGTGTTTTGATCTTGTATCTCTTCTGTAATCGTCCTATGTACCTTTGTGAGCTTTCTACTCGAATCGATAGATTCCGAACGCGCAAGAGCTAGTTTCACACCAGTTTTACGTTGTTATTTGTCAGTTTTTAGTTCATATATAACTATTCCTAGCATACATATAATTCTTTCCAATCACCTAACAGGTTCCTTGTTTTATTTGCCTGTGTTGTACAATATCCTACACATACGTTGAAGGTGGAACAATTCTTAAATATGTAGACTTTAATATATTTTCAAACATCCTTACATAATAATGATTTATTTTCCATACACGTCATGTACAGATCGTCGTAGTAACAAGAAATCAATGCAATAAGCGAGATTAAACTACCTTGTTACATCTAAGAAAATAAAATTGTATTTTCAGGAAATTATTACAGTTACTAATGCATAATAATATCTCAAAATTTATATTTAAAAAACAAACTTTACAAGCATGTTCAAGTTTACCTACTTTGTTAAAACTGAATATTAAATTCTATGTCACTGGCTATTTTATCGTTTCTTGCAATATTCCTACTAATTTTGCGCTGAGAAGTACCATTGTCTGTAAACAGGATATTTATGCTACCAAATCAGTTTCCCAATTTTTAGGACAACGACTGATACAACCACATGATTAATTGTCTCTATGAATCATCTGTTCTTAGAGAGTATATAAACTGTCCCCACCAAAAAATAATTCTAACCCACTGAAAGCAAGGTGGAGCAACTTTCGGCGACCTATTCTTTTTAATATTCTGCTTTCAGCCAGTTTGCGACCAAATCCAGGTATGTAAACGTCGACTCTGTTACTTGTCAGATTCAGTTTCGAACATTTTATTGATTTTTGTACAAAATGCAATGTGCTCAGACCATAAGTTATCACAACATTTTCTTGGGTCCTCTCACTTACAATTATTATTCACTTGTTGTTGGGGATGGGGTTGCACTTGCTGTTGTTGTTTGTTGTGTCGATATATATATATATATATATATATATATATATATATATATATATATATATATATATATATATATATATATATATATATATATAATTTACTGAATTTATTATGATTTCTAGAAAGGATTTTTCTATAGTTTACATATTTTGTTAAAAGTGCCTTTAATACAACACACAACATTCTTTGGAAGGTACGCAGAGTCTGCCAAAGTTGTCATTTTTATTCCGTTACCATAACGACGCGTTAGAAGAAATTAAATATTATTAATAATAAAATCTTTATGGATTATCAATTCTACATTTTGCCATAGATCGTAAACGTGGTTTCAACAGACATACAGATAGATAGATAGACAAATAAATAAACAAACGTATTCTTTGGCAGAGTAATAACTTTTGAAACAGTTCTTTCAAAATAGCGAAAGAGCATTTTTTACCGACTTTTTTTTTACCGACTTTTACGATTTTTACGGTTTTACGTTCCTAACTTTTGTTTAAAATTCGGGTGTAGGAATCTTACATTTGTGTCTTTGGCTATTATTCAAAATTTATGATTTAAAGAGTTTCAGACCTCAAATGAGCAGGACATACTGAGTGTAGTGGCTTCGCACATGCTAACAGTAGTGACTTTGCTTGTTATATCCATCAGTATCATGCTATACATTAATTATCACTAAGATTATCCATATAATTGCAGAAAATATTTTAACAAAGGTCAAATATTTTGTCTGTAAAATACATTTCGTTTTTTTATAGAAGTACTGTGTAGCTTCAATTTCACTTATAAAGTTTCAGGAACACTTTTGCGCATTTGTGATAGCGGCGTGTGCGTGTGTGTATGTGGTAGATACGGAGAAAGAAAAACACTTTTATGAACAAAGATTATGAAGTTTATCGACACTAGACTATAACACGCTTCAAGCTCTCTAAGCATTCATTATCTTCACAATTTGTTGACAATAAAATATAAAGAATGAGATAATTTCAAGTATTTTCAATACAGGCAACTGTAGTCACTTCTTCTTATCAGAGTAATGGCAGTTCAATAAATTAGAGCTTAAAGAATGTTTTATCAGGTCCGGTATTTATCCATGCCAACATGAAAATTTCTCTTTTTCGTTAAGTTATCAAAGCTGATGATATTGCCTGCAATTTTAATGAACAATCTATATTTCCGTCGTCAGAAGAAGAAACAAAATTTAAAATGTCCCTTAGGAATTTCAGGTTGAAACAAGGAAGATTTCAGTTTTAATTCTCTTTCCCTTTATAAGATGGATATCAACAAACTCTGTAACTCTTCGTCGTTTCCATCGTTTACATCTTTATCTATTCATTGTAATCCTATGCTACTTGTTATAATTATTTATGTCATCCATTAATTATATTTTCAAATTTTATTTTCAAAAACTATTGGCATTGTTTTCTTTAATAAAAGTGCTTCTGGTCAGATAGTATTAAATTATTCATATTAAGGAATAATGGTACGTTCTTGTTTTATTCCAGTATTTTCGAAACGTATTTAAAGAGATGTAGAAGTTCAATAACAACTGATGTTCTACATGTAGGGAAATTATAAAGAAAGCTAATTCAAGCCTCTCTTGAATTTAGGGAATGCATCACTTCGAGAGGGCTTGTACGTGTATATATTTTAGTTTTGTAATGGAAGAACAACTATCATATGTTTTAAATAAAGTACATTTTAGCGAAGATTTAGAGAGGAGCAATAATGTGTGTTTTATTCACAAACTCGAAAATAAAACTATCTGAATGTGTTTCTGCTTCCGTTTGTATCCGTTGCTAACGTCTCCATGCCCAGATAATTACCTCTTCATATTTGATTCTAGGTTATTATTGTTGTCGTAGTTGCTGTTGTTTTGTTAGATTTGCAATGTTTTATTACCTCCCGGTAGAACCAGCGGGTCTGTGTGTGTGTGTGTGTGTGTGTGTGTTTGTGTGTGTGTGTGTGTGTGTGTGTGAGTCAGTCAGGCGGAGAATATGTCCTGACGTGCGTGCGTAATGTCGCGCAACTCCTCCTACAACATTTAAGCTAAAGTCTTCAAACTTTAGGATACTATTGGAGTGGTCTGTCGATGTGCACGACGGATGCAGAATTTAGATCTATCTTCAAGGGGCGATGTTTGATGGGATGAGACCACTTTTGCACAGATGTATCAAATGAGGAGGTTTGGGTATAACTGAGGAAACTTTGGGATAATGCTGATTGACTGCAATATTCTAGTTATCTTATGTAGTATCCTCGTCGTATCTTAAGTCGGTCAGTTTGTTCTTATTCTTGTCTATGATAATGCACTTTTATCATCATCATAAACATCATCATCATCATCATCATCAACTTCGTCCTCATTATTATTATTATTATTATTATTATTATTATTATTAATGGTATTATTATTATCGCATTCTTTAAATAGAATGAAGAGGTCAACCATAGCTGTTCTTCTGCTGGCGATGATACTGATATCGTCTATTCACCAGAACGAGGCTCAGAGGGGACGGGGCGGCTTCGGAAGAGGCCTTGGTGGCTTACTAGGCTTTGGTCTCGGCTTGGGTTTGCTCGGTGGCTTGTTCGGAGGGGGCGGAGGGTACGGATATCCAGGATACTATGGTGGCGGATATCCAGGATTCTATGGTGGCGGATATCCAGTATTCTATGGTGGCGGATATCCAGGATTCTATGGTGGCGGATATCCAGGATACTTTGGTGGCGGATACCCCTTCTATGGATGATATATCTTCTAGATAAGGTAAGAAGGTAACAATTTACACAAGAGATCGATACGAATTCGGTCATACTAAATCATGACTTGTCCTCATTTGAGAAAGTGAATGCTGAACATTCCCTCAGAAAAGCCAATTGAAATTTATACAACCACGGTTGGTTCTTATGAAGAGAGCATTTTAACAACACAATGCATGAAATTAATATTGACAACAAATTTAAAATATAGAAAGAATTAGGATATCTCAGACTGTCGAAGTACCAATCGTAACATTAACGACTTTGCTGCGTCAAAACCCCAAAGTGTGCTTACATGCGTGAGTCTGCTTGCTCATAAAAAGGTAACCTGCATTTGAATACTTGCCACACTGCATTGTGTTTTTACAATATGCAGATAATTGGATAGGACTATTTGTGTCCTGTCACAGAACTCTTTTCTAAATCATGTTTTACATATCTGCATTCAAAAATTACTTTTCTCCGTGTATGCATACACGCTTGAACATGTTATTCTAGAAGTTCTCATTTTGCGGAGTCACAGTTTCTAGTCTTTGTTTTTACATAAGCAGTTTAGAAAGATAAAGAGATAGACTAAAGTGACCAATAGTAGTTTTATTAGATTTAACGGGTTCAATTGCAAATATCTTAAGTAGCGCTCTAGGATAGATATATAAGGTCCACGGACCTTATTTGATTGCTGTCCCATAAGCAATGTTCGGTTTTCTAGAACATGTTTTGAAGAATGTGATATAAAAGATTAATTGTTTCTTCAAAGTATTACATTTCAATTATGGCCGTTATCAGAAAAGATGACGTCACACACTAAACATTTGAGCACATCTCAAGGGTACAAGATAATGCCGGACTGATGGAAAATAATGCACATTTAGCATTACTAAATATAAAATTGACTAAACTTATGAAAAGTTAAAGGAAGCAAAATGACAGAGACTGTACAAAGTGTTAGTTCAGCCAGAGTAACTTACTGCTCCTGAAATAAAACTGTTGGAAAAGTCTAAAAATGTGACAAAATAAAGTGATGGGAGTCATTCCCAGCCACAACGAACATGGAATTATTAGCTGCCAAACATTCATTGGTCTGCAGATAATCATTACATATATTAAATTAATGATGTTGATACTATTTTAATACCGTAAGATATATATATATATATATATATATATATATATATATATATATATATATATATATATATATATATATATATATATATATATATATATATATATATATATATCGTCATGAAGACACACAAACTCTTTCTTCATGCTGTAAGGCACCGTGCACGTAAATATGCTTGGTGAAATTTTCATGATGCGCCGGTATTTTTTGTTCAAAGCAAGGTTGTTCAATTTATGATAGCTAAGAAAGTTAAGATTCTGGTTACGTGTTATTTTATTTAAGAAAAATTTTTTCACCTATTCAAATTATTCTGATCAAGATTCTGAATTCTCTCTGTCGTCAATCGTTTCTTTCTTCAGGCTTTACATTTATATCTTGTTTTCTGTGTTATTTTACAAGAATGGTTAAGATAAGCGTTATTTTCAATTACTTGAATCAAAACCCTTTCTGCACAACATGCTTGCAAACAGAATCTAACTTTATCATCAATTGTTTATGTAAACAGTACCCAAATAACGGCCATCAATACTTTGTCGATTGGTTGTACCCGTGGGCAATCATCAGATATAAAGTGTGACGTCATCACTATAGTTTCTAATAATTTTGTCTATACAAAGAAACTCGCTCTTTCAGAATATTCATGTATATTGTCTTTTATTTTCCGAACATGCAATACAATGTTGGAATTATTTTGATTCCTAAAGCCATTTTTTAAAATTTATTTTAGAATTCTTTACCAGGGAGGATTACAAGACATCAAAGAGTTGCCTGTGCCAAACTCACATCGAAAACAAATGAAGACGACTTTTCCTCGTACCATTTCAATATATAATTAACTATGTTTCAAAATAAACCTCACTTATTTTTTCTAAGTATATTTTGTATGATTTTGTGTTATTATTACAAACGTCCTTAATGTCGCAAATATGTAGAGAAGACTGTGCTTGTGATATTTAAATGTTGTTCTCCCTGCAGTGTGATTAATATACAGGTAATTTTCATAATGTGGGTAACTAAGGTGCGCATTGTAAAGAAATAAGTGTCGTCTGTTAAAACCAGAAGTATGCGTTTCGACTCTTGTTTAGGGTAATAATCCTCTTTTATACAAGTTGAGAACCACCTCTCTGCCTGTGGACCGACCACTAAATAAAAATCAGATCAAATATACTCCGCGATCTAAATCAGCTCCCTCGATTAGGTAAGGTTTAAAATAAGACAAAAAATATGATAAATTTGCATTTTGGGGCTAACACATAAACCGCATGATACAGTCACTTTATGTATGCAATACGCGGAGTACAAAGTACTATCACAGAGGGTAGACAAATATATGCTATAGAAAGGCCCCCTCCCCCACCCATCCCTCCTTCGGGGTGTTACCTGGTACAGATCCGATATAACTAACTCCAAGGGAAGAAATCTATAGACAGTAAGATGAGTAAAGGTGCAGATTGCAATGTCAAGGAATGGCTTGATGAAGTTAACTCAGAACTCAAAACATGTTCGTGCCAGTGACAAAGTGTGCCAGAGCCATGTGTACTAAACGTCCAATCCTGGACAGTAAAAACAACCAAACAAATTTCATCATGGTTATCTTGCTATCACAAATCAATACATAAGAGTTATAAAGCAAGAGCTTACAGTGGTACCAATTGTGTTAAAATATTATACAACTGTTTGATTGCCAAATTAATGTGCGAAAAATTAAAACCGCACAATCAAACAAAAAGCTAGGTATTCACAGGCGAAGATGAAAAACAGTTTAACTGAACCAACATATGTCACATCTGTGATGAAAAATAATCAGTAAAGATAAAATTCAAGTCCACGTTCATTTAGCATGTAAATATAAAGATTCTACTCATAACTATTACAATATAATTATAATTATCCAAAATACATACCAATGTCATGTTATGACTATCATCTGTTCATCAAGACATTGATCTAAAATGATCCATCAGAAGAGGTAAACATCATACCGAACAACGACGAGAAATATATTCAGGAGGGATTTCATAGTTGATAGGCGAAGTCAAAGAAGAAGAAGAAATAACAGTTAAAAGACGTTATAGCTTTAGATTCATGCGACAGTATACAGATCAGCTGGCTAAAAGGTTAAGTGATGACAAGTTGACGTAAACCCTGAAACAGATCACAAACATCGTGCACAATGTAACGGTTGAGCACAATCTCTACCAGAGTTTCAATGACACCTAAATAAAACACATTTATCCATACGACTGCATTGACAGCTTTGAAAGGATTAATTAAACAGATATACCACTGATATACATGATCTACACGCTACCTAACGATCCACACATATATAATGATGACTACAGTTAATTGCAAGATGTCATGGAACATTTCAACCTGAAAACACTTAGTGATCTACATTATTATTACGTTAACAAAGACGCAAGTAGTAATGTGGGACGCTTGAGCGACTAACAGGAAATAACATTACGCCGTAGGTTTACACTATGGGCCTATCTGGTGACAATGGGAATTTAACATTACGCTTCCATGTTGAAAAAAATTGATGTCGGTGTGTATGCGGGTTAGAAGGAAAATGTGAAATAGTGATCTACTATCCAAGACTTAGTGATCTACTATCCTGCCCTTAGTTATCGACTATGCAATACCCCACATATACTATCAAACACGCCCTGTGCAGTGAAATATACCCTACAGTTACTAACCAATACGCCGTGTGCACTGACCAATACAATACAGTAACTATCCAACACGCCGTGGATAGCGACCAATACTCTACACTATACCATTAACACACCGTGTCTAGTCACCAATACTCAGTCATATACTATCCAGTACCCACACTACACCATCAACATGATGTGTGTAGTAACCAATACTCTACACTTACAATCCGTCATGCCGTGTGTAGTAAGCAACACTCCACACTATATCATCAACACGCTGTGTATAGTGATCAATACTCAGTCATCTACTATCCAGCACCCCACACTATACCATCAACACGCCTAGTGTAGTAACCAATACCCCACACCCACTATCCAACAAGTGTAGAGACCAACATCCAGTCATCTACTAACACCCCACATTATACCATCAACACGACCTGCTGTCTAATGGCTATACGAATATATCCAAGATTTATATATAAACATTACCTAGACCTCAGATAATGTTGGTGGTGTCAGTATATTTGCATATATTGTACTGATGTTATAAATAGCTACAATCAAGGGAATAACACTAAAATGAATGATACTAAAGTAATGCTAAAATTACAAAAACGTACCGGAATTTAGCGCAGACTAGAAATAAAAACCCCGAAACATTAGACTAAAATGGCCAAGAAGAAGAGGTAAACATCATAAACATCATACCGAACAACGACGAGAAATATATTCAGCAGGGAGTTCACAATTGATAGGTTAATGAAAGAAGGAGAATAAATAACAGTTACAAGGACATTAGGTTTGTAGACAGCTTTAGATTCGTGTGACAGTATATAGATCAGCTGGCTAAAAAGATAATTGATGAAAGGTTGACATGGACACTGAAATAGTTCACAAACATTACGCATGATGTAACGGCAGAGCCTGTGCAAAGCACCATATGTACCATAGGTACAATGACATCTAAATATTCGAGAAAAACACACGGATAGTTTTGAATGGTATAATGAAACAGATATACCACCAATATACATGTTTTACTCACTACATAACGATTCAAACATATTCCTGTATAATGATGATTACAATTAAGAACATATTGTCATGGAACATTTCAATCTGAAAACACTTTGTGATGTATATGATTATTACGTTAATACAGACGCATTGATGTTATGCGACATTTTTGAGGAATTTAGGAATGTCTCTGTGAAATATTGCAAACTAACTCTACTAATTATAGTGCACCAGGACTAGTTTCTGATGTCAGGTTAAATATATCGGGTGTAGAACTTGAAATATTGACAGACTCTGACGCGTTCCTGATGATTGACAGTGAAAAAAGTGGTGGAATTAGTACGATTCCACATAAATACGCCAAAGAAAATAATGAATATTAATGAATATCGCTTCCTGTGATGTCACTATGAAAGCTGTGCGTGTTGAAAAAATTCGTACTACCCTGTTATTTTTCTATGATAAACTCAACGTCCTCTTTTCTTGACCCAGTTTAGTACCTGGCCACCATTGTTAAACTCCATTGTGATCAATAATTTTCATCTGGAAGTTATTTCATGACATTTAAGATGCAGAGCATTCAATAATCAGGATTAAATAGACTTTTGTTAAACTATATTAGTATTAAATTTTAGAACAACAATTAATATTTAATTGAATTTGAGTAAATGCGCCAAATGGAGAATGACATGAAAAAAGATGGGAAAAAAGAACCGGTATTACTTGATTCACTTTCAGTAGCAAATATTCTCACCTTAGGGACCCTAAGCTACATCATTTTCAGGTTTAAATTAAAGTGCAGGAGGCCAAATCAAAAGAAGTACATACAAAAGAAGTACATCAAACTGTTTGTTCTACAAATGCTTTAATTTAGTAGAGAGCAAAGTGGTACTTGTCATTTCAATGTTTTTCTTATTGCTTGTTTGTTTGTTTGTTTGTTTCTAACTCCTTTCTTGCAGTATTCACATCTCTGAAAATCCTGCAGAAAGTCAGTAATGTATTGTAACTCGTGTTGCATTTCACCAATGAAGGGACTCAGTTCTTTTACGATTTTGATTGTGTAGGGTGCTGCAATGATACCTGCTGAAACCATAGCAATTTTAGCTACATTAGTGTGCAAGAACAAATTCTTGTGTAACCTATTAGCTACGGTAATTTAAAGTGCAAGCATATTTTTATGTAGTGGGTGGCTAGATATATTCTGTACAAACGTTCAAAATAGATGCATAAATATTATTTGTGTATGCCAAACGTCTACAATGTATGTATGTGCTAGTGTATTATTAGCAAGGAAGATAACAAAAATCACATAATTTAACTTCCAATCCCCTTTATGAGGTATGTATGTGTACATTTGTTTTTAAAAATGTAGGTGAGCCAGCATTTAAAAAAGTATTATTCATACTCCTAAACAAGTGCATTTTGAAGACAAAAAAAAATGTTGGTTTTTGTTTAAATGTTTTCTATCCATCCTCTTCAATTATTTTCTAGTTAGAAGGCATATTAAATGAGGTTGTATTTTTGTCACACTTGCTTTGGTATTAGTGCAGCAAGTACGTACGTTTTCATTTTTATTTATTTAACTAAACATATTGCAATATATATTTAACTATGTTGCATGTGTATGTGACATAAACAGTTACCATTTGACCTTTATCATCAATTTTAGCAAAATGTTCATATCGTTGTATGTAAGTCTTCCCTTTGGTTAGTTGTAGCTAAACGGAACCACTTACCACCCCCAGGCGAGACTACTTGTGTACAGCAGATCTTTATCCTTCTACGCTCTGTGATCGGATTTTGTACACTGTGAATTAAGAATTATCATAAGTCCTTTCCTATGTTACTGATGCTATAGTCTCATGCAGCGCTTTGTGCACAAGTCTACTTGCTACCATCGCCATCAGAGTCTTTATGTCTTCCTCGTACGCTTCTTTGTGGTGTATTGACATCGTTGGCTCACTTATATCGTCCTATCTTTCTTACCAATGTGTCACAAACATGAAGCCCACACAATTGGCTCTTCATTCGTCCACATAGCAAAGTTCTCACATGCATATTGTGCAAACATTTTAAACCCTTTCCCAGTCGCAGAACTTATTTTTATTTTTGATCGCAGAGTATATTTGATCTGCTTTATATTAAGTGATGGCCTCAGTAGACAATGAGGTGGTTCTAATCTATATAGATACAAAATAACAATGAGGCGGTTCTAATCTATTTAGATAAAAACATACACCTCTGGCAGAACAGAACCACGCACCAATCAATCGGAAATCCTCCCCGATAGACCTAGACTGAGCGAACGTAGTTCCAACATAACGTAAAACTAAAATGTATAAGATTTGCTGTATACTGATAACTGTCGTTTTCCGTAGTAGTGACTGGTACAATCAGTACACATGCTCTGCATAATCATTCGCTTTAATCAAACAGGTTTGGTGATTTGTTCAATATCACAATTGTAGCACTTTATCTTCTCCATTTATTTTAGTAAGATTTTAAATAGCAGGATAGTACGTCTGCTCCAGCAAATATTGATTTTCCAAAGATAATATTTCCCTAGTCTTACTGCGCTAGTAAATATAGATTTTTGAATAATTATACCAGAGTGATCAGTTTCAGAAGCCCTGGTTTCATAACAAAAACTCTTTGTTTTTCAACAAACTCTGAGGGGGGAGGGGGTGTCGGTTCTTTTGTGTTTTGCTTTGAGTTTGTTTTTAATATAAAAACTTGGCAAAGATGCAAAAGGGCGCGTGATCATCAACTTGGAATATATCAGTTTGATCGACTATCGTGTCTATTTAATGACAGATTGTATGATGCTTACCTTGCCCGCTTTAAGACCTCAATTGTCACAACAGTATGCCCAGTGATAAAAAGCCACATGCCACCTATAATTGGACTACTCATCTGCCAATTCGTGTTTCTTTTCCTGATACAGATGGATGTTATTTCATTTATTCTGTGTTATTTATTGAAATGAAACATTTACAGTAGCCTAAGATCTTCTGTAACTTTCCACTCGATACGATCCATAAAATGAAGCATTCACAATATCCTAAGCTCTTCTGTAACTTTCCACTCGCATAGATCCATAAATACATTTACCATTTCGGAAAATAATCGGTGAAATTTGTATTTTAATAAACCAGTAAGTGAATCTTCAAGACCTCTCTTATGTCAATTAAGCGTGAATAGACAAATGCTCCTTCAGTTGAAAAGCAAACAAACATTATTTTTGTCACCCGTAAACTTTTTCGATATTTAATTTATTTCTTACTAAAACATATGATTATAAATCGGTTCCTTTTCTAAAGATAATTTTGTTTTCTAAATCATCTGCACTGAAAAAGTGTTCGATACACATACACACACATGCTTGCATACACACACACACATACACACACACACATATATATATATATATATATATATATATATATATACGTCACTAATTAGATTTCATTGTACTAATCACGTTCCGCCTTGCGAGCGATCCGTTAATTTGCATTGTACCAAGTAGAGTCGTACAGCCTTGTTCCATTTATACATTTTTTCTTGTATCTTTTTTGGAAATATCCACAAGCAAACATCATGTAGATTCTGTAAAGTAATTAAGCTTTTGCGTTTCGATCTTGTATCTCTTCAGTAATCGTCCTATGTACCTTTGTGAGCATTCTACTCGAATGGATAGATTCCGAACGCGCAAGAGCTAGTTTCACATCAGTTTTATGTTGTTATTTGTCAGTTTTTAGTTCATATATAACTATTCCTTGCATACATATAATTCTTTCCAATCACCTAACAGGTTCCTTGTTTTATTTGCCTGTGTTCTACAATATCCTACGCATACGTAGAAGGTGGGACAATTCTTAAATATGTTGACCTTAATATATTTTCAAACATGCTTACATAATAACGATTTATTTTCCATACACGTCATGTACAGATCGTCGTAGGAACAAGAAATCCATGCAATAAGCGAGATTAGACTACCTTGTTACATCTAAGAAAATAAAATTGTATTTTCAGGAAATTATTACAGTTACTAATGCATAATAATATCTCAAAATTTATATTTAAAAAACAAACTTTACAAGCATGTTCAAGTTTACCTACTTTGTTAAAACTGAATATTAAATTCTATGTCACTAGCTATTTTATTGTTTCTTGCAATATTCCTACTAATTTTGCGCTGAGAAGTATCGTTGCCTGTAAACAGGAGATTTATGCTACCAAGTAAGTTTCCCAATTTTTAGGACAACGACTCATACAACCACAGGATTAATTGTCTCTATGAATCATCTGTTGTTAGAGAGTATATAAACTGTCCCCATCAAAAAATAATTCTAAGCCACTGAAAGCAAGGTGGAGCAACTTTCGGCGACCTATTGTCTTTAATATTCTGATTTCAGCCAGTTTGCGACCAAATCCAGGTATGTAACCGTCGACTCTGTTACTTGTCAGATTCAGTTTCGAACATTTTATTGATTTTTGTACAAAATGCAATGTGCTCAGACCATAAGTTATCACAACATTTTCTTGGGTCCTCTCACTTACAATTATTATTCACTTGTTATTGGGAATGGGTTGCACTTGCTGTTGTTGTTTGTTGTTTGATGGTTTCTAAAAAGGATTTTTCTATAGTTTACATATTTTGTTAAAAGTGCCTTTAATACCACACACAACATTCTTTGGAAGGTGCGCAGAGTCTGCCAAACTTGTAATTTTTATTCCGTTACCATAACGACGCGTTAGAAGAAATAAAATATTATTAATAACAAAATCTGTATGGATTATCAATTCTACATTTTGCCATAGATCGTAAACGTGGTTTCAACAGACATACGGGTAGATAGATAGATAGAAAATTAAATAAACAAACGTATTCTTTGGCAGAGTAATAACTTTTGAAACAGTTCTTTCAAAATAGCGAAAGGGCATTTTTCACCGACTTTTACGGTTTTACGCTCTTTACTTTTGTTTAAAATTCGGATGAAGGAATCTTTTATATGTGTCTTTGGCTATTACACGCTTCAAGCTCTCTAAGCATTCATTATTTTCACAGTTTGTTGACAATAAAATATAAAGAATGAGATATTTTCAAGAATTTGTCAATACAGGCAACTGTAGTTGCTTCTTCTTATCAGAGTAATGGCAGTTCAATAAATTAGAGCTTAAAGAATGTTTTATCAGGTCCAGTATTTATCCATGCCAACATGAAAATTTCTCTTTTTCGTTAAGTTATCAAAGCTGATGATATTACCTGCAATTTTAATGAACAATCTATATTTCCGTCGTCAGAAGAAAAAAAAAATTAAAATGTCCCTTAGGAATTTCAGGTTGAAACAAGGAAGATTTCAGTTTTAATTCTCTTTCCCTTTATAAGATGGATATCAACAACTCTGTAACTCTTCATCGTTTACATCGTTTACATCTTTATCTATTCATTGTAATCCTATGCTACTTGTTATAATTATTTATGTCATCCATTAATTATATTTTCATATTTTATTTTCAAAAACTATTGGCATTATTTTCTTTTAGAAAAGTACTTCTCGTCGGATAGTATTAAATTATTCATATTAAGGAATAATGGTACGTTCTTGTTTTATTCCAGTATTTTCGAAACGTATTTAAAGAGATGTAGAAGTTCAATAACAACTGATGTTCTACATGTAGGGAAATTATAAAGAAAGCTAATTCAAGCCTCTCTTGAATTTAGGGAATGCATCACTTCGAGAGGGCTTGTACGTGTATATATTTTAGTTTTGTAATGGAAGTACAACTATCATATGTTTTAAATAAAGTACATTTTAAAACTTCCGTTTGTATCCGTTGCTAACGTCTCCATGCCCAGATAATTACCTCCTCATATCTTTCTCTAGGTTATTATTGTTGTCGTAGTTGCTGTTGTTTTGCTAGATTTGCAATCTTTTATTACCTATCGTTAAAGTCTTCAAACTTTAGGATACTATTAGAGTGGTCTGTCGATGTGCACGACGGATGCAGAATTTAGATATATCTTCAAGGGGCGATGTTTGATGGGATGAGACCACTGTTGCATAGATGTATCTAATGAGGAGGTTTGGGTATAACTGAGGAAACTTTGGGATAATGCTGATTGACTGCAATATTCTAGTTATCTTATGTAGTATCCTCGTCGTATCTTGTTCTTATTCTTGTCTATGATAATGCACTTTTATCATCATCATAAACATCATCATCATCATCATCAACAACTTCGTCCTCATTATTATTATTATTATTATTAATGGTATTATTATTATTGCATTCTTTAAATAGAATGAAGAGGTCAACCATAGCTGTTCTTCTGCTGGCGATGATACTGATGTCGTCTATTCACCAGAACGAGGCTCAGGGGGGAGGGGGAGGGGGAATGGGAGGGGGAGGGGGACGGGGACGGGGAGGGGGAGGCTTCGGTGGCTTACTAGGCTTAGGTCTCGGCTTTGGTTTGCTCGGTAGCTTGTTCGGAGGGGGCGGAGGGGGCGGAGGGGGTGGAGGGTACGGATATCCAGGATACTATGGTGGCGGATATCCAGGACCCTATGGAGGATATCCAGGACCCTATGGCGGATATCCAGGATTCTATGGCGGATATCCAGGATACTCTGGTGTCGTATATTCAGGATACTATGGTGGCGGATATCCAGGATTTCCTGGTGGATACCCCGTCTATGGATGATATATCTTCTAGATAAGGTAAGAAGGTAACAATTTACACAAGAGATCGATACGAATTCGGTCATACTAAATCATGACTTGTCCTCATTTAAGAAAGTGAATGCTGAACATTCCCTCAGAAAAGCCAATTGAAATTTATACAACCACGGTTGGTTCTTATGAAGAGAGCATTTTAACAACACAATGCATGAAATTAATATTGACAACAAATTTAAAATATAGAAAGAATTAGGATATCTCAGACTGTCGAAGTATCAATCGTAACATTAACGACTTTGCTGCGTCAAAACCCCAAAGTGTGCTTACATGCGTGAGTCTCCTTGCTCATAAAAAGGTAACTTGCATTTGAATACTTGCCACACTGCATTGTGTTTTTACAATATGCAGATAATTGGATAGGACTATTTGTGTCCTGTCACAGAACTCTTTTCTAAATCATGTTTTACATATCTGCATTCAAAAATTACTTTTCTCCGTGTATGCATACACGCTTGAACGTGTTATTCTAGAGGTTCTCATTTTGCGGAGTCACAGTTTCTAGTCTTTGTTTTTACATAAGCAGTTTAGAAAGATAAAGAGATAGACTAAAGTGACCAATAGTAGTTTTATTAGATTTAACGGGTTCAATTGCAAATATCTTAAGTAGCGCTCTAGGATAGATATATAAGGTCCACGGACCTTATTTGATTGCTGTCCCATAAGCAATGTTCGGTTTTCTAGAACATGTTTTGAAGAATGTGACATAAAAGATTAATTGTTTCTTCAAAGTATTACATTTCAATTATGGCCGTTATCAGAAAAGATGACGTCACACACTAAACATCTGAGCACATCTCAAGGGTACAAGATATGGCGGACTGATGGAAAATAATGCACATTTAGCGTTCCTAAATATAAAATTGACTAAACTTATGAAAAGTTAAAGGAAGCAAAATGACAGAGACTGTACAAAGTGTTAGTTCAACCAGAGTAACTTACTGCTCCTGAAATAAAACTGTTGGAAAAGTCTAAAAATGTGACAAAATAAAGTGATGGGAGTCATTCCCAGCCACAACGAACATGGAATTCTTAGCTGCCAAACATTCATTGGTCTGCAGATAATCATTACATATATTAAATTAATGATGTTGATACTATTTTAATACCGTAATATATATAACAAGCTTAATGAGGACACATAAACTCTTTCTACATGTTGTAAGGCACCGTGCACGTAAATGTGCTTGGTGAAATTTTCATGATGCGACGGTATTTTTTGTTCAAAGCAAGGTTGTTCATTTTATGATAGCTAAGAAAGCTAAGATTCTGGTTACGTGTTATTTTATTTAAGAAAAGAATGTTCAGCTATTCAAATTATTCTGATCAAGATTCTAAATTCTCTCTGTCGTCAATCGTTTCTTTCTTCAGGCTTTACATTTATATCTTGTTTTCTGTGTTATTTTATACGAATGGTTAAGATAAGCGTTATTTTCGATTACTTGAATCAAAACCCTTTCTGCACACCATGCTTGCAAACAGAATCTAACTTTATCATCAATTGTTTATGTAAATAGTACCCAAATAACAGCCATCAATACTTTGTCGATTGGTTGTACCCGTGGGCAATCATCAGATATAAAGTGTGACGTCATCACTATAGTTTCTAATAATTTTGTCTATACAAAGAAACTCGCTCTTTCAGAATATTCATGTATATTGTCTTTTATTTTCCGAACATGCAATACAATGTTGGAATTATTTTCATTCCTAAAGACATTTTTTAAAATTTATTTTAGAATTCTTTACCAGGGAGGATTACAAGACATCAAAGAGTTGCCTGTGCCAAACTCACATCGAAAACAAATGAAGACGACTTTTCCTCGTACCATTTCAATATATAATTAACTATGTTTCAAAATAAACCTCACTTATCTTTTCTAAGTATATTTTGTATGATTTTGTGTTATTATTACAAACGTCCTTAATGTCGCAAATATGTAGAGAAGACTATGCTTGTGATATTTAAATGTTGTTCTCCCTGCAGTGTGATTAATATACAGGTAATTTTCATAATGTGGGTAACTAAGGTGCGCATTGTAAAGAAATAAGTGTCGTATGTTAAAACCAGAAGTATGCGTTTCGACTCTTGTTTAGGGTAATAATCCTCTTTTATACAAGTTGAGAACCACCTCTCTGCCTGTGGACCGACCACTAAATAAAAATCAGATCAAATATACTCCGCGATCTAAATCAGCTCCCTCGATTAGGTAAGGTTTAAAATAAGACAAAAAATGTGATAAATTTGCATTTTGGGGCTAACACATAAACCGCATGATACAGTCACTTTATGTATGCAATACGCGGAGTACAAAGTACTATCACAGAGCGTAGACAAATATATGCTATAGAAAGGCCCCCTCCCCCACCCATCCCTCCTTCGGGGTGTTACCTGGTACAGATCCGATATAACTAACTCCAAGGGAAGAAATCTATAGACAGTAAGATGAGTAAAGGTGCAGATTGCAATGTCAAGGAATGGCTTGATGAAGTTAACTCAGAACTCAAAACATGTTCGTGCCAGTGACAAAGTGTGCCAGAGCCATGTGTACCAAACATCCAATCCTGGACAGTAAAAACAACCAAACAAATTTCATCATGGTTATCTTGCTATCACAAATCAATACATAAGAGTTATAAAGCAAGAGCTTACAGTGGTACCAATTGTGTTAAAATATTATACAACTGTTTGATTGCCAAATTAATGTGCGAAAAATTACAACCGCACAATCAAACAAAAAGCTAGGTATTCACAGGCGAAGATGAAAAACAGTTTAACTGAACCAACATATGTCACATCTGTGATGAAAAATAATCAGTAAAGATAAAATTCAAGTCCACGTTCATTTAGCATGTAAATATAAAGATTCTACTCATAACTATTACAATATAATTATAATTATCCAAAATACATACCAATGTCATGTTATGACTATCATCTGTTCATCAAGACATTGATCTAAAATGATCCATCAGAAGAGGTAAACATCATACCGAACAACGACGAGAAATATATTCAGGAGGGATTTCATAGTTGATAGGCGAAGTCAAAGAAGAAGAAGAAATAACAGTTAAAAGACGTTATAGCTTTAGATTCATGCGACAGTATACAGATCAGCTGGCTAAAAGGTTAAGTGATGACAAGTTGACGTGGACACTGAAACAGATCACAAACATCGTGCACAATGTAACGGTTGAGCACAATCTCTACCAGAGTTTCAATGACACCTAAATAAAACACATTTACCCATACGACTGCATTGACAGCTTTGAAAGGATTAATTAAACAGATATACCACTGATATACATGATCTACACGCTACCTAACGATCCACACATATATAATGATGACTACAGTTAATTGCAAGATGTCATGGAACATTTCAACCTGAAAACACTTAGTGATCTACATTATTATTACGTTAACAAAGACGCAAGTAGTAATGTGGGACGCTTGAGCGACTAACAGGAAATAACATTACGCCGTAGATTTACACTATGGGCCTATCTGGTGACAATGGGAATTTAACATTACGCTTCCATGTTGAAAAAAATTGATGTCGGTGTGTATGCGGGTTAGAAGGAAAATGTGAAATAGTGATCTACTATCCAAGACTTAGTGATCTACTATCCTGCCCTTAGTTATCGACTATGCAATACCCCACATATACTATCAAACACGCCCTGTGCAGTGAAATATACCCTACAGTTACTAACCAATACGCCGTGTGCACTGACCAATACAATACAGTAACTATCCAACACGCCGTGGATAGCGACCAATACTCTACACTATACCATTAACACACCGTGTCTAGTCACCAATACTCAGTCATATACTATCCAGTACCCACACTACACCATCAACATGATGTGTGTAGTAACCAATACTCTACACTTACAATCCGTCATGCCGTGTGTAGTAAGCAACACTCCACACTATATCATCAACACGCTGTGTATAGTGATCAATACTCAGTCATCTACTATCCAGCACCCCACACTATACCATCAACACGCCTAGTGTAGTAACCAATACCCCACACCCACTATCCAACAAGTGTAGAGACCAACACCCAGTCATCTACTAACACCCCACATTATACCATCAACACGACCTGCTGTCTAATGGCTATACGAATATATCCAAGATTTATATATAAACATTACCTAGACCTCAGATAATGTTGGTGGTGTCAGTATATTTGCATATATTGTACTGATGTTATAAATAGCTACAATCAAGGGAATAACACTAAAATGAATGATACTAAAGTAATGCTAAAATTACAAAAACGTACCGGAATTTAGCGCAGACTAGAAATAAAAACCCCGAAACATTAGACTAAAATGGCCAAGAAGAAGAGGTAAACATCATATACATCATACCGAACAACGACGAGAAATATATTCAGCAGGGAGTTCACAATTGATAGGTTAATGAAAGAAGGAGAAGAAATAACAGTTACAAGGACATTAGGTTTGTAGACAGCTTTAGATTCGTGTGACAGTATATAGATCAGCTGGCTAAAAAGATAATTGATGAAAGGTTGACATGGACACTGAAATAGTTCACAAACATTACGCATGATGTAACGGCAGAGCCTGTGCAGAGCACCATATGTACCATAGGTACAATGACATCTAAATATTCGAGAAAAACACACGGATAGTTTTGAATGGTATAATTAAACAGATATACCACCGATATACATGTTTTACTCACTCAAACATATTCCTGTATAATGATGATTACAATTAAGAACATATTGTCATGGAACATTTCAATCTGAAAACACTTTGTGATGTATATGATTATTACGTTAATACAAACGCATTGATGTTATGCGACATTTTTGAGGAATTTAGGAATGTCTCTGTGAAATATTGCAAACTAACTCTACTAATTATAGTGCACCAGGACTAGTTTCTGATGTCAGGTTAAATATATCGGGTGTAGAACTTGAAATATTGACAGACTCTGACGCGTTCCTGATGATTGACAGTGAAAAAAGTGGTGGAATTAGTACGATTCCACATAAATACGCCAAAGAAAATAATGAATATTAATGAATATCGCTTGCTGTGATGTCACTATGAAAGCTGTGCGTGTTGAAAAAATTCGTACTACCCTGTTATTTTTCTATGATAAACTCAACGTCCTCTTTTCTTGACCCAGTTTAGTACCTGGCCACCATTGTTAAACTCCATTGTAATCAATAATTTTCATCTGGAAGTTATTTCATGACATTTAAGATGCAGAGCATTCAATAATCAGGATTAAATAGACTTTTGTTAAACTATATTAGTATTAAATTTTAGAACAACAATTAATATTTAATTTAATTTGAGTGAATGCGCCAAATGAAGAATGACATGAAAAAAGATGGGAAAAAAGAACCGGTATTACTTGATTCACTTTCAGTAGCAAATATTCTCACCTTAGGGGCCCTAAGCTACATCATTTTCAGGTTTAAATTAAAGTGCAGGAGGCCAAATCAAAAGAAGTACATACAAAAGAAGTACATCAAACTGTTTGTTCTACAAATGCTTTAATTTAGTAGAGAGCAAAGTGGTACTTGTCATTTCAATGCTTTTTTTATTGCTTGTTTGTTTGTTTGTTTGTTTCTTACTCCTTTCTTGCAGTATTCACATCTCTGAAAATCCTGCAGAAAGTCAGTAATGTATTGTAACTCGTGTTGCATTTCACCAATGAAGGGACTCAGTTCTTTTACGATTTTGATTGTGTAGGGTGCTGCAATGATACCTGCTGAAACCATAGCAATTTTAGCTACATTAGTGTGCAAGAACAAATTCTTGTGTAACCTATTAGCTACGGTAATTTAAAGTGCAAGCATATTTTTATGTAGTGGGTGGCTAGATATATTCTGTACAAACGTTCAAAATAGATGCATAAATATTATTTGTGTATGCCAAAAAGTCTACAATGTATGTATGTGCTAGTGTATTATTAGCAAGGAAGATAACAAAAATCACATAATTTAACTTCCAATCCCCTTTATGAGGTATGTATGTGTACATTTGTTTTTAAAAATGTAGGTGAGCCAGCATTTAAAAAAGTATTATTCATACTCCTAAACAAGTGCATTTTGAAGACAAAAAAAAATGTTGGTTTTTGTTTAAATGTTTTCTATCCATCCTCTTCAATTATTTTCTAGTTAGAAGGCATATTAAATGAGGTTGTATTTTTGTCACACTTGCTTTGGTATTGGTGCAGCAAGTACGAACGTTTTCATTTTTATTTATTTAACTAAACATATTGCAATATATATTTAACTATGTTGCATGTGTATGTGACATAAACAGTTACCATTTGACCTTTATCATCAATTTTAGCAAAATGTTCATATCGTTGTATGTAAGTCTTCCCTTTGGTTAGTTGTAGCTAAACGGAACCACTTACCACCCCCAGGCGAGACTACTTGTGTACAGCAAATCTTTATCCTTCTACGCTCTGTGATCGGATTTTGTACACTGTGAATTAAGAATTATCATAAGTCCTTTCCTATGTTACTGATGCTATAGTCTCATGCAGCGCTTTGTGCACAAGTCTACTTGCTACCATCGCCATCAGAGTCTTTATGTCTTCCTCGTACGCTTCTTTGTGGTGTATTGACATCGTTGGCTCACTTATATCGTCCTATCTTTCTTACCAATGTGTCACAAACATGAAGCCCACACAATTGGCTCTTCATTCGTCCACATAGCAAAGTTCTCACATGCATATTGTGCAAACATTTTAAACCCTTTCCCAGTCGCAGAACTTATTTTTATTTTTGATCGCAGAGTATATTTGATCTGCTTTATATTAAGTGATGGCCTCAGTAGACAATGAGGTGGTTCTAATCTATATAGATACAAAATCACAATGAGGCGGTTCTAATCTATTTAGATAAAAACAATCACCTTTGGCAGAACAGAACCACGCACCAATCAATCGGAAATCCTCCCCGATAGACCTAGACTGAGCGAACGTAGTTCCAACATAACGTAAAACTAAAATGTATAAGATTTGCTGTATACTGATAACTGTCGTTTTCCGTAGTAGTGACTGGTACAATCAGTACACATGCTCTGCATAATCATTCGCTTTAATCAAACAGGTTTGGTGATTTGTTCAATATCACAATTGTAGCACTTTATCTTCTCCATTTATTTTAGTAAGATTTTAAATAGCAGGATAGTACGTCTGCTCCAGCAAATATTGATTTTCCAAAGATAATATTTCCCTAGTCTTACTGCGCTAGTAAATATAGATTTTTGAATAATTATACCAGAGTGATCAGTTTCAGAAGCCCTGGTTTCATAACAAAAACTCTTTGTTTTTCAACAAACTCTGAGGGGGGAGGGGGTGTCGGTACTTTTGTGTTTTGCTTTGAGTTTGTTTTTAATATAAAAACTTGGCAAAGATGCAAAAGGGTGCGTGATCATCAACTTGGAATATATCAGTTTGATCGACTATCGTGTCTATTTAATGACAGATTGTATGATGCTTACCTTGCCCGCTTTAAGACCTCAATTGTCACAACAGTATGCCCAGTGATAAAAAGCCACATGCCACCTATAATTGGACTACTCATCTGCCAATTCGTGTTTCTTTTCCTGATACAGATGGATGTTATTTCATTTATTCTGTGTTATTTATTGAAATGAAACATTTACAGTAGCCTAAGATCTTCTGTAACTTTCCACTCGATACGATACATAAAATGAAGCATTCACAATATCCTAAGCTCTTCTGTAACTTTCCACTCGCATAGATCCATAAATACATTTACCATTTCGGAAAATAATCGGTGAAATTTTGTATTTTAATAAACCAGTAAGTGAATCTTCAAGACCTCTCTTATGTCAATTAAGCGTGAATAGACAAATGCTCCTTCAGTTGAAAAGCAAACAAACATTATTTTTGTCACCCGTAAACTTTTTCGATATTTAATTTATTTCTTACTAAAACATATGATTATAAATCGGTTCCTTTTCTAAAGATAATTTTGTTTTCTAAATCATCTGCACTGAAAAAGTGTTCGATACACATACACACACATGCTTGCACACACACACACACACACACACACACATATATATATATATATATATATATATATATATATATATATATATATATATATATATATATACGTCACTAATTAGATTTCATTGTACTAATCACGTTCCGCCTTGCGAGCGATCCGTTAATTTGCATTGTACCAAGTAGAGTCGTACAGCCTTGTTCCATTTATACATTTTTTCTTGTATCTTTTTTGGAAATATCCACAAGCAAACATCATGTAGATTCTGTAAAGTAATTACGCTTTTGCGTTTTGATCTTGTGTCTCTTCAGTAATCGTCCTATGTACCTTTGTGAGCATTCTACTCGAATCGATAGATTCCGAACGCGCAAGAGCTAGTTTCACATCAGTTTTATGTTGTTATTTGTCAGTTTTTAGTTCATATATAACTATTCCTTGCATACATATAATTCTTTCCAATCACCTAACAGGTTCCTTTTTTATTTGCCTGTGTTCTACAATATCCTACGCATACGTAGAAGGTGGGACAATTCTTAAATATGTTGACCTTAATATATTTTCAAACATGCTTACATAATAACGATTTATTTTCCATACACGTCATGTACAGATCGTCGTAGGAACAAGAAATCCATGCAATAAGCGAGATTAGACTACCTTGTTACATCTAAGAAAATAAAATTGTATTTTCAGGAAATTATTACAGTTACTAATGCATAATAATATCTCAAAATTTATATTTAAAAAACAAACTTTACAAGCATGTTCAAGTTTACCTACTTTGTTAAAACTGAATATTAAATTCTATGTCACTAGCTATTTTATCGTTTCTTGCAATATTCCTACTAATTTTGCGCTGAGAAGTATCGTTGCCTGTAAACAGGAGATTTATGCTACCAAGTAAGTTTCCCAATTTTTAGGACAACGACTCATACAACCACAGGATTAATTGTCTCTATGAATCATCTGTTGTTAGAGAGTATATAAACTGTCCCCATCAAAAAATAATTCTAAGCCACTGAAAGCAAGGTGGAGCAACTTTCGGCGACCTATTGTCTTTAATATTCTGATTTCAGCCAGTTTGCGACCAAATCCAGGTATGTAACCGTCGACTCTGTTACTTGTCAGATTCAGTTTCGAACATTTTATTGATTTTTGTACAAAATGCAATGTGCTCAGACCATAAGTTATCACAACATTTTCTTGGGTCCTCTCACTTACAATTATTATTCACTTGTTATTGGGAATGGGTTGCACTTGCTGTTGTTGTTTGTTGTTTGATGGTTTCTAAAAAGGATTTTTCTATAGTTTACATATTTTGTTAAAAGTGCCTTTAATACCACACACAACATTCTTTGGAAGGTGCGCAGAGTCTGCCAAACTTGTAATTTTTATTCCGTTACCATAACGACGCGTTAGAAGAAATAAAATATTATTAATAACAAAATCTGTATGGATTATCAATTCTACATTTTGCCATAGATCGTAAACGTGGTTTCAACAGACATACGGGTAGATAGATAGATAGAAAATTAAATAAACAAACGTATTCTTTGGCAGAGTAATAACTTTTGAAACAGTTCTTTCAAAATAGCGAAAGGGCATTTTTCACCGACTTTTACGGTTTTACCGCTCTTTACTTTTGTTTAAAATTCGGATGAAGGAATCTTTTATATGTGTCTTTGGCTATTACACGCTTCAAGCTCTCTAAGCATTCATTATTTTCACAGTTTGTTGACAATAAAATATAAAGAATGAGATATTTTCAAGAATTTGTCAATACAGGCAACTGTAGTTGCTTCTTCTTATCAGAGTAATGGCAGTTCAATAAATTAGAGCTTAAAGAATGTTTTATCAGGTCCAGTATTTATCCATGCCAACATGAAAATTTCTCTTTTTCGTTAAGTTATCAAAGCTGATGATATTACCTGCAATTTTAATGAACAATCTATATTTCCGTCGTCAGAAGAAAAAAAAAATTAAAATGTCCCTTAGGAATTTCAGGTTGAAACAAGGAAGATTTCAGTTTTAATTCTCTTTCCCTTTATAAGATGGATATCAACAACTCTGTAACTCTTCATCGTTTACATCGTTTACATCTTTATCTATTCATTGTAATCCTATGCTACTTGTTATAATTATTTATGTCATCCATTAATTATATTTTCATATTTTATTTTCAAAAACTATTGGCATTATTTTCTTTTAGAAAAGTACTTCTCGTCGGATAGTATTAAATTATTCATATTAAGGAATAATGGTACGTTCTTGTTTTATTCCAGTATTTTCGAAACGTATTTAAAGAGATGTAGAAGTTCAATAACAACTGATGTTCTACATGTAGGGAAATTATAAAGAAAGCTAATTCAAGCCTCTCTTGAATTTAGGGAATGCATCACTTCGAGAGGGCTTGTACGTGTATATATTTTAGTTTTGTAATGGAAGTACAACTATCATATGTTTTAAATAAAGTACATTTTAAAACTTCCGTTTGTATCCGTTGCTAACGTCTCCATGCCCAGATAATTACCTCCTCATATTTTTCTCTAGGTTATTATTGTTGTCGTAGTTGCTGTTGTTTTGCTAGATTTGCAATCTTTTATTACCTATCGGTGAAGTCTTCAAACTTTAGGATACTATTAGAGTGGTCTGTCGATGTGCACGACGGATGCAGAATTTAGATATATCTTCAAGGGGCGATGTTTGATGGGATGAGACCACTGTTGCATAGATGTATCTAATGAGGAGGTTTGGGTATAACTGAGGAAACTTTGGGATAATGCTGATTGACTGCAATATTCTAGTTATCTTATGTAGTATCCTCGTCGTATCTTAAGTCGGCAGCTTGTTCTTATTCTTGTCTATGATAATGCACTTTTATCATCATCATAAACATCATCATCATCATCATCAACAACTTCGTCCTCATTATTATTATTATTATTATTAATGGTATTATTATTATTGCATTCTTTAAATAGAATGAAGAGGTCAACCATAGCTGTTCTTCTGCTGGCGATGATACTGATGTCGTCTATTCACCAGAACGAGGCTCAGGGGGGAGGGGGAGGGGGAATGGGAGGGGGAGGGGGACGGGGACGGGGACGGGGAGGGGGAGGCTTCGGTGGCTTACTAGGCTTAGGTCTCGGCTTTGGTTTGCTCGGTAGCTTGTTCGGAGGGGGCGGAGGGGGCGGAGGGGGTGGAGGGTACGGATATCCAGGATACTATGGTGGCGGATATCCAGGACCCTATGGAGGATATCCAGGACCCTATGGCGGATATCCAGGATTCTATGGCGGATATCCAGGATACTCTGGTGTCGTATATTCAGGATACTATGGTGGCGGATATCCAGGATTTCCTGGTGGATACCCCGTCTATGGATGATATATCTTCTAGATAAGGTAAGAAGGTAACAATTTACACAAGAGATCGATACGAATTCGGTCATACTAAATCATGACTTGTCCTCATTTAAGAAAGTGAATGCTGAACATTCCCTCAGAAAAGCCAATTGAAATTTATACAACCACGGTTGGTTCTTATGAAGAGAGCATTTTAACAACACAATGCATGAAATTAATATTGACAACAAATTTAAAATATAGAAAGAATTAGGATATCTCAGACTGTCGAAGTATCAATCGTAACATTAACGACTTTGCTGCGTCAAAACCCCAAAGTGTGCTTACATGCGTGAGTCTCCTTGCTCATAAAAAGGTAACTTGCATTTGAATACTTGCCACACTGCATTGTGTTTTTACAATATGCAGATAATTGGATAGGACTATTTGTGTCCTGTCACAGAACTCTTTTCCAAATCATGTTTTACATATCTGCATTCAAAAATTACTTTTCTCCGTGTATGCATACACGCTTGAACATGTTATTCTAGAGGTTCTCATTTTGCGGAGTCACAGTTTCTAGTCTTTGTTTTTACATAAGCAGTTTAGAAAGATAAAGAGATAGACTAAAGTGACCAATAGTAGTTTTATTAGATTTAACGGGTTCAATTGCAAATATCTTAAGTAGCGCTCTAGGATAGATATATAAGGTCCACGGACCTTATTTGATTGCTGTCCCATAAGCAATGTTCGGTTTTCTAGAACATGTTTTGAAGAATGTGACATAAAAGATTAATTGTTTCTTCAAAGTATTACATTTCAATTATGGCCGTTATCAGAAAAGATGACGTCACACACTAAACATCTGAGCACATCTCAAGGGTACAAGATATGGCGGACTGATGGAAAATAATGCACATTTAGCGTTCCTAAATATAAAATTGACTAAACTTATGAAAAGTTAAAGGAAGCAAAATGACAGAGACTGTACAAAGTGTTAGTTCAACCAGAGTAACTTACTGCTCCTGAAATAAAACTGTTGGAAAAGTCTAAAAATGTGACAAAATAAAGTGATGGGAGTCATTCCCAGCCACAACGAACATGGGATTCTTAGCTGCCAAACATTCATTGGTCTGCAGATAATCATTACATATATTAAATTAATGATGTTGATACTATTTTAATACCGTAATATATATAACAAGCTTAATGAGGACACATAAACTCTTTCTACATGTTGTAAGGCACCGTGCACGTAAATGTGCTTGGTGAAATTTTCATGATGCGACGGTATTTTTTGTTCAAAGCAAGGTTGTTCATTTTATGATAGCTAAGAAAGCTAAGATTCTGGTTACGTGTTATTTTATTTAAGAAAAGAATGTTCAGCTATTCAAATTATTCTGATCAAGATTCTAAATTCTCTCTGTCGTCAATCGTTTCTTTCTTCAGGCTTTACATTTATATCTTGTTTTCTGTGTTATTTTATACGAATGGTTAAGATAAGCGTTATTTTCGATTACTTGAATCAAAACCCTTTCTGCACACCATGCTTGCAAACAGAATCTAACTTTATCATCAATTGTTTATGTAAATAGTACCCAAATAACAGCCATCAATACTTTGTCGATTGGTTGTACCCGTGGGCAATCATCAGATATAAAGTGTGACGTCATCACTATAGTTTCTAATAATTTTGTCTATACAAAGAAACTCGCTCTTTCAGAATATTCATGTATATTGTCTTTTATTTTCCGAACATGCAATACAATGTTGGAATTATTTTCATTCCTAAAGACATTTTTTAAAATTTATTTTAGCATTCTTTACCAGGGAGGATTACAAGACATCAAAGAGTAGCCTGTGCCAAACTCACATCGAAAACAAATGAAGACGACTTTTCCTCGTACCATTTCAATATATAATTAACTATGTTTCAAAATAAACCTCACTTATCTTTTCTAAGTATATTTTGTATGATGTTGTGTTATTATTACAAACGTCCTTAATGTCGCAAATATGTAGAGAAGACTATGCTTGTGATATTTAAATGTTGTTCTCCCTGCAGTGTGATTAATATACAGGTAATTTTCATAATGTGGGTAACTAAGGTGCGCATTGTAAAGAAATAAGTGTCGTATGTTAAAACCAGAAGTATGCGTTTCGACTCTTGTTTAGGGTAATAATCCTCTTTTATACAAGTTGAGAACCACCCATCCCTCCTTCGGGGTGTTACCTGGTACAGATCCGATATAACTAACTCCAAGGGAAGAAATCTATAGACAGTAAGATGAGTAAAGGTGCAGATTGCAATGTCAAGGAATGGCTTGATGAAGTTAACTCAGAACTCAAAACATGTTCGTGCCAGTGACAAAGTGTGCCAGAGCCATGTGTACCAAACATCCAATCCTGGACAGTAAAAGCAACCAAACAAATTTCATCATGGTTATCTTGCTATCACAAATCAATACATAAGAGTTATAAAGCAAGAGCTTACAGTGGTACCAATTGTGTTAAAATATTATACAACTGTTTGATTGCCAAATTAATGTGCGAAAAATTAAAACCGCACAATCAAACAAAAAGCTAGGTATTCACAGGCGAAGATGAAAAACAGTTTAACTGAACCAACATATGTCACATCTGTGATGAAAAATAATCAGTAAAGATAAAATTCAAGTCCACGTTCATTTAGCATGTAAATATAAAGATTCTACTCATAACTATTACAATATAATTATAATTATCCAAAATACATACCAATGTCATGTTATGACTATCATCTGTTCATCAAGACATTGATCTAAAATGATCCATCAGAAGAGGTAAACATCATACCGAACAACGACGAGAAATATATTCAGGAGGGATTTCATAGTTGATAGGCGAAGTCAAAGAAGAAGAAGAAATAACAGTTAAAAGACGTTATAGCTTTAGATTCATGTGACAGTATACAGATCAGCTGGCTAAAAGGTTAAGTGATGACAAGTTGACGTGGACACTGAAACAGATCACAAACATCGTGCACAATGTAACGGTTGAGCACAATCTCTACCAGAGTTTCAATGACACCTAAATAAAACACATTTACCCATACGACTGCATTGACAGCTTTGAAAGGATTAATTAAACAGATATACCACTGATATACATGATCTACACGCTACCTAACGATCCACACATATATAATGATGACTACAGTTAATTGCAAGATGTCATGGAACATTTCAACCTGAAAACACTTAGTGATCTACATTATTATTACGTTAAGAAAGACGCAAGTAGTAATGTGGGACGCTTGAGCGACTAACAGGAAATAACATTACGCCGTAGGTTTACACTATGGGCCTATCTGGTGACAATGGGAATTTAACATTACGCTTCCATGTTGAAAAAAATTGATGTCGGTGTGTATGCGGGTTAGAAGGAAAATGTGAAATAGTGATCTACTATCCAAGACTTAGTGATCTACTATCCTGCCCTTAGTTATCGACTATGCAATACCCCACATATACTATCAAACACGCCCTGTGCAGTGAAATATACCCTACAGTTACTAACCAATACGCCGTGTGCACTGACCAATACAATACAGTAACTATCCAACACGCCGTGGATAGCGACCAATACTCTACACTATACCATTAACACACCGTGTCTAGTCACCAATACTCAGTCATATACTATCCAGTACCCACACTACACCATCAACATGATGTGTGTAGTAACCAATACTCTACACTTACAATCCGTCATGCCGTGTGTAGTAAGCAACACTCCACACTATATCATCAACACGCTGTGTATAGTGATCAATACTCAGTCATCTACTATCCAGCACCCCACACTATACCATCAACACGCCTAGTGTAGTAACCAATACCCCACACCCACTATCCAACAAGTGTAGAGACCAACACCCAGTCATCTACTAACACCCCACATTATACCATCAACACGACGTGTATAGTGACTTGCTGTCTAATGGCTATACGAATATATCCAAGATTTATATATAAACATTACCTAGACCTCAGATAATGTTGGTGGTGTCAGTATATTTGCATATATTGTACTGATGTTATAAATAGCTACAATCAAGGGAATAACACTAAAATGAATGATTCTAAAGTAATGCTAAAATTACAAAAACGTACCGGAATTTAGCGCAGACTAGAAATTAAAACCCCGAAACATTAGACTAAAATGGCCAAGAAGAAGAGGTAAACATCATAAACATCATACCGAACAACGACGAGAAATATATTCAGCAGGGAGTTCACAATTGATAGGTTAATGAATGAAGGAGAAGAAATAACAGTTACAAGGACATTAGGTTTGTAGACAGCTTTAGATTCGTGTGACAGTATATAGATCAGCTGGCTAAAAAGATAATTGATGAAAGGTTGACATGGACACTGAAATAGTTCACAAACATTACGCATGATGTAACGGCAGAGCCTGTGCAGAGCACCATATGTACCATAGGTACAATGACATCTAAATATTCGAGAAAAACACACGGATAGTTTTGAATGGTATAATTAAACAGATATACCACCGATATACATGTTTTACTCACTCAAACATATTCCTGTATAATGATGATTACAATTAAGAACATATTGTCATGGAACATTTCAATCTGAAAACACTTTGTGATGTATATGATTATTACGTTAATACAGACGCATTGATGTTATGCGACATTTTTGAGGAATTTAGGAATGTCTCTGTGAAATATTGCAAACTAACTCTACTAATTATAGTGCACCAGGACTAGTTTCTGATGTCAGGTTAAATATATCGGGTGTAGAACTTGAAATATTGACAGACTCTGACGCGTTCCTGATGATTGACAGTGAAAAAAGTGGTGGAATTAGTACGATTCCACATAAATACGCCAAAGAAAATAATGAATATTAATGAATATCGCTTGCTGTGATGTCACTATGAAAGCTGTGCGTGTTGAAAAAATTCGTACTACCCTGTTATTTTTCTATGATAAACTCAACGTCCTCTTTTCTTGACCCAGTTTAGTACCTGGCCACCATTGTTAAACTCCATTGTAATCAATAATTTTCATCTGGAAGTTATTTCATGACATTTAAGATGCAGAGCATTCAATAATCAGGATTAAATAGACTTTTGTTAAACTATATTAGTATTAAATTTTAGAACAACAATTAATATTTAATTTAATTGGAGTGAATGCGCCAAATGAAGAATGACATGAAAAAAGATGGGAAAAAAGAACCGGTATTACTTGATAAACTTTCAGTAGCAAATATTCTCACCTTAGGGACCCTAAGCTACATCATTTTCAGGTTTAAATTAAAGTGCAGGAGGCCAAATCAAAAGAAGTACATACAAAAGAAGTACATCAAACTGTTTGTTCTACAAATGCTTTAATTTAGTAGAGAGCAAAGTGGTACTTGTCATTTCAATGTTTTTTTTATTGCTTGTTTGTTTGTTTGTTTGTTTGTTTCTAACTCCTTTCTTGCAGTATTCACATCTCTGAAAATCCTGCAGAAAGTCAGTAATGTATTGTAACTCGTGTTGCATTTCACCAATGAAGGGACTCAGTTCTTTTACGATTTTGATTGTGTAGGGTGCTGCAATGATACCTGCTGAAACCATAGCAATTTTAGCTACATTAGTGTGCAAGAACAAATTCTTGTGTAACCTATTAGCTACGGTAATTTAAAGTGCAAGCATATTTTTATGTAGTGGGTGGCTAGATATATTCTGTACAAACGTTCAAAATAGATGCATAAATATTATTTGTGTATGCCAAAAAGTCTACAATGTATGTATGTGCTAGTGTATTATTAGCAAGGAAGATAACAAAAATCACATAATTTAACTTCCAATCCCCTTTATGAGGTATGTATGTGTACATTTGTTTTTAAAAATGTAGGTGAGCCAGCATTTAAAAAAGTATTATTCATACTCCTAAACAAGTGCATTTTGAAGACAAAAAAAAATGTTGGTTTTTGTTTAAATGTTTTCTATCCATCCTCTTCAATTATTTTCTAGTTAGAAGGCATATTAAATGAGGTTGTATTTTTGTCACACTTGCTTTGGTATTGGTGCAGCAAGTACGAACGTTTTCATTTTTATTTATTTAACTAAACATATTGCAATATATATTTAACTATGTTGCATGTGTATGTGACATAAACAGTTACCATTTGACCTTTATCATCAATTTTAGCAAAATGTTCATATCGTTGTATGTAAGTCTTCCCTTTGGTTAGTTGTAGCTAAACGGAACCACTTACCACCCCCAGGCGAGACTACTTGTGTACAGCAGATCTTTATCCTTCTACGCTCTGTGATCGGATTTTGTACACTGTGAATTAAGAATTATCATAAGTCCTTTCCTATGTTACTGATGCTATAGTCTCATGCAGCGCTTTGTGCACAAGTCTACTTGCTACCATCGCCATCAGAGTCTTTATGTCTTCCTCGTACGCTTCTTTGTGGTGTATTGACATCGTTGGCTCACTTATATCGTCCTATCTTTCTTACCAATGTGTCACAAACATGAAGCCCACACAATTGGCTCTTCATTCGTCCACATAGCAAAGTTCTCACATGCATATTGTGCAAACATTTTAAACCCTTTCCCAGTCGCAGAACTTATTTTTATTTTTGATCGCAGAGTATATTTGATCTGCTTTATATTAAGTGATGGCCTCAGTAGACAATGAGGTGGTTCTAATCTATATAGATACAAAATAACAATGAGGCGGTTCTAATCTATTTAGATAAAAACATACACCTCTGGCAGAACAGAACCACGCACCAATCAATCGGAAATCCTCCCCGATAGACCTAGACTGAGCGAACGTAGTTCCAACATAACGTAAAACTAAAATGTATAAGATTTGCTGTATACTGATAACTGTCGTTTTCCGTAGTAGTGACTGGTACAATCAGTACACATGCTCTGCATAATCATTCGCTTTAATCAAACAGGTTTGGTGATTTGTTCAATATCACAATTGTAGCACTTTATCTTCTCCATTTATTTTAGTAAGATTTTAAATAGCAGGATAGTACGTCTGCTCCAGCAAATATTGATTTTCCAAAGATAATATTTCCCTAGTCTTACTGCGCTAGTAAATATAGATTTTTGAATAATTATACCAGAGTGATCAGTTTCAGAAGCCCTGGTTTCATAACAAAAACTCTTTGTTTTTCAACAAACTCTGAGGGGGGAGGGGGTGTCGGTTCTTTTGTGTTTTGCTTTGAGTTTGTTTTTAATATAAAAACTTGGCAAAGATGCAAAAGGGTGCGTGATCATCAACTTGGAATATATCAGTTTGATCGACTATCGTGTCTATTTAATGACAGATTGTATGATGCTTACCTTGCCCGCTTTAAGACCTCAATTGTCACAACAGTATGCCCAGTGATGGTGGCGGATATCCAGGATTTAATGGTGGATACCCTGTCTATGGATGATATATCTTCTAGATAAGGTAAGAAGGTAACAATTTACACAAGAGATCGATACGAATTCGGTCATACTAAATCATGACTTGTCCTCATTTAAGAAAGTGAATGCTGAACATTCCCTCAGAAAAGCCAATTGAAATTTATACAACCACGGTTGGTTCTTATGAAGAGAGCATTTTAACAACACAATGCATGAAATTAATATTGACAACAAATTTAAAATATAGAAAGAATTAGGATATCTCAGACTGTCGAAGTATCAATCGTAACATTAACGACTTTGCTGCGTCAAAACCCCAAAGTGTGCTTACATGCGTGAGTCTCCTTGCTCATAAAAAGGTAACTTGCATTTGAATACTTGCCACACTGCATTGTGTTTTTACAATATGCAGATAATTGGATAGGACTATTTGTGTCCTGTCACAGAACTCTTTTCCAAATCATGTTTTACATATCTGCATTCAAAAATTACTTTTCTCCGTGTATGCATACACGCTTGAACATGTTATTCTAGAGGTTCTCATTTTGCGGAGTCACAGTTTCTAGTCTTTGTTTTTACATAAGCAGTTTAGAAAGATAAAGAGATAGACTAAAGTGACCAATAGTAGTTTTATTAGATTTAACGGGTTCAATTGCAAATATCTTAAGTAGCGCTCTAGGATAGATATATAAGGTCCACGGACCTTATTTGATTGCTGTCCCATAAGCAATGTTCGGTTTTCTAGAACATGTTTTGAAGAATGTGACATAAAAGATTAATTGTTTCTTCAAAGTATTACATTTCAATTATGGCCGTTATCAGAAAAGATGACGTCACACACTAAACATCTGAGCACATCTCAAGGGTACAAGATATGGCGGACTGATGGAAAATAATGCACATTTAGCGTTCCTAAATATAAAATTGACTAAACTTATGAAAAGTTAAAGGAAGCAAAATGACAGAGACTGTACAAAGTGTTAGTTCAACCAGAGTAACTTACTGCTCCTGAAATAAAACTGTTGGAAAAGTCTAAAAATGTGACAAAATAAAGTGATGGGAGTCATTCCCAGCCACAACGAACATGGAATTCTTAGCTGCCAAACATTCATTGGTCTGCAGATAATCATTACATATATTAAATTAATGATGTTGATACTATTTTAATACCGTAATATATATAACAAGCTTAATGAGGACACATAAACTCTTTCTACATGTTGTAAGGCACCGTGCACGTAAATGTGCTTGGTGAAATTTTCATGATGCGACGGTATTTTTTGTTCAAAGCAAGGTTGTTCATTTTATGATAGCTAAGAAAGTTAAGATTCTGGTTACGTGTTATTTTATTTAAGAAAAGAATGTTCAGCTATTCAAATTATTCTGATCAAGATTCTAAATTCTCTCTGTCGTCAATCGTTTCTTTCTTCAGGCTTTACATTTATATCTTGTTTTCTGTGTTATTTTATACGAATGGTTAAGATAAGCGTTATTTTCGATTACTTGAATCAAAACCCTTTCTGCACACCATGCTTGCAAACAGAATCTAACTTTATCATCAATTGTTTATGTAAATAGTACCCAAATAACAGCCATCAATACTTTGTCGATTGGTTGTACCCGTGGGCAATCATCAGATATAAAGTGTGACGTCATCACTATAGTTTCTAATAATTTTGTCTATACAAAGAAACTCGCTCTTTCAGAATATTCATGTATATTGTCTTTTATTTTCCGAACATGCAATACAATGTTGGAATTATTTTCATTCCTAAAGACATTTTTTAAAATTTATTTTAGCATTCTTTACCAGGGAGGATTACAAGACATCAAAGAGTAGCCTGTGCCAAACTCACATCAAAAGAAATAAAGACGACTTTTCCTCGTACCATTTCAATATATAATTAACTATGTTTCAAAATAAACCTCACTTATCTTTTCTAAGTATATTTTGTATAATTTTGTGTTATTATTACAAACGTCCTTAATGTCGCAAATATGTGGAGAAGACTGTGCTTGTGATATTTAAATGTTGTTCTCCCTGCAGTGTGATTAATATACAGTTAATTTTCATAATGTGGGTAACTAAGGTGCGCATTGTAAAGAAATAAGTGTCGTATGTTAAAACCAGAAGTATGCGTTTCGACTCTTGTTTAGGGTAATAATCCTCTTTTATACAAGTTGAGAACCACCTCTCTGCCTGTTGACCGACCACTAAATAAAAATCAGATCAAATATACTCCGCGATCTAAATCAGCTCCCTCGATTAGGTAAGGTTTAAAATAAGACAAAAAATGTGATAAATTTGCATTTTGGGGCTAACACATAAACCGCATGATACAGTCACTTTATGTATGCAATACGCGGAGTACAAAGTACTATCACAGAGCGTAGACAAATATATGCTATAGAAAGGCCCCCTCCCCCACCCATCCCTCCTTCGGGGTGTTACCTGGTACAGATCCGATATAACTAACTCCAAGGGAAGAAATCTATAGACAGTAAGATGAGTAAAGGTGCAGATTGCAATGTCAAGGAATGGCTTGATGAAGTTAACTCAGAACTCAAAACATGTTCGTGCCAGTGACAAAGTGTGCCAGAGCCATGTGTACCAAACGTCCAATCCTGGACAGTAAAAACAACCAAACAAATTTCATCATGGTTATCTTGCTATCACAAATCAATACATAAGAGATATAAAGCAAGAGCTTACAGTGGTACCAATTGTGTTAAAATATTATACAACTGTTTGATTGCCAAATTAATGTGCGAAAAATTACAACCGCACAATCAAACAAAAAGCTAGGTATTCACAGGCGAAGATGAAAAACAGTTTAACTGAACCAACATATGTCACATCTGTGATGAAAAATAATCAGTAAAGATAAAATTCAAGTCCACGTTCATTTAGCATGTAAATATAAAGATTCTACTCATAACTATTACAATATAATTATAATTATCCAAAATACATACCAATGTCATGTTATGACTATCATCTGTTCATCAAGACATTGATCTAAAATGATCCATCAGAAGAGGTAAACATCATACCGAACAACGACGAGAAATATATTCAGGAGGGATTTCATAGTTGATAGGCGAAGTCAAAGAAGAAGAAGAAATAACAGTTAAAAGACGTTATAGCTTTAGATTCATGTGACAGTATACAGATCAGCTGGCTAAAAGGTTAAGTGATGACAAGTTGACGTGGACACTGAAACAGATCACAAACATCGTGCACAATGTAACGGTTGAGCACAATCTCTACCAGAGTTTCAATGACACCTAAATAAAACACATTTACCCATACGACTGCATTGACAGCTTTGAAAGGATTAATTAAACAGATATACCACTGATATACATGATCTACACGCTACCTAACGATCCACACATATATAATGATGACTACAGTTAATTGCAAGATGTCATGGAACATTTCAACTTGAAAACACTTAGTGATCTACATTATTATTACGTTAAGAAAGACGCAAGTAGTAATGTGGGACGCTTGAGCGACTAACAGGAAATAACATTACGCCGTAGGTTTACACTATGGGCCTATCTGGTGACAATGGAAATTTAACATTACTCTTCCATGTTGAAAAAAATTGATGTCGGTGTGTATGCGGGTTAGAAGGAAAATGTGAAATAGTGATCTACTATCCAAGACTTAGTGATCTACTATCCTGCCCTTAGTTATCGACTATGCAATACCCCACATATACTATCAAACACGCCCTGTGCAGTGAAATATACCCTACAGTTACTAACCAATACGCCGTGTGCACTGACCAATACAATACAGTAACTATCCAACACGCCGTGGATAGCGACCAATACTCTACACTATACCATTAACACACCGTGTCTAGTCACCAATACTCAGTCATATACTATCCAGTACCCACACTACACCATCAACATGATGTGTGTAGTAACCAATACTCTACACTTACAATCCGTCATGCCGTGTGTAGTAAGCAACACTCCACACTATATCATCAACACGCTGTGTATAGTGATCAATACTCAGTCATCTACTATCCAGCACCCCACACTATACCATCAACACGCCTAGTGTAGTAACCAATACCCCACACCCACTATCCAACAAGTGTAGAGACCAACATCCAGTCATCTACTAACACCCCACATTATACCATCAACACGACGTGTATAGTGACCTGCTGTCTAATGGCTATACGAATATATCCAAGATTTATATATAAACATTACCTAGACCTCAGATAATGTTGGTGGTGTCAGTATATTTGCATATATTGTACTGATGTTATAAATAGCTACAATCAAGGGAATAACACTAAAATGAATGATACTAAAGTAATGCTAAAATTACAAAAACGTACCGGAATTTAACGCAGACTAGAAATAAAAACCCCGAAACATTAGACTAAAATGGCCAAGAAGAAGAGGTAAACATCATATACATCATACCGAACAACGACGAGAAATATATTCAGCAGGGAGTTCACAATTGATAGGTTAATGAAAGAAGGAGAAGAAATAACAGTTACAAGGACATTAGGTTTGTAGACAGCTTTAGATTCGTGTGACAGTATATAGATCAGCTGGCTAAAAAGATAATTGATGAAAGGTTGACATGGACACTGAAATAGTTCACAAACATTACGCATGATGTAACGGCAGAGCCTGTGCAGAGCACCATATGTACCATAGGTACAATGACATCTAAATATTCGAGAAAAACACACGGATAGTTTTGAATGGTATAATTAAACAGATATACCACCGATATACATGTTTTACTCACTCAAACATATTCCTGTATAATGATGATTACAATTAAGAACATATTGTCATGGAACATTTCAATCTGAAAACACTTTGTGATGTATATGATTATTACGTTAATACAGACGCATTGATGTTATGCGACATTTTTGAGGAATTTAGGAATGTCTCTGTGAAATATTGCAAACTAACTCTACTAATTATAGTGCACCAGGACTAGTTTCTGATGTCAGGTTAAATATATCGGGTGTAGAACTTGAAATATTGACAGACTCTGACGCGTTCCTGATGATTGACAGTGAAAAAAGTGGTGGAATTAGTACGATTCCACATAAATACGCCAAAGAAAATAATGAATATTAATGAATATCGCTTGCTGTGATGTCACTATGAAAGCTGTGCGTGTTGAAAAAATTCGTACTACCCTGTTATTTTTCTATGATAAACTCAACGTCCTCTTTTCTTGACCCAGTTTAGTACCTGGCCACCATTGTTAAACTCCATTGTAATCAATAATTTTCATCTGGAAGTTATCTCATGACATTTAAGATGCAGAGCATTCAATAATCAGGATTAAATAGACTTTTGTTAAACTATATTAGTATTAAATTTTAGAACAACAATTAATATTTAATTGAATTTGAGTAAATGCGCCAAATGGAGAATGACATGAAAAAAGATGGGAAAAAAGAACCGGTATTACTTGATTCACTTTCAGTAGCAAATATTCTCACCTTAAGGGCCCTAAGCTACATCATTTTCAGGTTTAAATTAAAGTGCAGGAGGCCAAATCAAAAGAAGTACATACAAAAGAAGTACATCAAACTGTTTGTTCTACAAATGCTTTAATTTAGTAGAGAGCAAAGTGGTACTTGTCATTTCAATGCTTTTTTTATTGCTTGTTTGTTTGTTTGTTTGTTTCTTACTCCTTTCTTGCAGTATTCACATCTCTGAAAATCCTGCAGAAAGTCAGTAATGTATTGTAACTCGTGTTGCATTTCACCAATGAAGGGACTCAGTTCTTTTACGATTTTGATTGTGTAGGGTGCTGCAATGATACCTGCTGAAACCATAGCAATTTTAGCTACATTAGTGTGCAAGAACAAATTCTTGTGTAACCTATTAGCTACGGTAATTTAAAGTGCAAGCATATTTTTATGTAGTGGGTGGCTAGATATATTCTGTACAAACGTTCAAAATAGATGCATAAATATTATTTGTGTATGCCAAAAAGTCTACAATGTATGTATGTGCTAGTGTATTATTAGCAAGGAAGATAACAAAAATCACATAATTTAACTTCCAATCCCCTTTATGAGGTATGTATGTGTACATTTGTTTTTAAAAATGTAGGTGAGCCAGCATTTAAAAAAGTATTATTCATACTCCTAAACAAGTGCATTTTGAAGACAAAAAAAAATGTTGGTTTTTGTTTAAATGTTTTCTATCCATCCTCTTCAATTATTTTCAAGTTAGAAGGCATATTAAATGAGGTTGTATTTTTGTCACACTTGCTTTGGTATTGGTGCAGCAAGTACGAACGTTTTCATTTTTATTTATTTAACTAAACATATTGCAATATATATTTAACTATGTTGCATGTGTATGTGACATAAACAGTTACCATTTGACCTTTATCATCAATTTTAGCAAAATGTTCATATCGTTGTATGTAAGTCTTCCCTTTGGTTAGTTGTAGCTAAACGGAACCACTTACCACCCCCAGGCGAGACTACTTGTGTACAGCAGATCTTTATCCTTCTACGCTCTGTGATCGGATTTTGTACACTGTGAATTAAGAATTATCATAAGTCCTTTCCTATGTTACTGATGCTATAGTCTCATGCAGCGCTTTGTGCACAAGTCTACTTGCTACCATCGCCATCAGAGTCTTTATGTCTTCCTCGTACGCTTCTTTGTGGTGTATTGACATCGTTGGCTCACTTATATCGTCCTATCTTTCTTACCAATGTGTCACAAACATGAAGCCCACACAATTGGCTCTTCATTCGTCCACATAGCAAAGTTCTCACATGCATATTGTGCAAACATTTTAAACCCTTTCCCAGTCGCAGAACTTATTTTTATTTTTGATCGCAGAGTATATTTGATCTGCTTTATATTAAGTGATGGCCCTCAGTAGACAATGAGGTGGTTCTAATCTATATAGATACAAAATAACAAAGAGGCGGTTCTAATCTATTTAGAAAAAAACATACACCTCTGGCAGAACAGAACCACGCACCAATCAATCGGAAATCCACCCGATAGACCTAGACTGAGCGAACGTAGTTCCAACATAACGTAAAACTAAAATGTATAAGATTTGCTGTATACTGATAACTGTCGTTTTCCGTAGTAGTGACTGGTACAATCAGTACACATGCTCTGCATAATCATTCGCTTTAATCAAACAGGTTTGGTGATTTGTTCAATATCACAATTGTAGCACTTTATCTTCTCCATTTATTTTAGTAAGATTTTAAATAGCAGGATAGTACGTCTGCTCCAGCAAATATTGATTTTCCAAAGATAATATTTCCCTAGTCTTACTGCGCTAGTAAATATAGATTTTTGAATAATTATACCAGAGTGATCAGTTTCAGAAGCCCTGGTTTCATAACAAAAACTCTTTGTTTTTCAACAAACTCTGAGGGGGGAGGGGGTGTCGGTTCTTTTGTGTTTTGCTTTGAGTTTGTTTTTAATATAAAAACTTGGCAAAGATGCAAAAGGGTGCGTGATCATCAACTTGGAATATATCAGTTTGATCGACTATCGTGTCTATTTAATGACAGATTGTATGATGCTTACCTTGCCCGCTTTAAGACCTCAATTGTCACAACAGTATGCCCAGTGATAAAAAGCCACATGCCACCTATAATTGGACTACTCATCTGCCAATTCGTGTTTCTTTTCCTGATACAGATGGATGTTATTTCATTTATTCTGTGTTATTTATTGAAATGAAACATTTACAGTAGCCTAAGATCTTCTGTAACTTTCCACTCGATACGATCCATAAAATGAAGCATTCACAATATCCTAAGCTCTTCTGTAACTTTCCACTCGCATAGATCCATAAATACATTTACCATTTCGGAAAATAATCGGTGAAATTTTGTATTTTAATAAACCAGTAAGTGAATCTTCAAGACCTCTCTTATGTCAATTAAGCGTGAATAGACAAATGCTCCTTCAGTTGAAAAGCAAACAAACATTATTTTTGTCACCCGTAAACTTTTTCGATATTTAATTTATTTCTTACTAAAACATATGATTATAAATCGGTTCCTTTTCTAAAGATAATTTTGTTTTCTAAATCATCTGCACTGAAAAAGTGTTCGATACACATACACACACATGCTTGCACACACACACACACACATACACACACACATATATATATATATATATATACATATATATATATATATATATATACGTCACTAATTAGATTTCATTGTACTAATCACGTTCCGCCTTGCGAGCGATCCGTTAATTTGCATTGTACCAAGTAGAGTCGTACAGCCTTGTTCCATTTATACATTTTTTCTTGTATCTTTTTTGGAAATATCCACAAGCAAACATCATGTAGATTCTGTAAAGTAATTACGCTTTTGCGTTTTGATCTTGTATCTCTTCAGTAATCGTCCTATGTACCTTTGTGAGCATTCTACTCGAATGGATAGATTCCGAACGCGCAAGAGCTAGTTTCACATCAGTTTTATGTTGTTATTTGTCAGTTTTTAGTTCATATATAACTATTCCTTGCATACATATAATTCTTTCCAATCACCTAACAGGTTCCTTGTTTTATTTGCCTGTGTTCTATAATATCCTACGCATACGTAGAAGGTGGGACAATTCTTAAATATGTTGACCTTAATATATTTTCAAACATGCTTACATAATAACGATTTATTTTCCATACACGTCATGTACAGATCGTCGTAGGAACAAGAAATCAATGCAATAAGCGAGATTAGACTACCTTGTTACATCTAAGAAAATAAAATTGTATTTTCAGGAAATTATTACAGTTACTAATGCATAATAATATCTCAAAATTTATATTTAAAAAACAAACTTTACAAGCATGTTCAAGTTTACCTACTTTGTTAAAACTGAATATTAAATTCTATGTCACTAGCTATTTTATCGTTTCTTGCAATATTCCTACTAATTTTGCGCTGAGAAGTATCGTTGCCTGTAAACAGGAGATTTATGCTACCAAGTAAGTTTCCCAATTTTTAGGACAACGACTCATACAACCACAGGATTAATTGTCTCTATGAATCATCTGTTGTTAGAGAGTATATAAACTGTCCCCATCAAAAAATAATTCTAACCCACTGAAAGCAAGGTGGAGCAACTTTCGGCGACCTATTGTCTTTAATATTCTGCTTTCAGCCAGTTTGCGACCAAATCCAGGTATGTAACCGTCGACTCTGTTACTTGTCAGATTCAGTTTCGAACATTTTATTGATTTTTGTACAAAATGCAATGTGCTCAGACCATAAGTTATCACAACATTTTCTTGGGTCCTCTCACTTACAATTATTATTCACTTGTTATTGGGAATGGGTTGCACTTGCTGTTGTTGTTTGTTGTTTGATGGTTTCTAAAAAAGATTTTTCTATAGTTTACATATTTTGTTAAAAGTGCCTTTAATACCACACACAACATTCTTTGGAAGGTGCGCAGAGTCTGCCAAACTTGTAATTTTTATTCCGTTACCATAACGACGCGTTAGAAGAAATAAAATATTATTAATAACAAAATCTGTATGGATTATCAATTCTACATTTTGCCATAGATCGTAAACGTGGTTTCAACAGACATACGGGTAGATAGATAGATAGAAAATTAAATAAACAAACGTATTCTTTGGCAGAGTAATAACTTTTGAAACAGTTCTTTCAAAATAGCGAAAGGGCATTTTTCACCGACTTTTACGGTTTTACGCTCTTTACTTTTGTTTAAAATTCGGATGAAGGAATCTTTTATATGTGTCTTTGGCTATTACACGCTTCAAGCTCTCTAAGCATTCATTATTTTCACAGTTTGTTGACAATAAAATATAAAGAATGAGATATTTTCAAGAATTTGTCAATACAGGCAACTGTAGTTGCTTCTTCTTATCAGAGGAATGGCAGTTCAATAAATTAGAGCTTAAAGAATGTTTTATCAGGTCCAGTATTTATCCATGCCAACATGAAAATTTCTCTTTTTCGTTAAGTTATCAAAGCTGATGATATTACCTGCAATTTTAATGAACAATCTATATTTCCGTCGTCAGAAGAAAAAAAAAATTAAAATGTCCCTTAGGAATTTCAGGTTGAAACAAGGAAGATTTAAGTTTTAATTCTCTTTCCCTTTATAAGATGGATATCAACAACTCTGTAACTCTTCATCGTTTACATCGTTTACATCTTTATCTATTCATTGTAATCCTATGCTACTTGTTATAATTATTTATGTCATCCATTAATTATATTTTCATATTTTATTTTCAAAAACTATTGGCATTATTTTCTTTTAGAAAAGTACTTCTCGTCGGATAGTATTAAATTATTCATATTAAGGAATAATGGTACGTTCTTGTTTTATTCCAGTATTTTCGAAACGTATTTAAAGAGATGTAGAAGTTCAATAACAACTGATGTTCTACATGTAGGGAAATTATAAAGAAAGCTAATTCAAGCATCTCTTGAATTTAGGGAATGCATCACTTCGAGAGGGCTTGTACGTGTATATATTTTAGTTTTGTAATGGAAGTACAACTATCATATGTTTTAAATAAAGTACATTTTAAAACTTCCGTTTGTATCCGTTGCTAACGTCTCCATGCCCAGATAATTACCTCCTCATATTTTTCTCTAGGTTATTATTGTTGTCGTAGTTGCTGTTGTTTTGCTAGATTTGCAATCTTTTATTACCTATCGGTGAAGTCTTCAAACTTTAGGATACTATTAGAGTGGTCTGTCGATGTGCACGACGGATGCAGAATTTAGATATATCTTCAAGGGGCGATGTTTGATGGGATGAGACCACTGTTGCATAGATGTATCTAATGAGGAGGTTTGGGTATAACTGAGGAAACTTTGGGATAATGCTGATTGACTGCAATATTCTAGTTATCTTATGTAGTATCCTCGTCGTATCTTGTTCTTATTCTTGTCTATGATAATGCACTTTTATCATCATCATAAACATCATCATCATCATCATCAACAACTTCGTCCTCATTATTATTATTATTATTATTAATGGTATTATTATTATTGCATTCTTTAAATAGAATGAAGAGGTCAACCATAGCTGTTCTTCTGCTGGCGATGATACTGATGTCGTCTATTCACCAGAACGAGGCTCAGGGGGGGAGGGGGAGGGGGAATGGGAGGGGGAGGGGGACGGGGACGGGGACGGGGAGGGGGAGGCTTCGGTGGCTTACTAGGCTTAGGTCTCGGCTTTGGTTTGCTCGGTAGCTTGTTCGGAGGGGGCGGAGGGGGCGGAGGGGGTGGAGGGTACGGATTATCCAGGATACTATGGTGGCGGATATCCAGGACCCTATGGAGGATATCCAGGACCCTATGGCGGATATCCAGGATTCTATGGCGGATATCCAGGATACTCTGGTGTCGTATATTCAGGATACTATGGTGGCGGATATCCAGGATTTCCTGGTGGATACCCCGTCTATGGATGATATATCTTCTAGATAAGGTAAGAAGGTAACAATTTACACAAGAGATCGATACGAATTCGGTCATACTAAATCATGACTTGTCCTCATTTAAGAAAGTGAATGCTGAACATTCCCTCAGAAAAGCCAATTGAAATTTATACAACCACGGTTGGTTCTTATGAAGAGAGCATTTTAACAACACAATGCATGAAATTAATATTGACAACAAATTTAAAATATAGAAAGAATTAGGATATCTCAGACTGTCGAAGTATCAATCGTAACATTAACGACTTTGCTGCGTCAAAACCCCAAAGTGTGCTTACATGCGTGAGTCTCCTTGCTCATAAAAAGGTAACTTGCATTTGAATACTTGCCACACTGCATTGTGTTTTTACAATATGCAGATAATTGGATAGGACTATTTGTGTCCTGTCACAGAACTCTTTTCCAAATCATGTTTTACATATCTGCATTCAAAAATTACTTTTCTCCGTGTATGCATACACGCTTGAACATGTTATCTAGAGGTTCTCATTTTGCGGAGTCACAGTTTCTAGTCTTTGTTTTTACATAAGCAGTTTAGAAAGATAAAGAGATAGACTAAAGTGACCAATAGTAGTTTTATTAGATTTAACGGGTTCAATTGCAAATATCTTAAGTAGCGCTCTAGGATAGATATATAAGGTCCACGGACCTTATTTGATTGCTGTCCCATAAGCAATGTTCGGTTTTCTAGAACATGTTTTGAAGAATGTGACATAAAAGATTAATTGTTTCTTCAAAGTATTACATTTCAATTATGGCCCGTTATCAGAAAAGATGACGTCACACACTAAACATCTGAGCACATCTCAAGGGTACAAGATATGGCGGACTGATGGAAAATAATGCACATTTAGCGTTCCTAAATATAAAATTGACTAAACTTATGAAAAGTTAAAGGAAGCAAAATGACAGAGACTGTACAAAGTGTTAGTTCAACCAGAGTAACTTACTGCTCCTGAAATAAAACTGTTGGAAAAGTCTAAAAATGTGACAAAATAAAGTGATGGGAGTCATTCCCAGCCACAACGAACATGGGATTCTTAGCTGCCAAACATTCATTGGTCTGCAGATAATCATTACATATATTAAATTAATGATGTTGATACTATTTTAATACCGTAATATATATAACAAGCTTAATGAGGACACATAAACTCTTTCTACATGTTGTAAGGCACCGTGCACGTAAACTGTGCTTGGTGAAATTTTCATGATGCGACGGGTATTTTTTGTTCAAAGCAAGGTTGTTCATTTATGATAGCTAAGAAAGCTAAGATTCTGGTTACGTGTTATTTTATTTAAGAAAAGAATGTTCAGCTATTCAAATTATTCTGATCAAGATTCTAAATTCTCTCTGTCGTCAATCGTTTCTTTCTTCAGGCTTTACATTTATATCTTGTTTTCTGTGTTATTTTATACGAATGGTTAAGATAAGCGTTATTTTCGATTACTTGAATCAAACCCTTTCTGCACACCATGCTTGCAAACAGAATCTAACTTTATCATCAATTGTTTATGTAAATAGTACCCAAATAACAGCCATCAATACTTTGTCGATTGGTTGTACCCGTGGGCAATCATCAGATATAAAGTGTGACGTCATCACTATAGTTTCTAATAATTTTGTCTATACAAAGAAAACTCGCTCTTTCAGAATATTCATGTATATTGTCTTTTATTTTCCGAACATGCAATACAATGTTGGAATTATTTTCATTCCTAAAGACATTTTTTAAAATTTATTTTAGCATTCTTTACCAGGGAGGATTACAAGACATCAAAGAGTAGCCTGTGCCAAACTCACATCGAAAACAAACTGAAGACGACTTTTCCTCGTACCATTTCAATATAAATTAACTATGTTTCAAAATAAACCTCACTTATCTTTTCTAAGTATATTTTGTTATGATTTTGTGTTATTATTACAACGTCCTTAATGTCGCAAATATGTAGAGAAGACTATGCTTGTGATATTTAAATGTTGTTCTCCCTGCAGTGTGATTAATATACAGGTAATTTTCATAATGTGGGTAACTAAGGTGCGCATTGTAAAGAAATAAGTGTCGTATGTTAAAACCAGAAGTATGCGTTTCGACTCTTGTTTAGGGTAATAATCCTCTTTTATACAAGTTGAGAACCACCCATCCCTCCTTCGGGGTGTTACCTGGTACAGATCCGATATAACTAACTCCAAGGAAGAAATCTATAGACAGTAAGATGAGTAAAGGTGCAGATTGCAATGTCAAGGAATGGCTTGATGAAGTTAACTCAGAACTCAAACATGTTCGTGCCAGTGACAAAGTGTGCCAGAGCCATGTGTACCAAACATCCAATCCTGGACAGTAAAGCAACCAAACAAATTTCATCATGGTTATCTTGCTATCACAAATCAATAATAAGAGTTATAAAGCAAGAGCTTACAGTGGTACCAATTGTGTTTAAAAATATATACAACTGTTTGATTGCAAATTAATGTGCGAAAAATTTAAAACCGCACAATCAAACAAAAAGCTAGGTATTCACAGGCGAAGATGAAAAACAGTTTAACTGAACCAACATATGTCACATCTGTGATGAAAAATAATCAGTAAAGATAAAATTCAAGTCCACGTTCATTTAGCATGTAAATATAAAGATTTACTCTAACTATTACAATATAATTATAATTATCCAAAATACATACCAATGTCATGTTAAGACTATCATTCTGTTCATCAAGACATTGATCTAAAATGATCAATAAAGAAGAGGTATAACATCATACTCGAAACAAACGACGAGAAATATATTCAGTAGGGTATTTCATAGTTGATATGCGAATTAGTCAAAGAAGAAGAAGAAATAAACAGTTTAAAAAAAAGACGTAATTTGGCTTTAGATTCATGCGGACAGTATACAGATTCAGTCTGGCATAAAAGGTTAAGTGATGACAAGTTGACGTGGACACTGTAAAACAGATCACAAAACATTCGTGCACCAATTGTAACGGTTGAGCACAATCTCTACCAGAGTTTCAATGACACCTAAATAAATACACATTTACCCATACGGACTTGCATTGACAGCTTTCGAAAAAGGATTAATTAAAACAGGATATTCACTGATATTACACTGATCTACACGCTACCCCTATACGATCCACACATATATAATGATGACTACAGTTACATCTTGCAAGATGTCATGGATACATGGTTCAAACGGATAAACACTTAGTGATCTACATTATTATTACGTTTAACAGAAGGACGCAAGTATGTAATGTGGACGCGTTGAGCGACTAACAGGAAATTAACATTACGGCCAGTCGTCGTGTTGTACACTATGGGCCTAGTCTTGGTGACAATGGGAATTTAAACATTTAACGCTTCCATGTTGAAAAAAAATTGATGTGTACGGACTAGTTGTGTATGCGGGGTAGGTTAGAAGGAAAATGTGACAATAGTTGATCTACTATCCAAGACTTAGTTGATGCTTACTATCCTGCCTTAGTTAATTCGGGGACTATGCAATACCCCCACATAATACTATCAAACACGCCCTGTGCAGTGAATATATACCTACAGTTACTAACCAAATACGCCGTGTTGCACTGACCAATACAATACAGTAACTATCCAAACACGGCCGGTGGATAAGCGAACCAATTACTATACACTATACCATTTTTAACACACCGTGTATAGTCACCAATACTCAGTTCATTATTACTATCCAGTACCCCACACCTTACACCATCAACTGATGTCTGTTAAGTAACCAAATACTCTACACTTAACAATCCGTACATGCCGTGTGTAGTAAAGCAAACACTCCACACATATATTCATCAAACACGCTGTGGTATTAGTGATAATTACAATACTCAGTCATCTACTATCCATGCACCCCACACCTAGTACCATCAACACGCCGTAGTGTAGTAACCATATACCCCACACCCACTGATCCAAAACAAGTGTTAGAGGACTCGCAAACACCCAGTCATCTACTTAACACCCCACATTATTTTTACCATCAACACGACGTGTATTATAGTGACCTGCTGTCTAATGGCTATACGAATATATCCAAGATTGTATATCATATAAACATTACCTATCGGGACCTCAGATAATGTTTGGTTGGTTGTCAGTATATTTGCATATGTTATTGTAATGATGTTTATAAATAGCTACAATCAAGGGAATAACAACTAAAATGAATGATTTCTAAAAGTAATGCTAAATTTACAAAAACGTACCGGAAATTTAGCGCAGGTACTAGAATTAAAACCCCGAAACATTAGACTAAAATGGCCAAGAAGAAAGAGGTGAAACATCATAAACATCATACCGAACAACGACGAGAAATTTTATTCCAGCAGGGGAAGTTCACATCTTGATAGGTTAATGAATGAAGGAGAAGAAAATAAACAGTTACAAGTGGACATTAGGTTTGTAGACAGCTTTAGATTCGGTGTGGACAAGTCGTATATAGATCAGCTGGCTAAAAAGATAATTGATGAAAAGGTTGACATGGACACTGGCAAATAGTTCACAAAAACATTACGCATGATGTAACGGCAGGAGCCATGTGCAGAGGCACCATATGTACCATAGGTACATATGGACTATCTAATATATTCGAGAAAAACAACACGGAATAGTTTTGAATGGTATAAATTAAACAGTTTATACCACCGTTTATTACATGTTTTACTCACTCCAAACATATTCCTGTATAATGATGATTTAACAATTAAGAACATATTGTCATGGAACATTGTCAATCTGCAAAACACTTTTGTGACTCGTATATGATTATTACGATAATACAGACGCATTGATGTTATGCGACATTTTTGAGGGAATTTAGGAATGTCTCTGTGAAATATTGCAAACTAACTTCTACTAAATTATAGATGCCCACCAGGATCTAGTTTCTGGATGTCAGAGTTAAATATATCTGGGTGTAGGAACTTGAAAAATATTGGACAGGACTCTGACGCGTGTTCCTGATGATTGACAGTGGGAAAAAAGTTGGTGGATTATATTAGTACGATGTCCACATTAAAATTACGCCAAAGAAAATAATGAATATTAATGGAATATGCGCTTGCTGTGATGTCACTATGAAAAGCTGTGGCGTGTTGAAAAAATTCGTACTCTCCCTGTTATTTTTCTATGATGAAACGATCAACGTCCTCTGTTTACTTGACCCAGTTTAGTACCTGGCCACTATTTGTTAAACTCCATTGTAATCAATAATTTTCATTCTGGAAGTTATTTCATGACATTTAAGATGCAGAGCATTCAAATAATCAGGATTAAATAGACTTTTGTTAAACTATATTAGTATTAAATTTGTAGAAACAAACAATTTGATATTTAATTTAATTGGAGTGAAGAATGCGCCAAATGTAAGGAATGACATGGAAAGAAAAGATGGGAAAAATGCAACCGGTAAATTACTTGGATAAACTTTCAGTAGCAAAATATTCTCACCTTAGGACCCCTAATGCTACATCATTTTCAGGTTTAAATTAAAGTGCAGGAAGGCCAAATCAAAAAGAAGTGTGACATACAAAAGAAGTACATCAAACTTGTTTTGTTCTACAAATGCTTATATTTTAGTAGAGAGCAAAGTGGTACTTGTCATTTCAATGTTTTTTTTTATTGCTTGTTTTGATTTGTTTGTTTGTTTGTTTCTTACTCCCTTTCTTGCAGTATTCACATCTCTTCTGAAAAAATCCTGCAGAAATGTCGAGTAATGTATTGTAACTCGTGTTTGCATTTCACCAATTGAAGGGACTCAGAGTTCTTTTACGATTTTGATTGTGTAGGTGCTGCAATGATACCTGCTGAAACCATAGCAATTTTTAGCTACATTAGTGTTTGCAAGAACAAAATTCTTGTGGGAACCTATTAGCTACGGTAATTTAAAGTGCAAGGCATATTTTTATGTAGGTGGGTGGCTAGATATATTCTGTACAAAACGTTCAAAATAGATGCCATAAATATTTATTTGTTGTTATGCGCCAAAAAAGTCTACAATGTATGTATGTGCTAGTGTAATTATTAGGCAAGGTAGATAACAAAATTCACATAATTTAACTTCCAATCCCCTTTATGAGGTATGTATGTGTACATTTGTTTTTAAAAATGTTAGGTGAGCCTAGACATTTAAAAGAAGTATTATTCATACTCCTAAAACAAGTGCATTTTGAAGACAAAAAAAATGTTGGTTTTTTGTTGTTAAATGTTTTTTCTATCCATCCTCTTCAAATTATTTTCTAGTTAGAAGGCATAGTATATATGAGGTTGTATTTTTGTCACACTTGCTTTGGTATTGGTTGCAGCAAGTATCGAACGTTGTTCATTTTTATTTAATTTAATCTAAACATTATTGCAATATATATTTTAACTATGTTGCACATCTTTAGTGTATGTGACATAAACATGTTACCATTTGAACCTTTATCCATCAATTTTAGCAAAAAAATGTTTTTTTTTCATCCATATTTCCGGTTTTGTATGTAAGTCTTCCCTTTGGTTGTGGTTGTAGGCTAAAACGGAACCACTTACACCCCCATGGCGGAGACTACTTGTGTTACAGCAGAGGTCTTTTATCCTTCTACGCTCTGTGATCGGGATTTTGTAACACTGTTGAATTAAGAATTATCATAAGTCACTTTCCTATGTTACTGCATGCGTATAGTCTCATTTGCAGCGCATTTAGTGCACAAGTCTACTTGCTACCATTCGCCATCAGGAGTCCGTTTATGTCTTCCTCGTACGCTTCTTTGTGGTGTATTGAACATCGTTGCGCACTCACTTATATCGTCCTATCTTTCTTACCAATGTGTCACAAACATTGAAGCCAACCACAATTAGGCTCTTCATTCGTCCACATAGCAAAGTTCTCTTGCATGTATATTGTGCAAACATTTTAAAACCCCTTTCCCAGTCGCAGAACTTATTTTTATTTGTGATCGCAGAGTCATTATTTCGATCTGCTTTTATATTAAGTGTATGGCCTCAGTAGACAATGAGGTGGTTCTTAAATCTATTATTAGATTACAAAATAACAATGAGGCGGTTCTAATCTATTTAGATAATAAACTTACACCTCTGGCAGAACAGAACCACGGCACTCAATCAATCGGAAATCCTCCCCGATAGACCTAGGATCTGAGCGAAACGTAGTTCCAAGCATAACGTAAAACTAAAATGTATAAGATTTGCTGTATACTGATAACTGTCGTTTTCCGGTAGTAGTGACTTGGTACTAATCAGTACACATGCTCTGCATAATCATTCGCTTTATACTCAAAACAGGTTTGGTGATTTGTTTTCAATATCACAAATTGTAGCACTTTATCTTCTCCATTTCATTTTTAGTTAAGATTTTTAAAATTGCAGGATATGTACGTCTGCTCCAGCAAATATTGATTGTTCGCAAAGATAATATTTCCCATAGTCTTAGCTTGCGCTAGTAATAAATATAGATTTTTGATATACATTATACCAGAGTGATCAGTTTCAGAAAGCCCTGGTTTCCATAACAAAAAACTCTTTGTTTTTCATTCTACAAACGTCTGAGGGGGTGAGGGGGTGTCGGTTCTTTTGTGTTTTGCTTTGAGTTTGTTTTTAATATAAAAACCTTGGCAAATGATGCCAAAAGGGTGCGTGATCATCAACTTGGGAAATATATTCAGTTTTGATTCGACTATTCGTTGTCTATTTATATGAACAGAGTTGTATGATGTCTTACTCTTGCTCCGCTTTTAAGACCTCAATTGTCACAACAGTATGCACAGTTGATAAAAAAAGCCACATTGCCACCTATTAATTGGGACTACTCATCTTGCCAATTCGTGTTTCTTTTCCTGATTACAGGATGGAGCTTGTTATTTTCAATTTATTCTGTGTTTAGTTTATTGAAATGAAACATTTACAGTAGTCCTAAGATCTTCCTGTAACTTTCCACTCGATACGATCCATTAAAATTGAAGCATTCACAAATATCTCTGAAGGCTCTTATGATAACTTTTCCACTAGCATAGATCCATAAAATAACATTTACCATTTCGGAAAATAAGTCGGTGAAAATTGAAATTTTGTATTTTAATAAACCCGTAAGTGAATCTTCAAGACCTCTTTTTCTTATGTTCAATTAAGCGTGAATCAGGACAAACTGCTCCTCTCAGTTGAAAAGCAAACCAAACATAATTTTTGTCACCCGTAAACTTTTTCCGATATTTAATTTCTCTCCATTTCTTACTAAAACAGTATGATTATTAAATCGGTTCCTTTTCTAAAGATAATTTTGTTTTCTAAAATCATCTGCACTGAAAAAAGTGTGTCGATACACATACACACAACATGCTTGAAACACTACACACAAACACACTACACACAACACATACTATTTATATTAATATATATATATATATATATATATATATATATATATTTCGTAGAAACTAATTAGATTTTCATTGTACTAATCCACGTTCCGCCTTGCTGAAGCGCATCCCGTTTTTAATTTGCATTGTACAAGTAGAGTCGTACAGCCTTGTTCCATTTTATACATTTTTTCTTGGTATCTTTTTTGGAAATATCCACAGGCAAACATCATGTAGATTCTGTAAAGTAATTACGCTTTTGCGTTTTGATCTTGTATCTCTTCAGTAATCGTGCCTATGTACCTTTGTGGAGCCATTCTACTCGAATCGATAGATTCCGAACGCGCAAGAGCTAGTTTTCACATCAGATTTTATGGTTGTTATTTTGTCAGTTTTTAGTTCATATATAAACTATTCCTTGCATACATATAATTCTTTCCAATCACCTAACAGGTTCCTTGTTTTTAATTTGCCTGTGTTCTACAATATCCTACGCATACTCGTAGTGAAGGTGGGACAATTCTTAAATATGTTGTGGACCTTAATATATTGTTCAAACATGCTTACATATAATAACGATTTATTTTCCATATCACGTCATGTACAAGATCGAATCGTAGGAACAAGAAATCCATGCAATAAGCGAGATTAGGACTCCCTTGTTACATCTAAGGAAAAAATAAAATTGTATTTTCCAGTATGAAAATTTATTGCAGTTACTAATGCATTAATAATAATCTCAAAATCTTATATTTAAAAAAACAAACTTTACAAGCATGTTCAAGTTTACCTACTTTGTTTTAAACTGAATATTAAATTTCTATGTCACTAGCTTATTTTATCGTTTCTTGCAATATTCCTTACTAATTTTGCGCTGAAGAAGTATCGTTGCCTTGTAAACAGGAGATTTATGCTACCAAGTAAGTTTCCCAATTTAAATTTTTTAGGACAACGACTCATACAACCACAGGATTTAATTGTCTCTGATGAATCATCTGTTGTTAGAGAGATATATAAAACTGTTCCCCATCAAAAAAATAATTCTAACCCAATGAAAGCAAGGGTGGAGCAAACTATTCGGCGACCGATTGTTCTTTAATATTCTGATATTCAGGCCAAGTTTGGCGACCAAATCCAGGTATGTAACCGTCGACTCTGTTACTTGTCAGATTTTCATGTTTTCGGAACATCACTTTATTTGATTGTTTGTACAAAATGCTCAAATGTGCTCCAGAGGTCCATAAGTTATCACAACATTTTTCTTGGGTCCTCTCACTTACAATTATTATTCACTTGTTATTGGGATATGGAGTTTGCACTTGCTGTTGTTGTTTGTTGTTTGATGGGTGTTCTAAAAATGGATTTTTCTATAGTTTACATTATTTTAGTTGAAATAGTGCCTTTAATACCACGACAACAACATCGCGCACATTTGGAAGGTGCGCAGAGTCTGCCAAACTTGTAATTTTTATTCCGTTACCATAACGACGTGTGCGTTAGAAGAAATAAAAATATTATTAATAACAAATTTCTGTATGGATTTCAATTCTACCATTTTTGCCCATAGATCGTGAAAACGATGGTTTCCAACAGAAATCTCACGGGTAGATAGATAGATAGAAAATTAAATAAACAAACGTGAATTCTTTGGCAGAGCTAATAACTTTTTGAAACAGTTCTTTCAATAATAGCGAAATGGGCAGATTTTTTCACCGACTTTTTACGGTTTTATCGCTCTTTACTTTTGTTTAAAAATTCGGAATGAAGGAATCTTTTCATATGTGTCTTTGGCTATTACACGCTTCAAGCTCTCTAAGCATTCATTATTTTCACAGTTTGTTGACAATAAAATATAAAGAATGAGATATTTCAAGAATTTGTCAATACAGGCAACCTGTAGTTGCTTCTTCTTATCAGTGGAATCGTGCAGTTTCAATAAATTAGAGCTTAAAGAATGTTTTATCAGGTCCAGCAGTATTTATCCATGCCAACATGAAAACTTTCTCTTTTTCGTTAAGTTTATCAAAGCTGATGATATTACCTGCAATTTTAATGAACAATCTATATTTCCGTCGTCAGAAGAAAAAAAAAATTAAAATGTCCCTTAGGAATTTCAGGTTGAAACAAGGAAGATTTCAGTTTTAATTCTCTTTCGCACGCACGGCGACACTTTATTAAGATGGATATCAACAAAAAACTCTGTAACTCTTCATCGTTTTACAATCGTTTACATCTTTAATCTATTCATTGTAATCCTATGCTACTTGTTATAATTATTTATGTCATCCATTAATTATATTTTCATATTTTATTTTCAACAAAACTTATTGGCATTATTTTCTTTTAGAACAAGTAACTTCTCGTTGGATAGTATTAAATTATTCATATTAAGGAATAAATGGTTACGTTCTTGTTTTATTCCAGTATTTTCGAAACGTATTTAAAACGAGATGTAGAAGTTCAATAACAACTGATGTTCTACATGTAGGGAAATTATTAAAGAAAGCTAATTCAAGCCTCTCTTGAATTTAGGGGAATGCATCACTTCGAGAGGGCTTGTACGTGATTATATATTTTAGTTTTGTAATGGTCTCGTACAACTAATCATATGTTTTAAATAAAAGTACATTTTAAAACTTCCGTTTGTTATCCGTTTGCTAACGTCTCCATGCCCAGATAAT